>JAVJIF010032453.1:0-254686 GCA_038442645.1 Agave tequilana | reverse complement strand
AGATAGTAATTAACTGTAACAGACAGCCAAAGTTAGTCGACTAAGGTCAAGGGAGTAGTCGACTAATAGAAGGTTAGTCGACTAACAGTAGGGTCTAGTCGACTAAAACTGTGTAACAGAGAGTTGGGTTTCTGATTCAGGAAATGTTAGTCGACTAGGTTAGAAGGGGTAGTCGACTAATAGAAGGGTCAAGTCGACTAACAGACACTTAAGTCGACTAAATCTGTGATACAGAGAGTTGGGTTTGGTTTCAGGAAAAGGTTAGTCGACTAGGGTAAAAAGTATAGTCGACTAGGGGTCTCAAGTCGACTAATATTTATGATAAGTCGACTGGAGCCGAGAGTTGGGTTTCTGATTTCAAGAAAAGGTTAGTCGACTAGGGTAAAGGTGTAGTCGACTAATAGGGATCTATAGTCGACTAATAAATAAGATGAGTCGACTAAAACTGTGAATCAGAAAAGGTTACGTTTCAATCTAAGGGTTTCTAGTCGACTAGGTTCTAGGTCAAGTCGACTAATCGTGGTCAAAAACAGAACACAGAACAGAATTCGCTGGTTGTGTTTGATGGTCTAAAAATGTGATTTTTATGACATATGAACACAAGATATGGAGATACAAGTATACTAGGAATGGAACAAGTCTTGGTGAGTAAAAAATACTCACATTGAATGGTTTATTGAGACTCGATGTATTCGAAAGGATCCAAAGGTGGAGATGATGGCCTCAATCCAAAAGTAGTTGTTGCTTGAGATGGAGAAGATGATCTTGGTGTTGCTTTGGGAGTTGGTGGTTGAAGTTGAAGACCTTGATGATGCCTTAGATGAAGCTCTTGAAGTTGGTGGTTGAGTTTGAGATGAAGGGGGGATTTTGGTGAGGGCTTTCTCTTTGATGAAATGAAGAAAAAGGAAAAAGAATGTAAAGGAGTGGTTTATATATGTTTGGAATTTGTGAAGGAGTTGTAATTGAGATGGAAGAGAGGGGGTTTTGTGTAAAAGGGGAAGCATGAGGTGTCACTTGACCAATCATGGCCGGCCAAGTGGAGGGTGAGGTGTAGGGTTAGGTGGAGATATTTTGAGATGGAAGAGTGTGGAAGAAAATGGATTTTGGAAAAGATTAGGAATATGGGAAAATGGAAATCTCTTTGGCTTGTGATGGCTTGTGAAGGAAGGAAAGAATAAATGAAAAAGGAAAATGGTAATGAAATGATAAAGAGAAGATATTTTCTCTTGAACTCAAATGAAACTGCTGAATAGACAGATACCCGGGTTAAGGTCAAAGATGTGGAAATCATTTCGGAAAATACCGAAATCGTCCGAAATTCAAGTATCTCGGAACGACTCGAAATAATTACCAAAAATCAATAATAATATATAAAGACCAATAGTGAAATCCGTTTGAAGAAATACTTTATAGTTTTAAAACTAAAAATCCCGGAATCAGTTACCTACCGACTCCGATGGAATTTTCATAAAATCATAAAATTCTCAGAAAAAGTATTTAAGTAGAAAATGTAATTCTAAAGATAAAGTCTAAAGGACCATCATGAAATTCCAAACAGTTTGAGAATTAAAAATCCGGGAATCGGTCAGCGGCACTGGCCGACACGGTTTTGAAGAAAGAAATTTAATCCAAGAAAAATCCAGAAAATCACAGAAAATCTAATATATTGGAAAATAATATTTGAAACCGAAATCGGTCAATTCTACACATCAGAAAGACTAAATCGAAGAATATACTATGATCGGGCCTTCGGTTCAGACTAGGGCTGACTCCGAGTCCACGAATCCACATCCAAGATAAAACAATCATATAAGGAATTCATAATACAGAATAAATACAGGAAACAATTCAAAAAATACGATCGAAAATCTGAATACGCAACTAAGTACGTATTCCGGGAACGGGGTATTACAATCCACCCACCTTACAAAAAATTGCGTCCTCGCAATTTCATTAAGGGGCAAATTGAACACAAAGGAGGACGAAGGCACGAATAAAGGCTTCATAAAACCAAAACAGGGGATAAGATGAATACAGGAAGGACCAGAATGAACAATGAAAGAATGACAAGAGAAAATATTTAGAATGATAATCAACTCAAATACAAGATATGGGGTAGGGGTTACCATGATATCCCTAAGGCTCCTGATCTGGATACCGGTCTTCACGTTCTGCTGCATCGCCTGATGCCTCTGCTGCCATGTTGTAACCTTGGCCTCTACCCTGATCTGCTCTAGCTCTCATTCCCCTCTGCTGATGATCATTCCGTTGGGGTGGAAATGGAACTCTTCGATCAACAGGTTCAGGGTTCCTCCTCAGTGGCGGCGCTGGAAGTGCTGGAGCTGGACGTGCTGGGGCTGGAAGAGCTGGTCTGATCGGTGCCACATGTCCAAACTTTTTGTACTGGCAATCCCTGAGCGTATGACTCCCTTTCCCACATGCCAAACATAATCCATTGGCCACCCAACAATCTCTCTTGTAATGTCCGGGCCTGTGGCAGAAGTTGCATACAATCTGAGACAGAGGAGGTTGGAATGGTCTCTCCATCATCGGGCCATGAGCTGCCCTATCTGCACCTTCCTCATCCATTAACTCAAAAGGCCTCTTCTTGACCTGGTTCCTCATCTGGATCAATCTCTTCTTCTCCAGTCCACGCTCTACTTCTCGAGCTATGGTGAGAACCTCTGAATAGGTCTTCTGCTGCTGGGGCATTAGGAAAACTTGGATGTCCATCTGCAGGCCCTGCTGAAATCTACTTGCCCGCTTCTCCTCATCCGTCACCATATACGGAGCAAAGCGGCTGAGTCTGAGAAATTCCGCGGCATACTCATCCACGGACTTCTCCCTTTGCTGAAGTCTGATAAACTGCTCTTCCATATCTTTCTGAGCAGTAGCAGGGAAGAATCTGCTATAAAAAACTCTTGGAGAACGTGTCCCAAGTGACAGGCTTCTCCAATCTTGCCTCCTCAGCTAGCCACCAAGTTCTAGCTATATCCTTCAATTGAATCTTGGCGACCTCCACTTGGTTCTCCTGTGGAACTCTGGCTGCATTCAACAAGTCTGATGTGTCTGTCAGCCATTGCTCAGCATCCAAGGGTTTCTCTCACCCGTGAATATGGCTGGCTGCAGTCTTCTGAAATTCGATATATTCCCCGGCCTTTGTCCTTTAGGTGCTGCTAACTCTTGCCGAGAGAAGTTTTGTCTGCTGCTGCTGGTTCTCCATCATCAGCTGGATAACTCTCAGTATATCCACATTCTCTCCCGCTGCTCCATTCAATGCTGGTCCAGAGATGCTACGACCCGATCTTCTATCCATACTAAGATGGCTAAAGATAACTGGAAGGAGTGGGAAAAATGGAAGGATTTCAGGATATGAAGGAAGGAATCAAGAAGAATTAGATGAATCAAGAAGGACTAGATAACTTTGTACATTGTAGTTGGCTTTAGCAAATTACTAGAATTTGCCTCATGATTGTACTATAGGTGGGAGAGCCTAAGCTCTGATACCAACCTGTAACGCCCCGATCCCACGGATACGGGGACGCCACTGCAACGTATATACGTAGGTCAGAAAGTGCCCCCACGTATATACGCTAAGCATAAAAGTACAAGCAAGGGATCAAAGTACAACACAAAGCGTGGTATACATACACATGCCAACATAAAAGGTACATATACAAAGTCATCACAGTGTATGATAAACATTACATATTACATATGTCTTTTATCACAACCAAGTCCAAAAGTAAAATATACAATAAAGATACAAAATGCTCACGAGAAGGGTGAAGATCCCGTGAGTCAAAAGGAGTCTGGCACGAAGGAAGTAGAGCTAGTCTGCCTGCTCACTAAAGAAAGCTCGATCTACTGTGGACAGCTCCACTTCGATCCAAGCTTCAACCTGAACATACAAATCCAAGGGAGTCAGGACCTCCCAACAATGAACAGGCTACAACCAAATGGCTAAGTGACAAGAGTAGAAAGGTTAGAACACAAGTAAGGCAGATATGAACAAGTGAATCATAAAACAGGAAATCCAGGTTAAAACTGATTATAAGCAAGATTGATTGTATACGCTTAAGTCACGGTCCATGAGACTAATACATCGAAGGAATAATCCAAACAAGGAAACCCTCATCTATATACCTTTATCTCATGCCACAGAAATCCAAGCGTATAGAATCAGAGTTGCAAATCATATGAAAGTCAAACAGGAATACATAACAAGAATACTAAGAATCATAACTAGAAACATAACTGGAATAACGGGATCATAATAAGTATCACAACGGTTATCAATTATTATTATAACTCGTCTAACCCATATATCTAGGTATGTGTCTCGGTATCGATCCCAACCCACATACATCCATATATAAGAAAGTCGAGGGTTGTTATCGGAAGCTGATGGAGAACTGATATAGCTTCTTATAGTAGTTCCCATACACCTGGACCAGTTTTGGAGCCCAAAGTCCCCTAACAGTAATCTGTGGCCCAAAGTCCCACTAACAGTACCGCCAATATGTCATATTCCCATATTATAAGCAAGATATCATTCCGGCATCCATCACTTCCTCCCATACCCATACAAGTTGTAGCTTATTAAGATTATCAGGTTACGGGAATAAACAGTCATAACAGTAATAGCCCTACAGATTCAAGAGGTGGCCCCCACCGTGAGGTGTGGCACTTTGTTCCATGTGGCACTTTGTTCTGAGGGGGTGGATTCTAGAGGTGGCCCCCACCGAGTATGGTGTGGCACTTAGTTCCATAAAACAAGACAGGATTCCCGTAAACATAATAATTACAAAGTCAGGTGTATCATGCTTGGTTTTAGAAGATAGCATGACAAGGTGGTGATATATCACAAGCAATAAAACATAACAATAGATTGATAATAGGCCGGGTCAGTCATGACATAACAATAGGGTCTAGCAAAGTAGTGGCATGTCAGGTGATATACATGTGTTAAAAGGAAACGGGTAACTGACAGGTCTGAATTATGACAAGGCAAGAGGAAACATAGAAGCAACGAAGAGTTCAACGACCTCGAAGGGTCTGCCACGCATAGTATACGATAAGGAGTAAGAATATCACTGGCAAGATACAAGTATAAGAATGAAACAAACAGTTGCATGGCAATACATAAACATAGAAATATGAAGTAACTAGAGGTTATATACTTCAAGTAATAGGTCATGAAGTACAATATACAAACATATAACCGAAGCATAAGATCCAAAATTAAGATAGTAATTAACTGTAACAGACAGCCAAAGTTAGTCGACTAAGGTCAAGGGAGTAGTCGACTAATAGAAGGGTTAGTCGACTAACAGTAGGGTCTAGTCGACTAAAACTGTGTAACAGAGAGTTGGGTTCTGATTCAGGAAATGTTAGTCGACTAGGTTAGAAGGGGTAGTCGACTAATAGAAGGGTCAAGTCGACTAACAGACACTTAAGTCGACTAAATCTGTGATACAGAGAGTTGGGGTTGGTTTCAGGAAAAGGTTAGTCGACTAGGGTAAAAAGTATAGTCGACTAGGGGTCTCAAGTCGACTAATATTTATGATAAGTCGACTGGAGCCGAGAGTTGGGTTTTCTGATTTCAAGAAAAGGTTAGTCGACTAGGGTAAAGGTGTAGTCGACTAATAGGGATCTATAGTCGACTAATAAATAAGATGAGTCGACTAAAACTGTGAATCAGAAAAGGTTACGTTTCAATCTAAGGGTTTCTAGTCGACTAGGTTCTAGGTCAAGTCGACTAATCGTGGTCAAAAACAGAACGCAGAACAGAATTCGCTGGTTGTGTTTGATGGTCTAAAAATGTGATTTTTATGACATATGAACACAAGATATGGAGATACAAGTATACTAGGAATGGAACAAGTCTTGGTGAGTAAAAATACTCACATTGAATGGTTTAATTGAGACTCGATGTATTCGAAAGGATCCCAAGGTGGAGATGATGGCCTCAATCCAAAAGTAGTTGTTGCTTGAGATGGAGAAGATGATCTTGGTGTTGCTTTGGGAGTTGGTGGTTGAAGTTGAAGACCTTGATGATGCCCTAGATGAAGCTCTTGAAGTTGGTGGTTGAGTTTGAGATGAAGGGGGATTTTGGTGAGGGCTTTCTCTTTGATGAAATGAAGAAAAAGGAAAAGAAATGTAAAGGAGTGGTTTATATATGTTTTGGAATTTGTGAAGGAGTTGTAATTGAGATGGAAGAGAGGGGGTTTTGTGTAAAAGGGGAAGCATGAGGTGTCACTTGACCAATCATGGCCGGCCAAGTGGAGGGTGAGGTGTAGGGTTAGGTGGAGATATTTGAGATGGAAGAGTGTGGAAGAAAATGGATTTTGGAAAAGATTAGGAATATGGGAAAATGGAAATCTCTTTGGCTTGTGATGGCTTGTGAAGGAAGGAAAGAATAAATGAAAAAGGAAAATGGTAATGAAATGATAAAGAGAAGATTTTTCTCTTGAACTCAAATGAAACTGTTGAATAGACAGATACCGGGTTAAGGTCAAAGATGTGGAAATCATTTCGGAAAATACCGAAATCGTCCGAAATTCAAGTATCTCGGAACGACTCGAAATAATTACCAAAATCAATAATAATATATAAAGACCAATAGTGAAATCCGTTTGAAGAAATACTTTATAGTTTTAAAACTAAAAATCCCGGAATCAGTTACCTACCGACTCCGATGGAATTTTCATAAAATCATAAAATTCTCAGAAAAAGTATTTAAGTAGGAAATGTAATTCTAAAAGATAAAGTCTAAAGGACCATCATGAAATTCTAAACAGTTTGAGAATTAAAATCCGGGAATCGGTCAGCGGCACTGGCCGACACCGGTTTTGAAGAAATTCAATTTAATCCAAGAAAAATCCAGAAAATCACAGAAAATCTAATATATTGGAAAATAATATTTGAAACTGAAATCGGTCAATTCTACACATCAGAAAGACTAAATCGAAGAATATACTATGATCGGGCTTCGGTTCAGACTAGGGCTGACTCCGAGTCCACGAATCCACATCCAAGATAAAACAATCATATAAGGAATTCATAATACAGAATAAATACAGGAAACAATTCAACAAATACGATCAAAAATCTGAATACGCAACTAAGTACGTATTCCGGGAACGGGGTATTACAGTGGGATCGTGTGTCGATCTCAAAACAGCGTGTGAATTGCTCGAGGAATCACTTCGAAGGAGTAGATAGTTTCGGAAACTCTTCGAGGGTTTTCACGTGAAGGTAAAGATCCTATCTTTATTTAGTTTGTTTTATCTAACTCTGTTTGTTTTCGCATTACTTTGAGGAATCAGTTGAGAAGATGGCTGGAGAAAGTACATCGTCGAGGAAATCCGTAAATCCACATCCATTGAGGATTGATGTGGTGAAGTTCGACAGCAAGATCAACTTCGGTATGTGGAGATGTGAGGTGATGGATGTCTTGATGACATCGAAACTCGAAGACACTCTACAGTTGGAGAAGAAGCACGCATCAATAACTGAAAAAGATTGGGACAAGATGAGTCGTACGGCGTGTGGTTTGATCAGGTCTTGTTTGACACAAGGCATCAAGTATCATGTGTTACATGAAACACTTGCGAGACAGCGGTGGGAGATCCTGGAGAAGAAGTATCTGACGAAAAGCGTTGAATCGCGGTTGCAGTTGAAGAGTAAGTTTTATCATTTTCGGATGCAGAGAGGATGCTCTATTGACGAACACATGAATAGCTACACAAAGCTTCTTACAGATCTAGTTAATGTGGATGTAGAGATCAATGAAGAAGATAAGGCGGTAATTGTATTGAATTCTCTTCCTCAAGAAAAGTATGAGACCTTTACTCTTACATTGATCAATGGAAGAAAATTCCTTAACTACTGTGAGGTGTCTGCTACTATTGTGAGTTATGAAGTAAGGAGACATGACATACTGTCTTCTTCGGGGAGCACAACAGCAGAGGCATTGACGGTGAGAGGTAGGAGTTCCAATAGGAAGGGAAGAGGTGATCAAGAAAGATCGAAGTCCAGATCAGACTTCAGAGATCTGAAGAGCAATCAGTGTGCCTAATGCAAGGAGCTAGGGCACTGGAAAGTTATTGTCCGAAGGCCAAAGGTAAGAAGAAGGAGTCGATGACCGAGGCAAACTTCACAAAGGTGGTCAGTACTCATGCCAGTACTTCACAGGTGGATGGATCAGACTCAGACTCATCGATATTTTTTTTCTCTGTTACTACTCCTACTGTTGGTTTCTCAGATAAGTCTGAGTGGATCTTAGATGCTGGAGCTACCTATCATGTATGCCCGAATAAGGACTGATTTTTTAGCTTTGAAAAGCTAGATGGACGTTTTGTTGTCATAGGTGATGATCATCCATATAATATAGAAGGGATAGGTACAGTCTATCAAGATTGAGGATGGGATAGTATGAGAATTGAAAGAGGTGAGGTATGTACCTCAACTCAAAAGGAATCTTATCTCTGTTAGCACTTTGAAAGCGTTGGGTCTTATGGTACCTATACTAGATGGTGTTCTCAAGATGACCAAAGGCTCAATGGTAGTTATGAAGGGCGTCTGCTGGAACAATCTCTACTACTTAAAGGGTAGTACAGTTACATGTCAGGTGGAGACTTCTAGTTCTTTAGATGATGGTTGCACAAAGGTCTGACAGATGAAGGTCGGACAAGGAGGTAAAAAGTCTTTACAAGCTCTTGCAAAGAAGGGATCGTTAGAAAGTGCTGCTACCTGCAACTTGGTGGGTGAACATATCATTCTGGATAAGAAGAAGGTGAAATTCAGCACTACTATTTACCACTCTGAAGGTCTTCTTGATAGTTTTCATGTAAGAATTTGGGGACCTGCTAAGACTGCATCGCTTGGAGGTCACAGGTACTTTGTCTCTTTTATTGATAATTTATCTAGACATTATTGGATATATCCTATGAGACAAAGGAGTGAAGCCCTAGATATGTTGGTGAAGTAGAAAGGAATAATGGAGAAGCAGACTGGTAGGAAGATTAGGGAGCTACGCATTGGTAATGTTGAAAGATACATGAACCAATTCCTACAATTTGGCTAGAACACTGGTATTGGTACGCACTTCACAGATGGAATACATGGGTTGGCTAAGGAGATAAACCGTTCCTTGTTGGGGAAGGCTCGATGTTTATTGTCTAATGCAAGATTAGACAAATCATTTTGGGCTGAGGCGATTGTGTATTCTAGCCATCTCATAAATGGATCAACTGCGATAGGAGGTAAAGCTCTATTGAAATTTTGGTCCAGGAAAGCTACTCAAGGTCATGGTTACTGCGGGAATTTAGAAATCCGGCCTACTTTAGTGCCAAAGATGGCATGGTTAATCCGCGAGCAAAAAAGTTTGTAGTTTTGGGTGTCAAGAGAAATATGAAAGGCTACATGTTATGAGACCCCAAAAATAAGAAGATCGTGTTGAGGCATGTCACGTTTGATGAGACTTCAGCGATGAAGTTTACCGTCTCTCAGTAGGTGGAGAGGACGAAGACCAAGGAAGTATCGCAGCGGGTGGAGGCTGATGCTACTCCACCATCTCTAATTGGTTCGGTATCAGTGAAGACTTCACCGGATATGACACCGGATGGAGATCTTGTAGCCGGTTTTAATGCTGAGCAGGTTGAAGATATTGATGAGAATGTCGAGTTATTTGTGGCAATTGGAATCAAGGTAAAACCACGAAAGTGGGTGAAGAAGCATGAATCTCAAGCTTGTGACCGCGATAAGCTCAAGTTGAAGGCCGTTGTTCTCCATGACGGTAGTAAGGAGGTTCATATGACTCAGTCAGATAGATTCGCTGCTGAAGATTCACTCACAGGGGCTTGAGCTTGATGGAGCTCATTTTAATGAATTACGATTGGCTTGATCCCTTAGGAAAGGTACGTAGGCAGCCGTAAAGGCACAGCCATTTGGTGATGCAACCCGTATGAAGTTATATGGTGTTTGGGCTCTCGAGAAGCTGATTGAGACTTAATGTAGAGGTGAACTATTGTGATTCACGTAGAAGTGAAACATTGTGATCTCGATGAACAGTTGATCTTTTGGTGAGAAGATGGTCAAGCTTGCATAAGAGGGTGTGCATCCAGTTTATTGAAGCCGGTGATGATGTTTGGCGTGCTCTACTCAGATTTGGTTGAACCGTCTCGAAGACATATGAACTGGAGAGATCCAGTCAGTTGGAGAGTCAATGTTGGCTTATGATGGGCTCTTCTTGTGGTCAATTGAAATAGAGTTCCATGAAGTTGATAAGTGGAAGACACGTTCGTTGATCGACTCGTATGGTATTTCTCTTCAGGTGAAGTGATGGGAACGCATGTGTGGTGCATTCCGGTTGATAGCTGAGCTGAAGTTGAAAGCTTACAATTGATATTAGAGTTTGGTGAGAGTTGCAGGCGGCGACAACAAACTCAATTTGGATTTGATGAGATCAGTGGAATCAATTGTACGTGCACTGGCGATTTGTTTGAAGGAACATGTTTCATCTGTTGGCCAAGTTAAGATCTTTGTGTCGATTTCACTGAGATCGTGTGTTGATTTTGTTTGGAGCGCTCAAGACGAGGCGTGTGTCAATTTCGCCGAGATCGTGTGTCGATTTCGCTAGGTGTTCATTGAATTTTCGGCTCAGATTTGAGAAATCTTCTTCGAGGTGGAGAATTATAGGGAGAGAGAGAGGAGATGAAAGCTTGTGAAATCCAACTTAGATTCGGATTTCGTTTTGAAAAGGAGTCGGATCCAATTGGAGTTTCCTAACAGGTGAATTGCTTCTCCTTTTAGGATTAGGATTCCTTTTAGGATTTGGATTCCTTTTCCTGTTTGGGGTCAAATCCAATTGGGTTTCCTAAACCCCTGGGACTCTTTGGTTATAAATATTGATTAGAACCCTCATGAATTGTATCCCTAAAAAATCCAAGGAAGATTCCTCAAGTATCCCTCTATATTTGCTTGTATTGATTGTTTAATCAATAAAATCTCTCTCTCCCTTACCCCGAGGACGTAGGCAAATTGCTGAACCTCGTCAAATACTGTGTTGATTGCTTTCTCTATTGTTTTTCTGTTCTTATCGTGTTGGATACATCTCCAGCTGCATCTGTCTCTGTCTGGTTGGTGGATCCTCAGAGAGGTTGTTGCCAAGGGGCATGCGCAACAACATACTCTGAAGATTGATTGGCTACAGGGAAATAAAAGAAAGAAAGTAAATTTCTCTAGTTCCCTTTAATTTGGGTAGTCTTTTAGTGACTACTCTACTTCTTCACTTGTTTGCTTGTAAATAATCGTTTTAATATATGTTCTTTAATAAATTCAGATAATTTTTTTAACACAACTTTAAACGGGTCGCCCAACCTGACGGTTTAATCCGTTTATTAAATGAGTCAATCGAGCTGACCCGACCCACCCAGCAAAATAAATAAAATAGTAACTTTCGAATGGGTTGACCAATCCACCCGTGTGCCCGTTAATTGTATGAGCCAATTTGATTCACCCGACCCGTCCACTCGAGTAGATCCAATAGTAACCGGATTATGCAAATATTCAATCCCAAGCACTTTGAGATTGTTGAATCAAATTCCTGTTGGGTTTCTGCTTAACAGGAATCAATCTGACAACTATTCAAGATCACTAAAATATCAACAATCTAATTGGCCAGGTCGGCAAATATCAGGTGGGAGGTTTTTCGTTCAATAGAACGTTCCTTAATTTAAGAACCACCTTTCAATTTCCTTCCTTGGTTAAACACCAACTAGACTGAATCTAAATCAGTCTCGATATACTGAATATCAGTATATCCCCTGTATAAAGAAATTAATTCACTTATACAGTACTTGGAGTGAGGTACGCTTAGAGTGAATCTCCTTAAGACAATTACATCCCCGCACTGGTGCTAACGGGTTACTGGACGCTGGTCTCCCAAGATACAACACTCCTTCACGGTATTTGGATAGCACTACCAAATCATCGTACGGTCGAACCGTAGTTAACCAGTACCTTCACAGGATCGAAGGGTTAAGAATATTCTTCTTCAGAAGTCCCAGATTCAGACAACAATTCTATTAAAGAATCTGTTGAATTTTCTGAGCCCTCTTTAAGAACTAATTTTGCAGGAGGGGCCAACGGGTCCAAACCTAACGAAAGGTTGCAACGGTTCGGTCTAAACCGTAGCAATGGTTCGACCTAACAGTCGTAACTGTTGGCTGTCCAACTGGAGGGGTTCGAATCCGGATAGCGGGGCGGGTCCGTTGGCAGGCCGGTTCGGATCTGGATAGCGGAGTGGGTATGCTTCGCGTAACCCATACCCATGAGACCTGATTCAAAAAGAATCAGGCCGGGTAGGGAACCCGAACCAGAAATCAGACCCGGTCCCGGTCCCGAGCCCGGCATCGGCGCCGGCGGCGGCGGCGGCGCCGGCGCGCGCATGGTTCCCTCCCAATCGCGCGCGAAAACTCTAAGTACTCAAAGGGCACGCCCTTTGTTCTCAGTTTTCTCTATTTAAACACTACGAACTTCCATCCCATGGCCAATGTGGAACTAAATGCTTTTAGCTACCTTTAGTCCCATTTTGGCTTTGAATTAAGCAATCTTTAGACTTGAATATCTCATTCATTCGAAATCAGAATTGAACATGTGAATATACCACGTTCATCCCATTGAAAGGAGAACACACTCCAACCATCATCCAATTGATTCGATCAACGGATCTCGCCGTAATTCAATTCAAAGATTCACATTTATATTCTTCATATTCCAACAATTCCAAACACAAATTAATAGCTCAAATTAAAGTCATGAAACATGTAAGATGAGAGAAATATCATTTACATCAAATTTGAAAAGAAAAACCGTAACTTTATCAGGAAAACACATGAAATCTACGTATGTCTGTCTCAGCTAAACATACCATAAGTGGGTTATATAGGTCAAGCTTTTAAATTCATTAACCGATATATTTAATAAACGAGTTAGACGAATCGAGCAGTTTAAGACCCAAACCGTATACGCTTGACCAAACCCGCAAATTCGGGTTTGGGTCGTGTAATCCGGTCGAGCTGTAATTGTCACTCTTACACAGACTCTGAATATTGATTGGCTGCAGGGAAGAAACAATTTCTCTGCTCTCCTCTCACTCAATGAGTGACACTATTCACACTGCATCACTCACTGTTTGTACACGTCTTTGGTGGAAATTTTTTTTGCTCGCCACGCTTTTTGTCATCGCGGTTACCCCGCCCATCTGGGCCATTAGCTCCGATGGGACTCTGGGTGAGACCCAGTGGCCCCACCCGGCTGAATGGCTCCCAGGCTGCGGTGAACGAGTGACGCGGTGAGCAAAATGAAACTGTGTATGTTGCTAATTGTCCGCTTCTACTGGTCAATGTCATTTGGCTGCTAAGAGTTACGTGAATAAAATTGATTTGCCCTTCAATTTCTCTCTTAGGAAAGTGATGTTCAATGGTGAGCATTTGGTGTAGTGAACCGAAGAACCGAACAGAACCGAACCGAAAGGCACGGTTTGAGGAGTTTGGTTCAGCTCAGTTCCTAATTTTATGGGTTTTGGTAAACCTAAATGAACTCCAATTTCCTTTTATTTTTTTTCTCTTAGCCCGTTGAAATTATGTAAAACTCAGCCCACTTCCTAATTTTTTTCCCCTTCCCTTTTATTCATTAAAATCGAGCCCACAAGCCCAAGCCTACTGCTACTTCTTTTTCCTATTCCAAGCCCAACCTAATCCAACGCCCATATTATTTTATCCAGTTTGAGATTTCGGTTGAAAATGAAATCAAATCGAAAAATCGGTTCAGTTTTGATTCGGTTGTCTTCCCTTGTTCGGTGCTGTGCAGTTTTGTTTTTTTGATAAAAATCGCACCGAACCGCACTGCACTCTCCCCTTGTTCAACATTGACGAGAAGGTTAAATTTTCAAAAATTTAACTTCTAGTTCGAAGTGCACCTCTCTCCCTAAAGAAATCATGTAACGCCCCGCCCTGACAGATACGGAGGCGCTATTGCTGCATATATATGCAAGACGAAAATATCCTCATATATATATATGTTAAGTATCAGTACAAATCAGAATCAGAGTAAGGAAGTACGTAGTGTATATAATATTACATTCAAACATAAAGAGTACAACTTACAAAGTTATCACAAAGCGTGATATAATGTTACATGTACATTATATCACGGCAAGGTACAAAAGTAAGATTTACAATATGTACAATACAAAAGATGCTCACGAGCTGAGAGAGAATCCCACGAGCTAGTAGGAAGAGTCAAGAAAAGAAGGAGTTAGGACTAGTCAGCCTACTCGGAGAGGTAAGCTTGATTTTTGGCGGAGGGCTCCACTTCAATTCAACTTCTGAACCTGAACATGCAAGTTCAGGGGAGTCAGAATCTTCCCAACGAGTGGCCAAGTTAAAGCCAAGTGGTGTGCGGAGATAAGTACATGTATGTTGATAAATCCGAATTAGAAAGTATGCATTAAAAGTTGTGTGGTGAGTATAGGCATAACAAGTATGCAAGGAAAGCATAAAGCCAATAACGTAAATGGGGCATGACAAATCATATAATACTAATGACAATATTTTTTATTATTAATTACTTGTCCTACCCATATGTCTAGGTATGTGTACTAGCATCCCAATACACATACATCAACATGTGAGTAAGCCAAGGCTGTTTTGAAACAAATGGGGGTATCAACGAATAATGTTTACAGTGGGTCCCGTGCATACCCAAGACCAAGGCCCATGATGTTCCATTGTTGGTCTACGAAACCTACCGCGAGACATTCAGGAGGGTCTTATAGGATGCCCTTTTTCAAGACAGTACTAATAAGGAGGGAGTTAGCGCTCCCCTCGGTTACCTGGAGGCCCTCAGGTCAAACCGGAAGTTTTGTTGCAGAACATAGTTAATACCACTGTAAACACGAACACATATTGATATCCATCTGTTTCCTCCATACCCAATATAAGTCATTCTTTTTATTACCGGTTATTTGGTAATCATCAATTTACGGGAATATCAAGAGTAGGTCATGTTCAAAAGATTCAGGAATACAAAAGTATAATAAGGAGATCAAGTATTCTATTCCCGTTATGTGATGATCATGAATCAAGAGTTAAGCATGGCACGTGTCAGATGTCAATATGTAGATGTCGCGTGATAGCATGGTAAGTGTTAACTTATCAAGCATGTGCATGGCAAGCTATAGAGTGATAGCTGAGCATGATCAAGCGGAGTTGAGCAAGCTGGAGGTACGGACAATGAACAGTGTTTACTCACTAAAACGCATGGCGGGACAACCGAAATAACTCGGCTTAAAATGCGAGTCTAAAATTCGGCAGCATCTCGCCTAGGTGAGTTTAGTGAATAAAGCGTTGGGCGATAAACATGCCTATTAGGCAATACTGAAATGAAACTAGCCGTTTAATAAATCTCAGAGAGGTTAAACCCAAAGGCTGAGTATGGACCTGCAAGAGATGTTAGTACGAACAACACACATGCATATATGACTAGCAGACAAGAGAACCGACAAGCGAGAAAACAAGCAAACGATCATCCAAGCGAAGCTATGCGGGTTGGAGTGAAGCTAATGTACAACACTAAATGTTATCACGCTTGGCGCAATTATTGCTTGCAGTACAGCTAAACACACGTGTCACAGCATACGTGTGAAACTTCATACTATCACTCACGGCGAAGCCACGCTCACGGAGTAACTATGCTCGAACGGAGTTCGATAAAGTGCTGATGTTAGGTCCGCCTACTAGGCGTAGTATATAAAAAGTCCAAAGGACTTTGATAAATCTCGGAGAGGTTAAGCCCAGAGGTTGAGCAACATGAGGATGTAACTAAACCGTGCCTAAAGAGGCTTTATGTAATTAAGCTCGGCTCGCATCTACACGGTGTAGTTCGTAAAACTCAGGGAGTTCAAGCAAAGTATAAACATAGTAAGTCGCGCCTGATGAGGCTACGCAATTAAGCTCGGCTCGCAGCCACACGGCTTAGCTATGCCTTCCGCGAAGCTAGAAAACTAAGAGAGTTTAAGCACGAATGCTGATAGTGCCTGCAGAAGGTGTTAGTGTCACACAGGCATAAATAAAGTGTCATTTATACTATTACAAGTATTACAGTACATCATTCCGATATAAGTCATGACATGTCCACATAATACAACACACCCACACCCGTACAATTATATCGGACTGATACAAAATAAAACACAAAATTCAATAGAAACTTGATAATGCGAGAAAAACCACTCGCCTAAACACAAATCTTAAAACTTTTGCGCGTCCGAGCTCCCGAGCGAGGAAATACAAGAAGCGAGGGAAAGAGAGGGGGGTTTGGCCCATTAGAGGCCGCGACCCCTTAAGGTGGTGCGCCAGCTGCTAGGGGAGTCCTAGGGGGTGGCCGGCCGAGGAGGAGGAGGAGAGGTGAAGGTGTTGGAGCTGATGGTGGTGTTATTTGGTGGTGGAGATGGATTTTGGTAGAAAATTCGAAAAGAGTTTAAAGGAGGAGATGATGATGGCGATGTTGGAGGTTAAAAATAAAGGTGATGGAGGTGGTGTGGTGATGTAGAAGTGAAGATGGTGGTGGTGGATAAGAATAAAATAGGTGGTGGTGAAGATGGAGGATTTGTAGTGGTGATGGTGAGTTGTCGAAAATGATGAAGATGTCGCCGGAATGGTCGCCGGAGACATCGCCGGAGTAAAGGGGGCTGGCACTAGGCTTAGGGTGATGGACGACCTAGGTGGAGATGGAGTGCGGATAGTTTGGTGGAAGGATTTGTTGGTGGTGGTTGTTTTGGAGAAGGTAAAGGAGGTGGTGGTAATATGGTGGAGTTTTGGAGTTTATGGTGTAGTAAATAGAGTAAGAGGAGGAAAAGGACGATGGCAGGGAGCTGTAGTTGTTGTTGCTATAGTTGTGATGAAGATGAAGGAGGAGTTGGTGGTTTTAGGGTTTTGATGGAGGAATGAAGGTGAAAGGAGAATAAAATGGAGATTGTTTTGGAGTTAGAGTTTAAAGGAGAATGGAAAGGATTAGGGTTAGGGTTTTTTTTTGTGAAATGGTGATAGGAGGGGAGTTATGGCCGGCCAAGTTGATGGGAGAGAGGAGTGATGAGTGTAATGGGATATGTTGGAGGGGATATTTTGGTGGAATGTAGTAGAATGTTTTAGAAGGATGGAGAAGGTTTTAGAATTTGATGGAAGAAAGGACAAAGAAAAAGAAAAAAGAATTAGAATAAAAATGATAAATAATTGGAATAGAGGAATCCCCAGGTTTAATAGCGGATGCAGAAAATTTTCGAAAAAAATACCAGAAACGCCCGAAAATCAATTATCTCAAAAAGCTCTCCAAAAATTCTCAAAAATCAAGAATATTATACTGAGTATCATGGTGAAATCGGATCCAAAAAATTTAATTTTATTTTCAAATTAAAAATTCTAAAATTAGTCATCGATACCGGTCGACACCGAATCTGGCCGGATTTTAATAAATTCAGAAAAATCTCAAAAAATACATTAAGATAGTGAATATTATTTTAAGAAAAATATGAAAGCGGTTTCTAGAAATTTGATTCCGTTTGTAATTAAAACTTCGAGAATCAATCTGCGGTGCCGATTAATACCGATTTTAGTGATTTTATAAAAATAATTCAAAAAGATTTTGAAAAATCATGATAAATCTCAAATATTGTTAAACAGTGGTTGAAATTGAAATCGGTTAAATTTGACTACCAGAGAGGTCAAATCATGCAGTATCATTATACAAACATAAATTAATAAAAGAAAATAATGAAGTACTTTTGAAAAATCGGATACATATCTCAGTACATATTCCGCGGATGGAGTGTTATAATCCATCCACCTTACAAAAATTTCGTCCTCAAATTTTGATGAGGTGGTGGTGAAGACATAAAAAGATAGGGATAAGGAATTTTACCAACTATGATGTAAATAGTTAAGGGTAACGCTCACAAATAATCTCCTCTCATTCCCACGTAGCTTCTCCTGGAGCATGCCTATTCCAAGAAACCAATACTAACAATATTGCCCTATTCTTCAGGACCTTGACACTTCTGTCCAGAATGGCTATCGGCTGCTCTTTATAGGATAAATCTGACTGTAGTTCCAATTCTGAGTGATTTAGAATATGACTCTCCATCCTTGACATACTTCCTAAGCTATGATATGTGAAATACATTATGTACTTTTTCTAATGATGGCGGTAATGCCAATTGGTAAGCTACATCTCCTACACGATCCAGAATTTCGAATGGGCCGATATATCTCGGACTAAGTTTCCGCGAGTACCGAATCGAATTACCCCTTTTGTTGGCGATATTATTAAAAATACATTATTACCTGTTCTGAATTTCAACGATCTTCTGCTAATGTCAGCCCAACTCTTATGTGTCGGCACTGTGCTGCCCAGAGGTGATCTCTGATAACTCTGACTTTATCTGTTGTCTGAACTAGAATATCTGGCCTCAAGAGTCCTCTTTCACCGACTTCATCCCAACATAACAGCAACCTGCATCTTCTACCATATAAGGCTTCAAATAGAGCAATCTTGATACTAGACTGATAGTTATTATTATAAGAAAATTCTGCCAAATGAAGATAGTCTTTCCATGACCCTTTGAATTCTATCATGCAGGCTAATAATATATCTTCAAGAATTTGGATAGTTCATTTTGAGGATGATATGAAGTACTGAACTTTAGATGAGTTCCTAAGTTTTCTTGGAGGCTTTCCCAGAAATGTGATCGAAATCTTGTGTCTCTATCCGACACGATATTAACCGGAACTCCATGCAGACGAACTATTTCCTTAATATATTTATCTGCAGGAACTTCTGTTGACTGACCTACTTTGAATGGTAAGAAGTGAGCTGATTTTGTGAGACGATCAATGATTACCTATACTGCATTGTTATCCTTTGGACTGCGGGGTAGAGCTGTGACAAAATCCATAGTGATGTGTTCTCACTTCCATTCGGGTATCGATAATGGATGTAAAAATCCAGCTGTTCTTTGATGTTCTATCTTTATCTGCTGGCAAACCAAGCACTTGACCACATACTGGGCTATCTCTATTTTTATAGCATTCCACCAAAATTTATGTTTCAAGTCTTGATACATTTTAGTTCCTCCTAAATGTATGGAAAAAGCTGAACTGTGAGCTTCTGCCAAAATTTTCTGTCGAATTTCCCCTTGTGGTACACAAATTCTGTTACCAAAATAAAGCACACCATCAGAATGAATACAGACATCATTTCTTAGTCCAGCTTTTACTTGAGCTCTGAATTTCCGTAATCTGGGATTTTTCTTTTGTGCTTCTTTAATTTCCTCTATCAGTATTGGCTGAATCTGAAAGGTCATTAATTGACCTGGCTTACCAGTTCCCTGTATTAGCAATAAATTTAATTTAATAATCTCTTGAAGGTCATTGTACTAGCACTTTGTTCTCTGGGTTTCTGCTCAAGGCATCTGGTACTGTATTAACCTTGCCAGGATGATACTACAAGTCTGTAATTAGTTCAAGTTACCATCTTTGCCTCATGTTCAGTTCCTTCTGTGTGAAAATATACTTGAGGCTTTTGTGATCAGTATAGATCAATACCTTGTCCCCCAGAAGATAATGCCTCCAGATCTTCAAGGCGAATATTACTGCTGTCTACTCTTAGTCATGAGTTGGGTAATTTCTCTAATGTGGATTTAATTGCGTGGATACATAAGCTATGACATGATCATACTGCATCAATACACATCCTAGGCCTTTTTTGGATGCATCACTATATATAACCACCCCTCATGTTCCTGTGGGAGTCTTCAAGATTGGAGCTGTAATTAGTCTCTCCTTTAGCTGCTCAAAGGCTGTAGTAGTACATTCTTCTGTCCATATATATTTTTCTCCTTTTCTGGTGAGCTTTGTTAATAGGCAGTAATTTTAGAAAAGTCCTAGACAAATCTTCTGTAATATCTGGCTAGTCCAATAAAGCTTTTATGTAACCCCCCGATCCTTGATGTACGTATCACAGTATTAGTGCTCGATACGGTGTATAAAGTTAATTGGACCTTTCTTCTAATCAGATTGAGTTAGTTTCAGTTTCACATATTATTTTCTAATATTTAGATTTTTCAGAATTTTCTGAAAATTTTCTGGATTATTTTGAAAAATCGCTGAAATCGGTGTCGACCGATATCGGTAATCAGCTCTACCATTTTTAATTCACAAATGGGGTTAAGTTTCTGGAATCTACTTTCATATTGTATTATAAAATCATATTTTCTACGTTAGGTATTTTTGGAGATTTTTCTGAATTTATCTAAAATCTGGTCAAACCGGTGTCGTCTAGTATCGACAATACACTCCAGGATTTTACCTTGCAAACCGAACAAGATTTCTAGAATCCGATTTCACATCCCCTCCGCGTAATATTTTCTATTTTACAGAATTTTTAGGAACCGTTCGGGACTCGTTCAATTTTGGACCCAATTAAATAATATTAATTTAATTATATTAAATTCTTCTCTTCCTTCTTTTCTTCTTCTTTTCCCTTTTCCAAAATTCAAACCGCTATACTATTCCATCGCCTCCTTCAGCCACCGCCCTTCTCCTTTCCCCTATAAACTTTTCCTTCTCTCTCTCTCCCACTCTTTTTCTCTCTCTCCATCAGGCTTCTTTCTCTCGCATCTCTCTTTCTCTCTCTTCCCTCTCTTTTCCTTATTGTCTCTCTCCCTCTCTCTGTTCCAGGCCAGGGGGCCTGACCCGCCGCCCTCGGCAAGGTGGCCGGTGGCCGACGCGCCACTGTGCCCTCCGGGCACCACCCTCCTCTTATTCCTTCTCCTCCTCTCCTTCTTTTCTTCTTCTTCTTCTTCTTCTTCTTGTTGTTGTGCTTCTCTCTCCCCCCTCTCTTCCTCCCTGTGTGCGGCCCCAGGCCGCTGACGACGGCCGCCATGCCCAGGGCAGGAAACGCTGCCCTACTCTTCTCTCCTTCTCTCTCTCGTTCTCTCTCTCCTCTTAATGGGTAAAACCCAATAGTCTAAACCCAAATCCAATACACAATTAAACCAATTACCCATTTACTTAAGTTATAGGTTTGGGTATTGGATCTAAACCTGACCCATTAAGAGCCCAAATCCTTTCTTAAGCCCAATAAGGTACATTTTCATAAAAGTCCCTGTTAAATTAGATTTGTTGCATTCTTATTCTTATTAATTACATATTTAACCCTTTTATATGGTTTCTAGCGTTCGGACGATATCTGGAGCATCCGAACTCCGAATTGGACGATTCTGTAACTGTTGCGATCGTGGGAAATAGAGCAACCTTCCCATGGCTAGTGTGAGTGTTTTCTTTTATAAATTCTATTTTATTGTGTTTAATGAAATTGGTTGATTACTTTAATTAATAAATCTTGATTATAGATAAAGCATTATAAATATTGTTTAATAAAATGTAGTTATCGATAAATCATTGTAATTAGAACATACATGATTACATAAGCGATAATATAATCATAATTTATTTTAGTTTTTGATTTATTATAAATAGATGAAATGTCTAAATATCAAGATGAAGAAGTTAATAATTTTAATAAATAAATTAGCCAATAAAATGATAATTAAAAATAGATAATTATATATCATAATAATGTTATGATATCTATCTTATTGTAATCACTATTATAATCATTATGATAAATAAGATATCTGACACTCGATTATGTGGTATAGCCACCGTTACCAACCCACTGACAACACTGAGACCCTACTCTTTTCTTTCTGGGATACTGATATTACACATGAATATCTGTTTTACTGAACACTGTTATTGTATATACTTGTGGACATATCACACATATCCTGTATCGTACTGATATTATTATTTTAATCATGAAACCATTTATGTCTTCTTCATGTTCCACTGATACACGGATATACCAATTCACTGGATACTCGGTACACAGTTATATCATGTTCACACATCACTGTTACATATATTCACCGGTATACATGCATTGATTGTTTCTTTATTCTTGTCATATGGATCACCGTTCATATTACATGTATTATTGTTGCATGCATATTCCTGTATTCCTGTTACATGATTGTTTCCCGTTACTGATATTGATATTTCTGTTACTAGATACGTGAGCTATTAATATGCGATGTGTAGAACTAAGTGCCACGTGGATCCAAGCCACAGGGGCCACCTCTAGAATCCCCCATCTATTGTTACCCGTTATCTTGTTTTATGCTATTAACAGAGCTTAGGTCCTATTATCATGTTACATGTACCATGCACTATACTTGTTCTTGCTACACAGTGTGCTTTAAATATAATACAGATAACTTAGGGATGGGGGAGACTTGACGGTTGATTAGATCTTATCGGGTGGATGTACTGGATCCATATTTATCCACTGCAAGGGATGGTAGTGCTGCCTACCGATTGTATATGGCTTCATGAGCTCCGTTTCCATTTCCTGCTCCTCCCTTAGCGGAGGGTCCTGGTCTCAGCAGCCAGGGGTCTGTTTAAGGCTGTGATCCCGGGTATGCACGGGATATACCTACCCGATAAGAGCTCCTTGATCATTGGGTTTCCAATTAACATAATAAAATAGTATAAACAATAGTGAAGACAGGAACACTTGTTATTTGGTCACTCTCTTGTTTAGATAATGGTACTCGTATGCCATGTCCGGATGGGTTTTATTGGAGTGCGGGCTCCAGTATGAACTACCAGTGGTATGGGACACTGGAAGAGATTGATTAAAATACTAGATGGTACTGATTGTTATTATTGTATAAATAACATGACCTGTCTGACACATGTATATTATTGTCCCTTTATATTTGTTGCTATTCTTGATATGTTATCCACAATCATGTCACCTATATACCTTGTTACAATTTTATATATTTGTTACACGCCATGTGGTAACACACTATTCATGGACACATATACTCTGCATTGCATATATTCTGCTTTATGTATGCCTTGCAGATATCATTACTGTATATGCACAACACAGTAGTATAATTATGTTGCATACTGCACATCTGCATGTTAATTTCTATCACATCACCACTATACAAGATAGTTGTTATATAAAACTGGATACCACTGTAAAAATAACCCGATGATAACATGCTAGGTAGTGATGGTATAAAAGACTACATTTTTTAACCTATTATATGGTATCACTAATACATAAACATGTATTATAGATTATTATCGTGCTTGAATTACTATAGTACATATTACTGCTTCCTTCATTTTATCACTCACTAGGTCGCTTTCTGACGAACCTGGGTTTGCGTGCCGAGGTTGGAGATCCCAGATATCGTATTGTCAGATATTTCATTAGATTCACATAAGCCTAGTCATCGATATCATTCATATTATTTAGTCATTTTTCCATTTTTCTATATCTTTCATGATCACTGACCCCTTTTGCAGGTATTCTTGTACTTATTTATTGCTGGAACTTTTGTGTATATGGAGGCTATTTCTTGCACTAAGGCTTAGCGTACGTACGTGAGGTAATTTTTGCCTTGCGTATGTACGTCGCCATAACGTCCTCGTACCTGCGGGATCGGGGCGTTACATTTTAATTTCTGTTACTGTCTTTGAAACTGGTCAGTTTTTTACTGCCTGGATTTTGCTGGGTTCAACTGAAATTTCTTCTTTCAGAACCAGATGACCCAAGAAAGCTATACAGTCTAACCAGAACTCACACTTGCTCTGCTTAGCATGAAGTTATTCCTGCTAGAGAATCTACGATACTATTCTCAAGTGTTCTGCATGCTCCCTGTTGCTCTTGAAATTTATTAAAATATCATCAATGAATACAATGACAAACTAATCTAAATATGGTAAGAAAACTCGATTCATCAAATCCATAAAGACTGCTGGGGCATTTGTCACTCCGAAAGGCATAACTAGAAACTCGTAATGACCATAGCGAATTCTGAATGCAATATTTTGAATATCCTCTTTCTTCACTTTTAGCTGATGATAACCTGACTGCAAATCCAATTTGGAAAACGCTCGAGCCTCATGGAGTTGATCAAAAAGATCACCAATTCTTAGTAAGGGATACTTATTCTTGATGGTAACTCTGTTTAACTCCCTATAGTCTATACACAATCGGTTACCACTATATTTCTTGTTGGCTAATAATACTGGAGCTCCCCACGGTGAAGTACTCGGTCTAATTAATTCCTTATAGAATATTCCTGCAGCTGCTTCTTTAGAATCTCTAACTCAGTGGGTGCCATCATATATGGTGCTTTAGATATCGAAACTGTACCTGGAATAGTATCTATGGAGAACTTAACTGCTCTATCGGGTGAAAATCCTGAGATCTCTCAAATACATCTAGAAACTCATTCCAAATTGGTACTCCCTTCTTCTGAATCTTAGCAGTAGTCATTTGTGTCTTTCTCTTAGCAGATTTATATTTTTCGTCAAACTGAAACTAAGCTTGATGTGGAATCTTAAAAATAATTTTCTTATTCCGACAATCAATAACCGCATAGTATTTGCTGAGCCAAGTCATACCTAAGATCACGTCGTACCCTCTAGTATCTAGTACGAGCATACTACTGCTAATGTCCAGTTACATAATTCTACTGGGCAATCCATAAAAATTTTTTGGAGATGACTATCCCATTACTGATACTAATCTCCTACTGGTTTTCCAAACATTCAAAAGGTATAGAATGCAAAGTAGTAAAACTATCTAATATGTAACAATGAGAAGCGCCAGAATCAAAGAGAGCTGGAACAGGTTTGGAATGTACCATGATCTTACTTGTTATCACCTCTTCAAAAGTTTCAGCCTCTTCCGCTGTTAAGTTGTAGGCTTGTCCCCTTCCATGACAACCCTTCCATGACCTGCTGTAGTTCTGGATCCCCTTTAGACTGGGCGGAAAACCTGCTGTCGTGGAGGGAGAGGGGCCCTCCTAACTGCTAGTCCTAAGTTCCTATGTTCAATGGGTGTTGAAGGTGCTGATAAAGTCTGGTTCATTACCTCTGTCTTCTTATGGGGACAACCTTTCTATTGTGTGGTCACCGGAATCACATGCCAGGCATAACCCATTTGCCTGACGACAATCCTTTTGAAAGTGACCTGGTTTCTCGCAATAATTACAAACAGGAAGTGGTTGAGTTATCTGGGGAGAGGCTGGTTGAAATGGTCGTCTGGCCATCAGGACTTTTGCAGCTCTAAATGGACCTCCTCTGCTCAATTGTTGAAATGGCTTCTTCATTGCCTGGTTTCTCATCTGATTAAGTTTCTTTTTCTCCAGTGCTCGCTCCACCTCCCAAGCTATAGTGAGGACCTGTGAATATGTTTACAGTTGTTGGGAATCAAGAGTACTTGAATGTCCATTTGTAATACCTACTGAAATCTACTTGCCCGCTTCTCTTCCTCGGTCACCATATATGGAGCAAAATGACTCAGCCTTAGGAACTGAGTGGCATACTCATCAACAAATCAGTTCCATTGTCGAAGTCAGATGAACTATTTTTTTATCTCCTTCTGAGCTGTGGTAGGGAAGAATCTATCATAAAAGATCTTAGAGAACTTGTCCCAAGTGATGGGTTGATCCAGTCTCGCTTCTTCGGCTAGCCACTAAGTTGTGGCTACATCCTTCAGTTGAGTCTTAGCGACCTCAACCTGGTTCTCCTCTGGATCTATGCCACTTTCAAAAGATCAGTGATGTCGATCAGCCATTGCTCGACATCTAGCGGTCTCTCTTCCTCGGTGAATATTGCGGCTGCAACTGCCTAATGTCTGATACGTGCCCGGCCTTTGTTCTTTAGGAACTGCTATCAATCCTTGCCGTTCTGTCTGCTTCTGTTGATTCTCCATCATATTATAAATAACCTTCAGAATATCTACATTCTCTCCTATGGATCCGTTCTGTGATTGTCCGGAGCTGTTACAACCTGTCTTTCTATCCATATTTGTGTTGGTAAAAGATGACTGAAAACTGGAAAGTGAAAGATAGATAGAATTTAGGAATCAAGGGAAAGAGTATTAGGAAGGAATAGATAACTCTGTACATTGTAGTTGGATTGTATAACTGAAACTCTGCATTCCAATTGTAAATTAATATCCCATTAATTTGCTGCTTCATTGTACTGTAGGTGTGAGAGCCTAGGCTCTGACACCAACCTGTAATGCCCCGTCCTGACGGATACGGAGGCGCTACTGCGACGTATATATGTAGGACGATAATATGCTCACATATATACGTTAAGCATAAGTACAGACCAGATCAGAGTACGAAAGTATATAGTGTATATACATTCCAACATAAAGAGTACAACGTACAAAGTTATCACAAAGCGTGATATAGTAATACAGGCACATTACATCACGGTCAGGTACAAAAGTAAGATTTACATTATGTATAATACAAAAGATGCCCACGAACTGAGAGGGAATCCCGCGAGCTAGTCGGAAGAGTCAGAAACAGAAGGAGCTGGGACTAATCAGCCTGCTCTGAGAAGTAAGCTTGATCTTCGACGGAGGGCTCTACTTCAGTCCAAGCTTCAGAACTTAAACATGCAAGTCCAGGGGGTCAGAATCTCCCTAACGAATGGCCCGATTAAATCCAATTGGCGTGCGGAGATAAGTACATGTATTTCGATAAATCTGAATCAGAAAGCATGCATTAAAAGCTTTATGGTGAGTATAGGCATAACAAGCATGCAAGGAAAGCATATAGCCAATAACGTCAATGGGGCATGACAAATCATATAATACTAATGACAACATTTTATTATTATTAATTACTCGTTCTACCCATATGTCTAGATATGTGTACTAGCGTCCCAACATACATACATCCACATGTGAGTAAGCCAAGGCTGTTATTGGAAACAAATGGGGGTATCAATGAAAAATGCTTACGTGGGTCCGGTGCATACCCAGAACCACGATCCAGGATGTTTCGTTACTGGTGTACGGAACCTACTGTGAGGCATTCAGGAGGGCCTTATAGGATGCCCTTTTTTCAAGATGGTACCAAGAAGGAGGGAGCTAACGCTCCCCTCAGTTACTTGGAGGTCCTCAGGTCAAACCGAATGTTTTGTTGCACAACATACCTAATACCACTATAAACACGAACACATATTGATATCCATCTGTTTCCCTCATAATGTAAGTCGTCTTTTTATTACCGGTTATTAGGTAATCATCAATTTATGGGAATATAAAGAGTAGGTCATATTCAGGAGGTTCAAGAATACAGAAGTATAATCAGGAGATCAAGTATTCTATTCGTTATGTGATGATCACGAACCAAGAGTTAAGCATGGCATGTGTCAGATGTCAATATATAGATGTCAGGTGATAGCATGGTAAGTGTTAATGTAACACCCCGTTCCTGGAATACGTACTTAGTTGCATATTCAGATCTTTCAATCATATTTTTAGTTTACTTTCTATATTTATTTTTATTTTATGATTATTTATGTGATCATTTTGCATTAGATCCAGACTCGTGAACTCGGAGTCAGCCTTAGTCTGAACTGGGGACTCGATCCTAGTATACTGATCAATTTGACATTTTTGATTGCTAATTTGGCCAATTTCAGTTTTAAATACTGTTTTCTAATATTATAGATTTTTCATATTTTTTAGATTTTTTTTGAATTATTTTTATAAAAACCTGAAATCGGGATTAATTGGCACCGTTGGTTTATTCCTGGATTTTTAATTTACAAATGGAGTTGAATTTCTAAAATCCACTTTCACATATTTTCTTAAAATAGTATTTACTATCTTAATCCATTTTTCGGGGATTTTCAAAATTTAATAGATTTCGACCGGTTTTGTTGTGTCGACCGGTATCAGTGGTTGATTCTAGGATTTTTAATTTGAAAAATGTAATGATGTTTTTAAAACAGATTTCATCATAATTCTTAGAATAATATTCATGATTTTAAGAATTTTTGTGGATCGGTGTGATGGGTTTGTGTGTGTGGTCCTATATTTGAGTTTATGATGGGTTTGTGTTTGAGTTTGTGATGGTTTATGTGTGTGGTCCTGTATTAGTACTGTATTTGAGTTTGTAATGGGTTTGTGTTTGTGTTCCTGTAATTTGTACTAGATTGTATGCATGTACCACTGTCATTGATGTATCCTGTGTCTGAATGCTTGTAATAGTGTAATCGATATGATATTGTGCACGTGTTGGTACAGCCATGCAGGTACCTATGTATAGCCTTCGGGGCTTCTGCCACTCCCGAGATGGCTACCCAATTGGTGTAGGCCTTGCACTCTTATGGGTTTCGTGGTAGTTACCGAGAGTGCACTTATACCCGGGCTTACTTCAGCTTTTATGGATTACACACAGCCTTCGGCTTCACACACTATATAGATGGTCTAGTTACTGCCTATTTATATGCATGATTGTGTGGTACTAACATCTCATGCATGTACCCTTATACCGACTTTGGGTTTCTGTCCACTCCCAGGTTAGCTACCCAATTGGTTTTAGGCCTACACCCTTATGGGTTTCGTGGTAACTATCGAGAGTGCGCTTAGACCCCGAGCGTACTTTAGCCTCTGGGCTTCTCACCTACTTCCCGAAAAAGAAGTGCGCTTAGACTGTCAACTCTCTCATCTATGCCAGGTAGGCATGCTTCGCGCTCAGTGCTTTACCACTAGATTCGTCTAGGGGAGATGCTGCCAGATTTTCTACTCGTATTTTAAGCCGAGTCTCCTGGTAACCTCGCCAAGCGCTTTAGTGACTAAACACTGTTTGCTGTCTGTGCCTCCATCTTACTTAGCTCCACTTTATTGTACTCAGTTATCGCTATATCACTTGCTATGCACATGCTTTATATGTTAAAACTTGACATTCTACCATCTGACATCTACATGCTATTACCTGACACCCGTCTGTCTCACTTAACAACTGATGTGTTATCACCTGACATGCTCCTACTTGACACCTGCTCTTATTATGTTATCACTTATCACCTGCCCCTGTTATGACATGACTTATCACCTGCCTTCTATTATGTTAACACCTGACTTGTGATTATCACATTTACGGGAATCCTGTACCTATTATCCTGAATTATATACAGTGACCTGTATTCCTGTTATATATGTACTCATATACTCCTGAATTTCTGATCGCGTCCTGCTCCTGCTATTCCCTAAATTATAATTACATAATAAATTATAATAAGATAACTTACATCGAGTTTGGGGAAAACTGATGGGTCCTGAATAGTCATATTTATGGTGGTCATATCGAGTCACGTGTGGCCACATACTTGAGGGATCACCTAGTGGCCACCAGGGATTCCGTGAGGTGTACTTGCACCCCCTACTCCTGTTTATTCCTGCCGGATATGCACAAGCCTCCGACCTTTTTCTATGGGATCTGTGATACCCTATTCCTGTTCAGGCATACAATAAGTCCCGATACCTAGCGGTATATTCTGGCTCAGCACTAGATACTCCTGGACCATTGTTCCGGGTATGTACGGGACCCATTCTAAACATGGTTCGTCGAACTCCATCAGTTTCTAAATAACTGGCTTTATAAGTTGTAAGTGAAAGTATGTGAAATAGGACACATCTTAAAACTTACAACTCAGACGGCCCTAATTATAATAAGATGCTAGTATACAATTTGTTGTCTTGTTTTGCAAATCGGGTTGTATGCGCTCGGATTACGGTGATGTGGGATAAAGGTATATAGATGAGGGTTTCTTTGTTCGGATTGTTCCTCCGATATACTAGTCTCATGGAGCCGTGACCTAAGCTTGTACAATTGGTTTGCTCATATTCGGTTTTATTAATTTTATAGGTTTTATGTTAGTTTAGGAGATATCTGGTGTTGCCTTATCTGCTTTACTTCCCGTCTCCTTACTTGCTCCTGTATGCATGTGCTCACGATACGATTTTAAATACATGCTTATGACTTAGATTTATCGATACACATGTGCTTATCCATGCACGCCATTTGGCATTCGCATCACCACTCGTTGGGGAGTTCTAACTCCCCTGGATCCTCATGTCCAGATCCCGGAGCTTTGAGCTTGTTGATTCTTTTGGTCGCTGATCAGAATAACGCAGCGGTAGTATGGATCATCTTCATCGGCAGACTGTCTGAGCCCTATCCTTTCAGCCTTCTGCTCGACTCTCGAGTTTTTCTGTTGTAACTCGTGAGCGCCATTTGTACTGTTCATACTTGTATATCTTTTTGTATTCTCGCATTTGCGCCTATCGGTGATATAATATTCTTGTAATATTATGCCACATCTGATGATAACCTTGTAACTGTACTCATATGTTTGAATATATGAAGCATCACGTACTTCTATACTCTGATTCTTACCTGTACTGATGCTTAGCCTATATATGTGAGGGTATTTCAAACCTGCGTATATACGTCGCAGTAACGTCTCTGTACCAGCAGGATTGGGGTGTTACAGTTAACATATCAAGCATGTGCATGGTAAGTGATAGAGTAATAGCTGAGCACAATCAAGCGGAGTTGAGCAAGATGGAGGCATGGACAGCGAACAGTGTTTAGTCACTAAAGCGCTTGGCAGGACTACTGGAATAACTCGGCTTAAAATGTGAGTCTAAAATTCGACAGCATCTCACCTAGGCGAGTTTAGTGAATAAAGCACTGGGCGCTAAACATGCCTATCAGGTGATGCTGAAACAGAACTAGCCGTTTAATAAACCTCAGAGAGGTTAAACCCAAAGACTGAGTATGCACCTGCAGGAGATGTTAGTACCAACAACACACATGCATATATGACTAGCAGGCAAGAGAACTGACAAGCGAGAAAGCAAGCAAGCGATCATCCAAGCGAAGTTAAGAGGGTTAGAGCAAAGCTAATGTACATCACTAAATACTATCACGCTCGGCGTGGTTACCACTCGCAGCACCGCAAAACGCACGTGTCGTAGCATACGTATGAAATGCCATACTACCGCTCAAGACGAAGCCACGCACACTGAGTAACTACGCTCGAACGGAGTTCGCTGAAGTTAGGTCTGCCTACCAGGCGTAACATATAAAAGGTATAGAGGAATTTGATAAACCTTGGAGAGGTTACCCGGAGATTGAGCAACACGGGGATGTAACTAACCGTGCTTGAAGAGGCTTTATGCAATTAAGCTTGGCTCATAGCCATGCTGCGCGGCTAGTAAAACTCAGGGAGTTCAAGCAAAAGCAGAACATAACACGTCGCGCCTGACGTAGCTAAGCAATTAAGCTCACTCGCAGCCACACGGCTTTGCTATGCCTCCGGCGAAGCTAGAAAACTCAGAGAGTTTAAGCCCGAAGGTTGATAGTACCTGCAGAAGGTGTTAGTGTCACACATGCATAAATATAGTGTCATCTACACTATTACAGGCATTACAGTATATCAATCTGATATCAGTGATGACATGTCCAGATAATACAACAAACACACACCCGTACAATCACATCGGACTGATACAAATATAATACAACACAAAATCCAATACAAGCCTGATAATGCGAGGAAAATCACTTGCCTAAACACAAATCCTAAAACTTTTGAGCGTCCGAGCTCCCGAATGAGGAAATACAAGAAGCGAGGGAAAAGAGAGGGGGGCTTGGCCCCTTGTGTTGGAACTTGATTCTGATGATACTTTGTGAAGCCATTTCATTGGAGCTCTATCTCACAAGCTTGTACAATGTTCTACTTGCTCAAGACTTCCCAAGAATAATGGCTATGGATGTGTATTATATTATATATTAAAATGTTAAAAGCCTTGAATACACATGCACATCATACCTATTAGCCGACTTATTGCCAAGCATAGTCAACTTATACCAACTATAGTCGACTAACTCCTTACTATAGTCGACTTAGCTTTGTTTCTAGATGCAACCAACTTCTGTTTCTGATCTGTATGCACTATTAGTCGACTTATACTTTTACCTAGTCGACTAATATATGTCCTAGTCGACTAATATTATCTCTGGTCGACTAAGTTCAGTTTTCAGAAACATGTCACTTGTATCAGCCTTACCCTAGTCGACTTGCCCTCTTTATTAGTTGACTAATATAGGTAAAAGTTGTTCCCCTACTCGACTAACCTCCAACCTCAAGTCGATTAATGGCAGTTTCTGACTGTTAGACAGTTTCTGATTTCTAATATTTTATCTAACGTTTTAATATTCAAATTCAAATTGATAACTACCCTAACTGGCTATAGATTTCACCTATAAATAGGGATGTTATCCTAGGTTAAAAACACCAATTCATATCAATAATTTTTTGCCCAAAACTCTGTTCAAAGTCTGTTTTTCAGAAAACTGTTTCCACTTTCAATTCTTCACTCAATTCCAATCCTTTAGTGAAGATTTCTAAGAGTCCACCTATAAGAGTCCTTGTTCACGGTCACATACAGATTCAAGGCTTATAGGATTGTTTGTAATCACTCAAAGAGAAAGATTGTACAAGAGCGTTTTCGGGTTGAAGAGAGGTTGTACATGGTGTTGTTGTCTTCTTGGTTGTAGAAGAGTTGTACATATTTAGCAAAGGAAATTTGTCAAGTAGGGTACAAGGTGTTGATTTTGGGTGTACAAAATCAAAGGATAAAGGAAATCTCAAGCAAGTGGCTTAGACTGGATGTAGGTCAGAGGACCGAATCAGGATAAATCTCTTGTGCTTGCGTTTGCTTTCTTTTTTGAGATTTATTTCCTTTTATGCAAGTTTATATTTTAACGCTAATCATCTTTTGTTTGAGTATTCGTGTTGACATATTTTAGATCCTATAATTGTATCAGAACGGGACTAACAATTGGTATCAGAGCCCTGCATACCCGTTAACAATATACGAGGATGGGAATAGAGTTTCCTTTATCACAATTCAAAGAAGGATATTCTACACAATGTCCACCGCTATTCGATGGATCAAATTACAACCACTGGAAGTGTAGAATGAAGATCTATTTGTAATCACTCAACTATGAACTTTAGAACATAGTAGAAGCACCGTACAGGCCAATAACCAACTACACTGCTTGGAGTGATGATCAAAAGAAGAATGCGAATCTTGATGCCATAGCGATGAATGCGTTATTCTGTGCCTTAACAAAAGAAGAATTCAATCGTGTGTCAACAACTACATCTGCAAATCAAATATGGCACATATTATGGGTAACACATGATGGTACAAATAAGGTTAAAGAATTTAAAATTTTTGTTCTTGTTCATAGGGTCGAACTCTTCAAAATGATGGAGAACGAAATAATTTCAGAAATGATAACAAGATTCACTGACATAACAAATTCCTAGTATCCCTTGGAAGGAGTACACCCAAGTGAAAAAAGTTCGCAAGATCTTCGTGCTCTCACATCAGATTGAGAGAAGAAGACAATTGCAATCGAAGAAGCAAATGATCTCTCCACTATGTCATTAAAAAACCTCATTAGTAATTTAATGGCATATAAAGTACAACTGGAAGACAGAAAGAAGGATGAACAACAACCTTTCTTAAAGAAAAAAGAGCTTGCCTTTCATGCATCCTCAGATACGGACAATTCAGATGATGATGAAGAGAAGATGGCAATACTCTCAAGAAAATTCAGAAAGTTCTTAAAGCAAGGTAAGTTTTAAATATTTTAATTGTAATAAAACAGGTCATATGAAGAAGGATTGCCCATTGCTAAAAATAAAGGTAAATTCAAGAGCAAAAAGTTCAAAACGAAGAAAGATTATCAAGCATCTGGGAGAATAGTGATTCCTTTTCCTCTAACGAAGAAGAAGCCACTGAACATGCCAACATTTGTTTCAAGGCTCAAGAAGAAGATGAGGTATAATTGTTGGCCCAAGGTTACAATCACCCATGATTAGTGTATTTTGATGATTACAAAACATTTAGTTATTTGTACTAATAACATTTGTTGTTTTAAGTGTGTTTCAGATTTCTATTCATTCTAGAAGTCTTCTCTCACAAATACAAGAATTTGGACTCAAGTCAACTCCAATTGGGCTCAAGGAACAAGTGTTGAAGACTATATGAAGAAGCCTATTGAAGATCTTGAAGTCCTTAGAAACATTGTAAGAAATAGAATGTTAAAGTTTGAGTATATGAAATTTGGCTCTAGGATTTGCACACACATTTGTTTCATATATTTCCTATGTTTTGAAAATGGTTATTTCTAAGTTTTATGCCTTAGTTTACATATACATGTACCAAAAGCTTTATATCTTGAAAATCTTGTTTAAACATGTGTATAAACTATTTTCTGCATAATACTTAGCTATATGTATTTTTAAAATATTTCTCAAAAATTTTTCTAACTCAAAAACACAGCCCAGTTTTTCTGTTTCAGGTAACTCCTCCGGCCGACCGGCCCGGTCGACCGGCGATGTATCTGGACATGTACTGTTTGTGCATGTCTGTCGGTCGACTGGACCGGTCGACCGACGGAGAGCAAATTGCTCACAGGTTTTTTCGGTCGACCGGACTGGTCGACCAGAAGAAGGAAACTGTGTTTCCTCTTTTGGGACGGTCGACCGGACCGGTCGACCGAGAGCCAACGGCTCTTTGCAGCTGGCCTTGCGGTCGACCGGACCGGTCGACCGCCAAGCCTGCTATAGCCTAACGGCTCTTTCCTCTTTGGGCTATTCTGAAAACTGTTTTGTTTTCAGCTTTAACAGATTTTTGGAGAGTTGTTGGGGAGCTTTTTCAGAGAAAATAAGACCAAAAGAAATTGTTTTTAACCTATTTTTAACCCTATAAATAGAGGAGAAGTCTCTCTTCATATCACCAAGAAAAATCCTCAAGTTTGTGTTGTTTTCAAAAGAGAAAAGAAAAGAGTTTAAGGCTTTCATTCCAATTCTTTTTGAGCTTGTTTTTCAGTTGTGTTTGATTACTAATATCACTCTACAACTGAAGTTTTTCTCACCACACTTCATAGAGCCAAAAATTCAATACTCATTCTATAGTGAAGTTGTAATTGAAGTGAGAGTGTTTGTAAAAGAGTTTGAGAAAAAGTGTAGTGATCTTGTTGTGATCACTTTGTTCTTGTAATTCTTTCCTTGTGGAGCAACCTCTTCGGTAGAGGTCCTTTGTACTCGGTGGAGCTCGGTGCTCGGTCTTCGGTAGACCAAATTGTAAAGGCGTCCTCGGTGGATAGTGGAAACCCTTCACGGAGGTGAAGGCGGGGAGTAGAGCGGTGGCTCGAACCTCGAAACAAATCACTTTGTTTGCGATTGCCTTTGCGTCTAATTCTTGCTTTACTTTTCAATAGCTCCTTATTGCTTTCTATTGCATACTTGTGATATTGTTTAAATCTCTTGTGCTACTATTTGCTTGCTTGTAATTCTTGACATATATCATTGTGTTTGCATCATTCTTCATATCATTCATTTCATACTTGTGTGTGTGCCAATCCCGTACTCATCCAACAAGAGCTTCACATAGCGCCTCAACCCATATCAAGGGGAATCAAGAGGAGTTTAGTCCAGAGCCTCGCAAGAGGAATTCGGCTACACTTGTTGAATTGTACTAAGTTGAGCCTCACTTGTTTTAGGTTCCGCATTTAGAGAGTTAAAATTTTTAAGATTAGCAATCACACCTATTCACCCCACCCCCTCTAGGTGTTTTTCAATTGGTATCAGAGCTTGGACTCTAGGATTTGGCTTAACAACCTTAGAGAAGATCCTAATTTTCTAATCATTTCATTCATATTCATATAGTAAAAATGGCCGATGGAATTAAGACCCCTCCTAAGTTTGATGGACTTAACTTTCCCATATGGAAAGTTAAGATGACCGTGTTTTTGCAATCTCTAGGTAGCCGAGTTGCAAAAGCCGTGACTAAGTCCTTTAGTGTACCCCCGGTGACGAATCCACTTGGTCCGAAATAGAGACTAAGGAATTCGATGCCAATGCCAAAGCTCACTATGCACTTCTACAAGCCCTTAATGATGATGACATTTCTAGGGTTATCCATTGCAAATCCGCATATGAGATTTGGTCACACTTGATAGTCACACATGAGGGGACCTCACAAGTAAAGAAGGCTAAGATTGACCTTCTTCGGTCCCAATATGAAACATTTAGCATGCAAGAAAATGAAACCATAGATGATATGGTTACAAGATTTACCAAGATTACTAATGGACTCTCTTCTTTAGGTGAAGATATCAACAATGATCAAAGAGTAAGGAAGATCATCCGTGCTCTTCCTCCTTCATGGGAAGTTAAAGCAACAACCTTGAAGGAACTCAACGACAACGAAGAGATGGAGCTTATAGGTCTCATTGGGAACCTCAAAACCCATGAGATGGAAAGGAAAGCAAGGGAGGATATGGCTCCTTCCAAAAAGAAGACTATCGCCTTCAAGAGTCAAGCTACACACTCCGATGAAGACGATGAAGAAGAAGATGATGAGGAGCTCTCACTCCTTGTTAAGAATGTCCGGAGGATGTACAACAAGGCGAAGTACCAAGGTAGAAAGAAGATGGCAAGGAGGCAAAGAAGAAGAAGGATCACTTGTTTCAATTGCCAAAAGCCCGGACACATTGTTGCGGAGTGTCCGGACAAAGCTAAGCCCTCCACATCAAAGAAGCCCTACAAGAAGAAGGCTATGAAGGCAACTTGGGATTCGGAGACCGAATCCGAGGAAGAAATAGACACCGCCAACATGTGCTTCATGGCTAATGAAGGCACAAGCAAGGTAACCTCTTCCCCTTCTCATGATAATGAACTTTCTATGGATGTGTTAGAAGAGGCTTTTGTTGAGTTGTCACAAAACTATGATTTCTTAAAGAAAAAGTATCTCAAATGAAAAAGGATAATGAATCTTTGAGTCTTCAAGTTTTTACTCTTACAAAGGAAAAGATGATTTGGTTTCCACTTTGGCCACTACCAAATGATTTTGAAAAATATAAGATTTTTTGCAAAGGTAAGGCCCCACTAATTGATTCTAATGAAGTTACTATGCTTAAGGAAAGATTAGACTCATTAAGTGTTGTTTTGAAAGATTGTGAGTTTAACAAGAAGAAAATTGAGGCTATGTTTCCTAAGAAACAAGCCCCAAGAAAAATGCTCATGCTCATGTTCATGTTCATGCTACACAACTAAACAACATGGCAAAACCCCAAAACATGCTCACACTACACATACACATCATGCATTCATGTATGGTAGAGTGTTCTCATGTTCACATTATGGACGGAAAGGGCACTTAGCCAATTTTTGCTATGATAGATTAAACGTTTCACGTCATAATGTTTGGGTTCGAGGCACTAACTTTAAAGGACCCAAGAAAGTTTGGGTACCAAAATCAACAATTATGTTAAATGATGTAGGTACTTTCCAAATCCCAACGACGTAGAGGATTGTGGTATCTTGATAGCGGTTGCTCAAGGCACATGACTTGGGACATCAACAACTTTGCGACCCTATCAAGATATCATGAAGGTGGCACCGTCACCTTCAGAGATGACGCCAAGGGTAAAATCATCGGTATTGGTAATGTAAAACTTGGCACCTCTCCTTTAATTGAAAATGTAGTTTTAGTTGATGGCCTCAAGCATAATCTCTTGAGTGTTAGTCAACTTTGTGATAAAGGTTTTGATGTGTTTTTTGATAATGTTGCTTGTAAAGTAATTGATAGAACTTCTAATGTTTGTGTATTTTTCAGTTTTCGTGAAAGTAATGTTTATATGATTGATATGTTAAATATGTCTTGTAATATTACTTGTTTGAAAGCCCTCGATGATGACTCTTGTTGTGGCATAGGAGATTAGGCCATATTTCTTTTGATCACATTTCTAGGTTAAACACAAAGAAAATGGTGAAAGGTATTCCTTACTTGAATTTTGAAAAGGACCGAGTTTGTGACGCATGTCAATTTGGGAAACAAACTAAGTCTTCTTTCAAGTCAATTAAGGATATCATGACATCACGTCCTTTGGAGTTAATCCATATGGATCTTTTTGGCCCTACACAAACCAAAAGTCTAAGGGAATAGATTTGTTTATGTTTTGTTGATGACTTTTCAAGTTTACTTGGGTTTTCTTTCTTGACATAAAAGCCAAGCATTTTCGTATTTCCAAACTTTTAAGAAAAGAGTTGAAAAAGAAAAAGATGTTTCGATTTTGAGAATAAGAAGTGATAGAGGAGGTGAATTCATTAACCAACCCTTTACCACTTTTTGTGATGAACATGGAATAAAGCATGAACTTTCTTGTCCTAGAACTCCACAACAAAATGGAGTAGTTGAACGGAAAAATAGAACATTACAAGAGATGGCTAGGACAATGCTAAGTGAATATGGTCTACCACATTATTTGTGGGCCGAGGCCGTTAATACATCATGCTATATATCAAATCGTGTTTTCTTGTGTAAAAATACTACTAAAACTTCTTTTGAAATGTATTTTTCTAGAAAACCTAATGTTTCTATTTTAAAGTTTTTGGTTGCAAATGCTTTGTTTTAAATACAAAAGATAATTTAGGAAAGTTTGATGCTAGATCTTATGAGGCTATTTTTGTAGGTTACTCAAACACTAGTAAGGCTTATAGAGTTTTCATTAGATCATCATTGACTATTGAAGAGTCTATTCATGTTAAGTTTGAGGAATCTAACAAGTTTGTTAAGAATGTTGTAGAAATAGATGCATTGGATGAAAGATTGGAGAAAGTGACCTTGGAGGATGCTTCTACTATGGGAGACAAACCAAAGGATGATGAAGGAAGCGAAGCTAAAGTGGAAGAGGCACAAGCAAATGAAAATCAAACACATGAGGTGGAGCCTACTCAACCACTACCAAAGGATTGGAGATACAATCCACATCATCCCAAGGACCTCGTCATAGGTGAAGTATCAAAAGGGGTAACTACTCGCTCTAGACTTCATGACTATTGTGGTAACTATGCATTCATTTCTCATATTGAACCCAAAAATGTCCTCGAAGCCGAGGCCGATTCATATTGGTTGCTAGCCATGCAAGAGGAGCTCAATCAATTTGAGCGCAACCAAGTTTGGCACCTTGTTCCTAGGCCCCACGATAGACCAACAATTGGTACTAAGTGGATCTTTAAGAACAAGTTGGATGAATCGGGTAATGTAGTTAGAAACAAGGCTAGGTTAGTTGCCCAAGGTTACACTCAAATCGAAGGGATCGATTTTGAAGAAACCTTTGCACCCGTAGCACGGCTTGAAGCCATACGGATGACACTAGCATTTGCCTCATATAAAGATTTCAAATTATTTCAAATGGATGTTAAAAGTGCTTTTCTAAATGGATTTATTGAAGAGGAGGTGTATGTTGAACAACCCCCCGGGTTTGTTGATCCTACACATTCGGATTTTGTTTTTAAATTAGATAAAGCTCTTTATGGTTTAAAACAAGCCCCTAGGGCTTGGTATGAAAGACTTTCTTCATTTTTGATTTCAAATGGTTTTAAGAAAGATAAAATTGACACAACTTTGTTTACAAAACATGTAGAAAGGATATTCTTATTGTGCAAATTTATGTGGATGATATTATTTTTGGTTCTACTAATGAATCTCTTTGCAAAGCTTTTGAATCATGCATGAAGGATGAATTCGAAATGTCTATGATGGGGGAACTCAACTATTTCCTTGGACTCCAAATCAAGCAAAAGAAGGATGGGATCTTCATCAATCAAGCCAAGTACACAAAGGAACTAATCAAAAGGTTTGGGCTTGAAGGATCGAAAGTAAGCAAAACTCCCATGGCAACAACTACAAAGCTTGACAAGGATGAACAAGGTAAAAGTGTAGACATTAAATTATATCGTAGCATGATTGGTAGTTTGCTTTATTTGACGGCTAGTAGGCCGGATATTATGTTTTCCGTTTGTCTTTGTGCACGTTTTCAATCTTGTCCTAAAGAATCTCACATAATTGCGGTTAAACGCATAATTAGATACCTTAAGGGCACTATTGAAATGGGTTTGTGGTATCCTAAACCGGATTATTTGAAATGAAGAGTTTTTCGGATGCCGACTATGCGGGTTGTAGGGTAGATAGGAAGAGCACAAGTGGAACATGTCAATTCTTGGGTAATTGTCTTGTATCTTGGTCTTCCAAAAAGCAAAATTCGGTAGCCCTTTCAACCGCCGAGGCGGAGTATGTTGCAGCCGGAGCTTGTTGTGCACAAGTTCTTTGGATGAAACATACTCTCCTTGACTATGATTTACACTTTGATCATGTTAAAATATTTTGTGATAATACTAGTACTATTCACATGACAAAGAATGCTAATCAACATAGTAAAACCAACACATTTGACATTAGGTATCACTTTCTTAGAGATCATTATGAGAAAGGTGATATTGATATTGATTATGTTTCTACCGATTTTCAACTTGCCGATATTTTTACTAAACCTTTAGACTATGCTAGATTTTCATTTATTTGTGGTGAGTTGAATGTTTGTATTATGAATTCTTAAAATGAGATTCTCTATTGTTTTGTTTTCACCCTTTTTGATGTAAGACAAAAAGGGGGAGAATAAGTTTGTGATTTAAAAGTTTAATTTGATACTATTTGAGTTTCATTAGTTTGTTGTTTAAAAGTTTAAATTTGATACTATTTGAGTTTCATTTCATGGAGAAAAATATATTTGTTTAATTAAAGTGTTTATTGAAAAAGAAATAAGTTTGCTTATAGTTTGAGTTTAGTTTATTTACTATAAGTCTAAAGAGAAAAAGTATAAGTTTAATTGGTATTAAGTTTGATTTCAATTGGCATTTAAGCTTTTGACAAAATTATTGGGTTTTTCAATGCTTCATGAATCTCACTAATAGTTATTTTTTTCATAGCATTGTTTGAGGGGGAGCTTTCCAAGCTCTTCTTCCTTTATTTGTTTAAATGACTTATATGTTTTGTCATCATCAAAAAGGGGGAGATTGTTGGCCCAAGGTTACAATCACCCATGATTAGTGTATTTTGATGATTACAAAACATATTAGTTATTTGTACTAATAACATTTATTGTTTTAAGTGTGTTTCAGATTTTTATTCATTCTAGAAGTCTTCTCTCACAAATACAAGGATTTGGACTCAAGTCAACTCCAATTGGGCTCAAGGAACAAGTGTTGAAGACTATATGAAGAAGCCTATTGAAGATCTTGAAGTCCTTAGAAACATTGTAAGAAATAGAATGTTAAAGTTTGAGTATATGAAATTTGGCTCTAGGATTTGCACACACATTTGTTTCATATATTTCCTATGTTTTGAAAATGGTTATTTCTAAGTTTTATGCCTTAGTTTATATATACATGTACCAAAAGCTTTATATCTTGAAAATCTTGTTTAAAACATGTATATAAACTATTTTCTCTGCATAATACTTAGCTATATGTATTTTTAAAATATTTCTCAAAAATAGCCCAGTTTTTCTGTTTCAGGTAACTCCGGCCGACCGGCCGGTCGACCGGCGATGTATCTGGACATGCACTGTTTGTGCATGTCTGTCGGTCGACCGGACCGGTCGACCGACGGAGAGCAAATTGCTCACAGGTTTTTTCGGTCGACCGGACCGGTCGACCGGAAGAAGGAAACTGTGTTTCCTCTTTTGGGACGGTCGACCGGACCGGTCGACCGAGAGCCAACGGCTCTTTGCAGCTGGCCTTGCGGTCGACCGGACCGGTCGACCGCCAAGCCTGCTATAGCCTAACGGCTCTTTCCTCTTTGGGCTATTCTGAAAAACTGTTTTTGTTTTCAGCTTTAACAGATTTTTGGAGAGTTGTTGGGAAGCTTTTTCAGAGAAAATAAGACCAAAAGAAATTGTTTTTAACCTATTTTTAACCCTATAAATAGAGGAGAAGTCTCTCTTTCATATCACCAAGAAAAATCCTCAAGTTTGTGTTGTTTTCAAAAAGAAAAGAAAAGAGTTTAAGGCTTTCATTCCAATTCTTTTTGAGCTTGTTTTTCAGTTGTGTTTGATTACTAATATCACTCTACAACTGAAGTTTTTCTCACCACACTTCATAGAGCCAAAAATTCAATACTCATTCTATAGTGAAGTTGTAATGAAGTGAGAGTGTTTGTAAAAGATTTTGAGAAAAAGTGTAGTGATCTTGTTGTGATCACTTTGTTCTTGTAATTCTTTCCTTGTGGAGCAACCTCTTCGGTAGAGGTCCTTTGTACTCGGTGGAGCTCGGTGCTCGGTCTTCGGTAGACCAAATTGTAAAGGCGTCCTCGGTGGATAGTGGAAAACCCTTCACGGAGGTGAAGGCGGGGAGTAGAGCGGTGGGCTCGAACCTCGAAACAAATCACTTTGTTTGCGATTGCCTTTGCGTCTAATTCTTGCTTTACTTTTCAATAGCTCCTTATTGCTTTCTATTGCATACTTGTGATATTGTTTAAATCTCTTGTGCTACTATTTGCTTGCTTGTAATTCTTGCCATATATCATTGTGTTTGCATCATTCTTCATATCATTCATTTCATACTTGTGTGTGTGCCAATCCCGTACTCATCCAACAAGAGCTTCACATAGCGCCTCAACCCATATCAAGGGGAATCAGAGAGTTTTAGTCCAGAGCCTCGCAAGAGGAATTCGGCTACACTTGTTGAATTGTACTAAGTTGAGCCTCACTTGTTTTAGGTTCCGCATTTAGAGAGTTAAAATTTTTAAGATTAGCAATCACACCTATTCACCCCCCCTCTAGGTGTTTTTCAATAATATACTGAACTCTTAGATGCATTTCATGAATTATATAATGATCTTAAGAATGAAAAGATAAAAAATAAAGTTTTGTCAAAAGAAAATGAAAAACTTATCATAGAAAATTCATGTTATGTTTCTCAAATTTCTTCTGTAAATTCTAAAAAAAATGATTTTGAAAAGTGATATCATTATTGAAAAAGGATAATGAGAATTTTATAAAAGAAAATGTTTTGCTTAAAAAGGAAACTTTGTCTTTGAATAAAAAATTTCTATTTTAGATAAAGACATGTCAAGTTTCAAAACAAAGTATGAAGAGATTTTGAAAATGTGACTAAATTTAATCAGAAAAAAGAAAAGTTAAATGATTTGTTATCATATCAAAAGATGTCACATAATCATTATGGTCTTGGATTCTTAAATCAGAGTGAAAAATCTATACATGTTAGTAAAAGAGAATCATAATCCATATAATTATTTTGTGAAAAGAGTTATTGATATTATTTCAAAAAGAATTAAGAACAAGTACATATGGATTTCTAAAAACTTAAGCATTTTTGATAAAAAATACTTATATTGCATCATACATACATTCTATATGTAATTCATGCAATTATGTGTATACTTACAGATGGAAACTAATTCAAATTGGGTTTGGATTCTTAAAGGCTAATACTTTGATCTTATAATGATTGGTACTATTCTAATGTTTATCTTTCAGATACCATATAAAAAGTTTGATAAGAAAATATTTCAAACATTTCATATCTATATATGTGTGTGTGTTATGATATATTTTTTTTGCAGAGGGAGAACACATATTTTTTTTTATATTTGTTATAACCTGTTCTATGCCGGGGAGAACATATAACATATTCTCTGCAGGGAGAGTATTCATGCACACAAAGTGTCATCATCAAAAAGGGGAGAATGTTGGAACTTGATTCTGATGATATATTTGTGAAGCCATTTCACTGGAACTCTATCTCACAAGCTTATACATCGTTCTACTTGCTCAAGACTTCCCAAGAATAATGGTTATGGATGTGTATTGTATTATTTATTAGAATGTTAAAAGCCTTGAATACACACACACACACATCATAAGCCTATTAGTTGACTTATTATCAAGCATAGTCGACTTATACCACTATAGTCGACTAACTCCTTACTATTGTCAACTTAGGTTTGTTTCTAGATACATACCAACTTTCTGTTTCTGATCTGTATGCACTATTAGTCGACTTATACTTTTACCTAGTCGACTAATATATGTCCTAGTCGACTAATATTATCTGCTGGTCGACTAAGTTCAGTTTTCAGAAACATGTCACTTGTATCAGCCTTACCCTAGTCGACTTGCCCTCTTTATTAGTCGACTAATATAGGCAAAAGTTGTTCCCCTAGTCGACTAACCCCCAACCTCAAGTCGATTAATGGCAGTTTCTGACAGTTTCTGATTTCTGGTGTTTTATCCACGTTTTAATATTCAAATTGATAACTAGCCTAACTGACTATAGATTTCACCTATAAATAGGGATGTTATCCTAGGCTAAAAACACCAATTCATATCAATAGTTTTCTGCCCAAAACTCTGTTCAAAAATCTGTTTTTCAGAAAACTCTTTCCACTTTCAATTCTTCACTCAATTCCAATTATTTAGTGAAGATTTCTGAGAGTCCACCTATAAGAGTCCTTGTTCACGATCACATATAGATTCAAGGCTTAGAGGATTGTTTGTAATCACTCAAAGAGAAAGATTGTACAAGAGCATCTTCAGGTTAAAGAGAGGTTGTACAAGGTGTTGTTGTCTTCTTGGTTGTAGAAGAGTTGTACACATTTGACATAGGGGATTTGTCAAGTGGGGTACAGGTGTTGATTTTTGGTGTACAAAAGCAAAGGTTAAAGGAAAATCTCAAGCGGGTGGCTTGGGGATTGGATGTAGTTCAAGAGGACCGAACCAGGATAAATCTCTTGTACTTGCGTTTGCTTTCTTTTTTGAGATTTATTTCCTTTTATGCAAGTTTATATTTTAACGCTAAGCATCCTTTATTTGAGTATTTGTGTTGACATATTTTAGATCCTATAATTGGTATCAGAACGGGACCAACACCTTGGTGTCCACGGCCCCTTAGGGTGGTGCGCTGACTATTAGGGGAGCCTAAAGGGTGGCTGGCCAAGGAGAAGGAGGAGAGGTGAAGGTGAGTTGTTGGAGTTGATGGTGGTTTTATTTGGTGGTGGAGATGGATTTTAGAGGAGAATTCAAACGGAGGTTAAAGGAGGTGATGATGATGGTGATCTTGGAGGTTGAAAGTAAAGTGATAGAGGCGGTGTTGGTGATGGAGAAAGTGAAGATGGTGGTGGTGGAGAAGAATAAACGAGGTGGTGGTGAAGATGGAGGATTTGTAGTGGTGGTGGTAGTGTTGTTGAAGATGATGAAGATGTCACCGGAATAGTCACCAGAATGATCACCGGAGATGTCGCCAGAGTAGAGGAGGCTGGCCCTAGGCTTAGGGTGGTGGCCGACCAGGTGGAGATGGAGTGGGGTTAGTTTGGTAGAAGAATTTGTTGTGGTGGTTATTTTGGAGAAGATAAAGGAGGTGCTGGTAATATGGTGGAGTTTTAGAGTTTGTTGTGTAGTAAATAGTGTTAGAGGAGGAAAAAGATGATGGTAGGGAGTTAGAATTGTTGTTATTGTTGTTGTAGTTGTGATGAAGATGAAGGAGGAGTTGGTGGTTTTAGGGTTTTGATGGAGGAATGAAGGTGAAAAAAAAAGAAGAAAATGGAGATTGTTTTGGAGTTGGAGTTTAAAAGAGAAAGGAAAGGATTGGTTAGGGTTTTTTTTTTGTGAAATAGTGATGGGAGGGGGAGTTATGGCCAGCCAAGTTGATGGGAGAGGAGTGATGAGTGTATTGAGATATTTTGAAGGAAATGTTTTGGTGAAATGTAGAAAAGTGTTTTAGAAGGATGGAGAAGGTTTTAGAATTTAGTGGAAGGAAGGAAAAAGAAAAGAAAAAGAAAAAGAAAAGGAAAAATGAAAAAATAAGAAGAAAAATGAGAAATAATTGGAATAGTGGAATCCCCGGGTTTAGTAGAGGATGCAGAAATTTTTTTAAAAAATACTGGAAACGCCTGAAAATCAAGTATCTCAGAAGCTCTCCAAAAATTCTCAAAAATCAAGAATATTATACTGAGTATCATGATGAATTCGGATAAGAAATTCAATTTTATTTTCAAATTAAAAATCCTAAAATCAGCCGTCGATACCGGTCGATACCGAATCTGGACGGATTTTGATAAATTCAGAAAAATCTCAAAAAATGCATTAGAATAGTAAATATTATTTTAAGAAAAAAATGTGAAAGTAGTTTCCAGAAATTTGACTCTTTTTGTAATTTAAAATTCTGAGAATCAATCAGCAGTACCAATATTACCGATTTTAAAGATTTTATAAAATAATTCAGAAAAATTTCGAAAAATCATGATAAATCCCAAATATTGTAAACCGTCATTGAAATTGAAATTGAAATTGGTCAAATCTGATTACCTAAGAGGTCAAATTATGCAGCACCGTTATACGAGCATAAATAAATAAGAGAAAAGAATGAAATACGTTTGAAAAATCGGGATACGTATCTGAGTACGTATTCCGAGAACAGGGTGTTACAAATCAAGTGACACGTAAGAGTGAAATCAAGGCCCATTTGACGTTATTCCAAGTGACCTCAAACTCAAAAGAGCAATAGCTTGAGCAGTCTAAGTTGAGTGTAATATACTCTCTTTTAAAGAAGCCAACAAATGCACCAAGTCAAATGAATCTCATTGATCAATATTGGCTTGATTAGTACCAATCATGCATGCCTACATGCATGGAGGATAGATACCATGATGGAGACATCACAAAAGATTTTATTATAAACAAAATTGTGAGAAAGATGTCCTCACAATTAACTACTTTTAAGCGTTGAAATTGTTGCGCATTCATACAGAGAGAGCTAACAGAAACCACATCATGTTGCAAGTGATGGAATCTTATGGATCTTGATGGACGAAGAAAGAATTCAGTATAGTTACAAGAAGCCCATCGTTCTCCTCCCAAAGGATGGCAACATGAGCTCGATCACTCACACGGCACGCACGAGTCCCTTTCCCAGTAGGAAGAATTGAGTATCAAACACTCTCTCAATCACTCTCTCAATCCCCTATATAAACTCATGCAAAACTCTTACTACTATCAACACAAACTTATAAAGATTGGTACTTAATTACATATTCATTCCACCAATTAAAATTTGAGATGGCCTTGCCGATGTTTAGGTGCTTGTGGCTAGCCTTGCTGGTGATCATGGGCTTTTGGGCTTCTCAGGCCGCGGCATCACGCCTCGTTGGCTTGAGCGAAATGTCGATGGTGACTCGGCACGAGCAGTGGATGGCCCAGCATGGCCGAGCATACAAGGACGCGGCCGAGAAGGCGCGACGATTCGAGATATTCAAGGCCAACGTCGAACGTATCGAATCGTTCAATGCGCAGGGCCACAAGTTCAAGCTGGGCGCGAACCAGTTCGCAGACCTCACCAACGATGAGTTCAGAGCTCGCAACGGGCTTATCCCTCTAAGTTTGCGAGTGCCGCTCAGAAGACGGCGAAGAGCTTCAAGTACGAGAACTTTACATCCGTGCCTGCTTCCATGGACTGGAGGACCAAGGGGGCAGTCACTCAAGTCAAAGATCAGGGCCAATGCGGTGAGTACAATAAGCCTGTTTGGTTAAGGGTGGAAGTAAGGAAGTGAGGAATCGAGGAAGTGATAATAATTCCTTTTGGAACTTGGGAATTGGTTAGTAAGTTTTCCGGTGTTTGGATGTTTTTGGAAAATGTGGTTTGAAAAATGTTTTGTCTTTTCCGGTGTTTGGATCGTAATGTGAAAATGGAATTGAAAAAGTTGCCACAAAGTTGACCGTAAAATAATTAAAATAAAAATTAATTATGAAAAATAAAAAATAGACTGTAATTAGAATACAAGTGAGATTTACATGAAAAAATTAACTATTTTGTGCTACAACTTATTACAAATGAGATTTACATGACCACAAATTAAACTGTAGCACTTTAGAAGTGAGAAAAATAATTGTGTAAAAGAGAAAAGAGAAAAGGAAAAAGGGCTTTTTTTTATTTTCCTTTTCCGGTATTTGGATGGATAGGGAAGTGAGCAATTATACTTCCCTATTTCCTTACTTCCGCCCACTTCCTTGCAACCAAACAACAGCCCACTCTCAGTAGACTTTTTGGGTACTGCAGTTGGAACCCTCCAACTTGGAACTACACGTAACTCCAGCTATAAAAATATAGTTTTAGTTATAGTAGTCATGACTTTGTTATAAATTTTTTGTTTTTTAGTGTATTAAAAAATTGTCCAGCTCCACTAAAAACAATTATTAATTATTATTCTGTTAGCTCATAATGAGAATTTCGAATATTCTTGGGTGGACCACACCACAGGATGCTGCTGGGGTCGTTCTCTGCAGTAGCCGCAACAGAAGGAATCACGAAGCTGAGCACGGGCAAGCTCGTCTCCCTCTCAGAACAGGAGCTAGTGGACTGCGACGTCGACGGCGAGGACGAGGGCTGCAGCGGGGGCCTCATGGACACCGCCTTCGACTTCATCATCAAGAACAAGGGCCTCGCCAGCGAAGCCAGCTACCCGTACGAGGGGCTGACGACACCTGCAACGCCAAGAAGGCCGCGTCCCGCGCGGCCTCCATCAGCGGCTACGAGGACGTGCCGGCAAACAGCGAGGCCGGGCTGCTGAAAGCGGTGGCCAACCAGCCCGTCTCCGTCGCCATAGACGCCGGCGGCTTCGAGTTCCAGATGTACTCGTCCGGTGTGCTCACGGGGGGGTGCGGCACCGATCTCGACCACGGTGTGACGGCGGTGGGTACGGCACGGCGAGCGACGGGACCAAGTATTGGCTGGTGAAGAACTCGTGGGGATCGTCGTGGGGGAGAAGGGATACGTGAGGATGGAGAGGGGTGTGGCTGCCAAGGAGGCTCTGTGGTATTGCCATGCAAGCTTCCTACCCTACTGTTTAAGTTTAACAAGATCAGGATTATTGTGCAATTAATTGTACATGTATGTAATTTGTATCAAATTGTGAAGCTTTGGCTAGCTTAGCTCCTTGCTGGTGCTCGATGTATATATATGTGCAGCGAGAGGGCAGCCTACATGTGGTTTCTTTCGGTTGTGTGTATGTGTGTGTAACTAGTTTGTAAATCATCAATATGTATGAATCCAAGATCATTAAGGATTGAATATTTAATATATATATGTTAATTTGGCCTCTTGTCTATTTCACTGATTGCCAGCTATACATTGATTCGAATAAGGCCACAATCTCCTAATTTTGTCTAAGAATACGAAACAAATATATAACAAAAGACTAATGACACTGTCAATGTCTCCTAATATGCTCTATTTACAAGAACTTCGTGCTACTAATCATCTACTAAGACTTGAAATATAGATGGAAAATTCAGTAGGGACAAGGAGGGACAAGAGAATCTACGTACGTACAGGTCATGCAAGGTTCATTGATCAATGTAAGAACATATTACACAAAGTCTCCACGTCATGCAAGGGTCAAGGAACTTGAAATTCATGTATATATTTAAGTAAACGGCGACCCGTCACAGTTTCCGTGTTTCATTAATAAGTTCTTAATGAAAACACCCTTGCAAAAATATGTAAAATAGATTGTATGTCCTCTAAGCTAACAAGTCTCACTGCACTCCAAACACTTGTACAAAAGTACAAAATATTGACAAGCAAAAATACAAAAATCGGCGTATATTATAATCCTCTACAAGGATTTGAGTTGGGTTTGATTTATTTGGTCAGTGCAGGTCCCCCGTTGTTAGGGATTCAAGACCGGGGTTTGTGGGCTTGGCCCTCGGGCTAGAAGCAACTATGGACCCGGGGCTGACTGATTCTCATCTTATTTGTCTTTTGTTGCATGTAGACAAAAGGGAACACTCATTTATTCAACCATAAAGATGTCATTTTCTGGCTTCAACAAACAAGAGACTAGGGGTTCGAATGGGCTCGGGCCGGCCCGTCGACCCACACGAGCTAGGGCCAGGTTGACCCTAGCTGTGTCTAGGCTCGGGCACGTCCCCCAAACCCGGGGCGTGCCCGGGTTTGCGGATCCTGGCCCACGACCGCGGTGTGTCCGAGTTTGGGGATCCTGGCTTGGGCCAAATCCGCACCGGACTCGAGCCAGCCCAGAGAACCAACCACTCTTTTAAGAGCTGTTGGATTGTAAATTTTTTTACAACAACCCCCCCCCCCCCCCCAAACAAAAAAACGACTATAGTAAGCCCTGAAAAGAGTCGTCGAGGGGCTTTTTTTTATTTTTTTTAATATTTTTTTACAAAAATTCTCTTAATGGGTATAGGGGTTGAATTTTTTTTGGACAAAATTTATATTTTAACTACATCTTTCCTCTATAAATATCGACTCTTCTCCACTTCATTTCATCATAAAACAAAATCTATAAACAAAATATAAAAAAAATCTCTTAAATTCTCAAATGCTCAAGTTCTCTCAAGTTCTCAAGTGATCACTCCCTCAAGCTCCCTCAAACTCTCTTAAGCTCTTTAAGTGCTCAAACTCCCTCAAGTTCCCTGAAGTTCTCAAGTTCCTTAAGCTCTTTAACATTCCGGTATTTATATTCTTATTAATTTTAGTTTAAAAATGGACACACACTCTTCCTTAGTAAGCTGTAGTAATCCTTCTTTTTCTAGATATACTCGTGCTTTAGATTTGACTAGTCAAGAATAACATGATTTGCAATTGCCTTTACCCGACACTCTAATATTTCTATTCACACAACTAGAAATACCCTCCAAGAATTTTATTGCTTCTTCGAATCCATCTTCTAATCCACCTTCTACTTTCACCGAAGTAGCAACTTCCATGGCAGATAAAAAATCTAAGGTTTGAAAATTTTTAAAAAAGAAACTATTACTGGAGTGGAGGAGGCTGTATGCAAGCTTTGTCCTGATGTTTATTATTCACTCCTAAAAAATAGTAGAACTAGCTCACTAACTAGGCACATTAACGCAAAACGGCCCACAGAATGAACCACCATAAACACAAGTTTTCACTTTTGATAGCACACTAAGCACTTTTAGTTATAATCGTCAAAGAGATAAACTATCTAGCTAAGTATTTAATACAAGCTGAACAACCTTTTAGTTTTACTGAAAATGAAGCATTCACAAATTTTATTAGAACTACTCATAATCTTGAATATGATCCATTCTACAAAGATACTATTAGAGCGAAAATGTTCAAGTTGTTGAGGAAAGGAAACAAATTTTAATTGCAACTTATTCATCTATGCCACAAAGTTGCACTTACTTCTTATTGCTAGGAAGCTCTTAACGGCTTTCATTACATAGTTGTTACTGCACTTTTATTAATTCTAATTGCTTTTAAACAAAACAGATATTGATTAAAAAAAATTTCTTTTCGTTATAATGGTTCTATCTCAGTCAGACTATTATGAAAGTTGTTAGAGAATTTAGACTTGAATCTAAAATTTTTTCTATTTCAGTTGATAATACTAGCAATAATACTATTGGAATTGAGCTTTTAAAACTCATTTTTGACCGATTTTGAATAAAAACTTTTTCATATCAGTTGTGTATGTCACATTATTAACTTTGTGTTTACATAATAGTTTAAAATGTATAGATATTTATATTAACAATTTAAGAGTATTAGTTTATTATTAAAAGTAGCGGTCCAAGGAGACAAAACTTTAAACAAATTTGTTCATGCATAAGCCTACAAATTAAAGTTTTACCTCAAGACATAAGGACTCGCTAGAACTCAACACATAATATTGAGGAAAGCTATTCCTTATCGACTGCATAGATATGTTTATTTCCACAAAATTGCCAGATATATTTATTTTTGATGAAGAATGAAAAATTATTGAAATAATTTGTGAATTTCTAAAAAAAATTTAAAAGAGTAACAAGATTATTTTCTAGAGTTTATTATCCCATAACTAAGTTAGTATTTTATGAGGTACTGAAATTATTGAACTATTTTTTACATATCAAGATAATTATTTGCTTAAAGATATTGTTTATTCTATGTAAGAAAATTCAATAAGTATTTTAAAGATTTTCTTACTATGTTCTACTTTGTTACTATTATGGATCCTCGAATTAAATTTGAAGGATATAAATATTCACTTGAAATTTTTTATGAAAAAATGAATTATCTTGATTATTTCCTAGTATGAAAGATATTGAGCATTCTATAAATAATTTTTATTATTTTTATGATTCTCAATTTGGAAATAAACAATCATCCTAACCTACATCTTCATTTAGACCTAAAGTTCTTTATTATCTGGTTTATTTTTTTGCATCCAAAGATCAAGAAACTCAACTCATTAAATGAGCTTCATTATTATTCTACTCGTGCTATAACTCCTGAGATTGATGCAGACTCAGGATTTTGAAATTTTGATATTTTGGCCTGGTGGAAATCACAGGAATCATTATATCCTATACTTTTATCATGCCGCGATTTACTAACCCTCCTGCCTCTACTGTACCTTTAGAATCTGCTTTTAGTACACTAGACGAGCGCACACCTATACGAGAAACACCTGTGATAGCAAGTGAAAAGAGTACTCCCTGGTTTACTGATATGCCTTTATCTCATGCTGGTTTTCCCCATTTCAGCTCCAGAATTTGACGAAACGGCCTTTGATCATTGACTTTAACTAATTGATTTGGGAAGATTTATTTTAACCGGGTTTCAACCTCTCTGATTTGCCATGATCTACCATGATTTTCTAATTTTGAATTAATTCTGAATTAAATTAGAATTTGATAGGTTTGTTTCTCATTCCTTTCCTTTAGCTGGGCCTGCACTTTATAAAGAAAAAATAATACTTATTAATAGGATTTATTAGATAATAAACATGGTAATGTGATAATATATATGCAATACATGTGACCAATCACACCCCACACTTATCTTTGCTCGTCCTTGAGCAAAACATCAAAACTAATCCTAATCAATTATTAGACCACTTTCGCAGGTCACTTGATTGCACTGAGCATGTGTAACAAACCGTTTAACCTCTAGGTTACCCCTATAGGACGAGTTTTGTCTCGTGAGGATTTTCAGTGGATTGCACCCACAAAATCAATAAAGAAGAGAAAAATGTTTAGAATTTTCGAAAAGCATTTTGAAAAGAGAGAAAATATTTGAGGTATTGTTGTAAGAGTTCAACTAATCTATAAGTTATAGAAAAATTAACTTTTCATTTCTAACTTAGTCTCTATTCAAAAACATGTCATCAATGAGTTAAATTGTATTTCTCATCTAGTCTATTACTTTACCCTGAGTCATATGCACCTTCGTGACCGTGAAGTTTGACTAAGGGTTCTTAAACATTAACTCTTATGTCTTATTTATATTTATTTATTTATCAATTTTTGGTAGTGTTTATTTCTCAATTCCATTAGGCTTTTCTAATCTGCCCATGTAACGAGCCTTTAGTCGGTGACACCCAAACCGGACGGTCCTAGGGCACCAGATGAGAAAATACCCCTAAGGACTTAAACACATCGAGCAAACAAGGCCACAAAAATAAGAGTTTTTATTTATAAAATGTACCCCTTTTAGGCGTGAATTTTATGCTTCATGAGGCACAAATGCCCAGCTTAATCAGAGGATTTATATATATATATTATTCAAGCTTATCTAATTATCTTTTGCATAAATACTAAGACTGCTTAGGCCAAAGTACCTAACTAATCATAATTAGATTTGCATATATATATATATATATATATATATATATATATATATAATATATATATATATATATATATATATATATATATATATATATATATATATATATAGAGAGAGAGAGAGAGAGAGGTTACTGTACCTCAGCCGACGGCTGAGAGAGTTTCTCAGCCCGCGGTGACGTGGCTGAATATATGCCACAGATCGGCCGCAGAGTGTAGGCGCCAAAAAAAATAAAAAATCCCGCCTAAACATTCGTGAATCAAAATGACAAAAATAACCCATAAATCTGCCTAAACATTTGTGAATCAAAATGACAAAAAACTCATCCACAAACAAAAAATTAGCTAAAATAATTTTCAGTTGAATATATCTACAGTTATAAAATTCGTAATTCTACTACGGGGCCTGTACATCGAAAATATAATAGAGAAAAAATTGGATTAACATAATGTGAAATAACAGAAGAATGCTTTCTGTAACAGAATTCTCACCGTTTTACAAATTTCGCGATCATAGTCGCAGTCATAGTATAACAAAAACTTTTTTATATCACGTCTGCGACCTTAGTCGCATTCCTTTATATCACGTCTGCAACCCTAGTCGCATTCCTTTTTATATCACGTCTGCGACCTCGTTCAGAACAACGACCAAAGTCGCAATCTTTTTTCAGCACTGCGACCAAATGTAGGTTGTCTAAAAAATCACTAAAAGACAAGCCATTAAAAAGTATAATTTCAAGTTCTAGGCGCAAGGGTCGAAACCCACGTTCTCAGCCGCCCCTAGGCGCGAGGGTCGAAACCCGCGTCTCAGCAGCATCAAGGCGCGAGGCTCAACAACCGCGTCTTAGCCACACCAGGCGCGTAGGTCAAAACCCGCGTCTCAATAGCTCCAAGGCGCGTGGGCTGACATCCGCGTCTCAGTTGTAACCGTTCCGGCTTCGGGGCCAATCACGGCCCACATAACGGGGAAAGTTAGCCCCCATTATGGAGTGTTTTTAGAAGGCACGTACGCCCTGAAACCCCTATAAATAACCCTGTCGCTATGAAGAAGGGGTCGGATTTTGGGACGAATTGAAGAGAGGGGATTGACAGTCGAATTTTCGGTCAGAGGACTTCTGGAAGAAAAGAGCTCTGAGAGAAAAGAGAGAGAGAGAGTTAAACCCTTCAAAGAACTTGCTGTGGTCCAAGTTGCTCTTTGTCTACATTCTCTTTGAGAGTTTTGGTAGACAGAGCTGAGTTACTCCATCTACCATCCGAAGAGGAGATCCCTGGAAGGTCTCAACGGTCACCCGGTCAACGGAGACAAGATTCACTCTCCATCGCCACTTGAAGAACCTAGCCTTAAACAAAGGGAGGATTCAAGACTCAACATCCTCCCTCCTTGTAATCGGAAGACCGATCTGTTGTAATCTTCTATCCAATCAAAAGAATTTTACAATCGAATCCTCCTTTTCTGACGCATACAAGAGATGGCGACTCCGCTGGGGACTACATTTGTCACTGACGAACAAATCGTGGCGCAAGGTGACGTTCTCCATAAGGGGAAGATGGTCGAATCACTCATCGTCGAGTTCGACAGGCAAAGTAGAAGAGTTTCTCTCTTCCGGCTCCAAGAGCCCAAGGACCTGCGTCTGCCGCAGGGTCTCTACGGGAACTTGCCCCGAAACCCGCTCTGAGACTCTCTCAGGCGCGGCTGCTGCAAAGGGTGTGGCAGCCAACTGTGCCAAGTAGGATACACGCGCCAACGTCTCTCAGGAGGCCCGCGTGGTCCCAGGCCCAACTGCCATTGCGAACCAACCGCGCCATGCGGAACAACCGCGTCAGCGTCTCCCAAGAGACCCGCGCGGTCAAATCTCTGGTGTCCAGCCAGTCCACCTTCTCCCTCAGCATCAAGTCGTCGTGGTTTCTCTCCACCTCCACGACGCAACCGAAACGCTGAGCGTCAACAGAGGAGGCATGCGCGCCAACTGCAAGTTGGGACTTCTGATCGTCCAACTGAGGCAGGACGCAAAGTTCAATCCGACGCCTTGGCTGCGCCACGTCCAGCACGCGAAGTCCGCGTTTGGCGGCCCAAACGCGAGACTCCCCAAATTAGGTCCTCTGAAGTCCAACTCACCAAACGCCAAGACGAAGCCTGCGTGCCTCGTCAAGTGTAAGAGGCTCGCGCCCTTAGGCGTAGGGCCCAGCAGCCCACTCTCTCTCTCAAGCGTTCCTGCCCCGACGCACCAAGCAGATACGCGACAGCCGTCGCTCTTTTCAACAGAGACGCCAGGCACGCGTCCTAAAGCTGCGACGCGAGAACCGCGTCTCTGAATCCTGCGTCCAAGCTGTACAGCGCAAGGATGCCTCCCGCCCTCGAAGTTGCGAGGCTAATCCCTTCGATCCTCTTCCCATGGATCTAAGGGATTACTTGACAAAGAAAAGAAGTGCCGACCAAACCACTTCATCATGTTGCTGCCAACGGCTCATCTCCATGCTCTCTGAGTGCTGTTGCGGTTCAGGCGTGAACCAACAGTCCTTAGTTAGACAGCTGACCCTGATTCCCCCACAGCCAAAGAAGACGCTCTTACAGCAGAGGATCTTCTCTGACACTGAGTATCCAGAGCTCACTGCTAACATGGCGAGCAGGGAGCAGGGAAAACAGCCTGTAGTCCAGCTCCGACGAGTCTGACTCTGAACAGGAAGGAGTGTACCGACACACTCGCACCCGGACCGGGGCCATTCCCCCGATTAACTACAATGCCCTAGCCCGGGCATTGAGATTAATGACTCGCACCCTGCCATTGCAGAGTCGCAGGCCTCAAACTCTTCTATAGAGAAAGAGGCCTTCACATACATGACGAGCACTCCTGGGGAGACCGCTAAGCGCTTGGAGCAGCAAGCCCAGGTCCAGAAGGAACAACTCGAGATGATTCGTGCTCAGCAAGAATCCATCGACTCTCTCAAACGGATGCTCGCACAGTTGCTCGAAGACAGGAGGAAATCTCCCCCTAGAAAGTCTAAGGGCAAACGAAAAGAGGGAGAAAGCTCATCTTCTGAACACTCCGAGAAGAAAGAGCAACCCTCCTCTGGTTCGTCTAAATCCTCGTCGCAGGAAAGAACGATCAAGACCAGGGAAAGGTTCATTCTAAAAGAATGAATCAGTTGGAGCAGCGCCTTGAAGCCCTTACCAATCGGAAAGGTCTCCAAGAAGCAGGAGTGGTCCGCCCATATCCAGCCGAATGGGACCTGGTTCTGTACCCGCCCAAGTTCAAGGCTCCAACCCTCCAAGCATTTGATGGGAAAGGTTCACCGAACCAACACATCTACTATTTCAAGTCCCAAACTGGGAATGTGGTAGATAACGACGCCATCCTAGCGCGTTTATTCATCGGCACCCTAAATGGGCTGGCCTTTGAATGGTTCATGAAGCTCCCCGAAGGTTCCATCAAGAACTGGGGTGATTTGGAGAAGCTGTTTTTAACACGCTTCTTTGAAGATGACTCGGAGGTCAACATGCCTACCCTTTTAGCCACCAGGCAGCGAAAGGGAGAGTCTGTTAAGTCTTTCGTGGAAAGATTTCGGAACGTGGCACTCCGATGTCCGAGCGGTATGACCCAGGTTACCCTGGTGGAAACATGCCGCCACAATCTCCAAACCTCACTCCTTGCTCAAAATAGGAGTTGCTGAAAGCCGCACCTGGAAACAATTAGTCCAGCAAGGTGAACAGGCTGAGGAGATTGTCGCCCGCGTCAGAGCGGAAGAAAACAAACCCAGGGCTGAAAGGTCAACGAGGCGTGCGCCAGACACATCCCTCCAAGCCAAAAGGAAGGATAACTTGGCAGCAGAGACCAAGTCCCCTGTCAAACCTCAACCGGTCAAGGGCAGCGGCTCTTCAAGCCAACTACGGGCCAACAAGCAGTATTCCTTTAAGGATGAACATGTCGACTCGCTCTTCAAATTGCTCAACAAGAGCAATCGACTGAAGCTTCCTGAAGCTAGGCGCCCCGAGGAAGTCGGTAAAACCGACAATCCCAGCTACTGCATGTACCACAGGATGTTGGGACACCCTACCAAGAGCTGTTATGTCTTCAAGGACATCCTTCAGGCCCTGATTGACGCGGATGTATTGAAACTCCGACCAGAGCAGAAGAAGGTGACGGCTAATATGACATCAGTCCTCCAATTTGGAAGGCAACCTCCAATACCCTCTGGAGTAGTCCCTATCCCAAGAGGAGAGCTGAGAATGGTCAACACAGACCCTCACCAGTAGCAAGAAAAGGGCTTGGTACCTGTTCCCACACCTCGGGGAGAAGTCATGTGGGTCCATCCCGACCTTATTGACGGCCAGCAATGGACTACTGGAACCAGCAGGAAGTCCAAAGGCAAAGCAAAGGCCTCATCCTGCAACGTGGTGTGTGCCTCTTCTCGAGAAGCGGAAACTGATATTCCCCCGCTGACCGACTCAGAAGAGGAGACAATAGTTCTGGCCGCGGAACCCAGTCAGCTGGTGGCAGAAACCCGTTCGGGGTAGCCATATTTGAAAAAGTATGGCGAAGTGGCGGTAACTCCTCCAAGACCCACTGCAGAGCCAGCCAAGCCCTCCACGAAGCAACCTGGGGAGAAACAGAAAGAACTTCGGTTTTCTCGAGTTCTTTCGAAGGACGTAGCGGAAGGATCCACAGCACCTTACCGCTTTGATGTCCTGGCTTAACTAGCCAACATCCCAGCGCGTATTACGCTTTATGAGCTTCTTAGACTATCAAAGTCGACCAGAGAAGCTCTACAAGAAGCTCTGGCTAATGCTGAGGTCTTCATGACCCAGCTACCGAAGGAGGAAGTGTAGAGGATTGCCTCCACGCCTCCCAAAATATTCCCTGCATTACCTTCACGGCAGAAGACATGCAAGTCAAAGGGAAGCAAGATCGACCCCTTACTTTGAAGGGTATATTGGATCATCTGAGGTGAACCGCATCCAGGTAGATCCCGGGTCTGCATTGAGCATCATGCCTCGCAGGGTCATGCAACATCTCAGAATTCCTACTCACCGTTTGAGCCCTACCCAGACGACCATTTATGGGTTCAATGCCAATAGTACCCGTCCGATGGGGAAGGTCAAGCTCAAATGCTAGATTGGAGACCTAAGGTCAGAGGTGACATGCTACGTCATAGATGCTGACAACTCCTACAATCTATTACTAGGAAGACCCTGGATTCATCGCAATTCTATCGTTCCCTCTACCCTCCACCAGGTCATGAAATACATTGACAGGAGTGGGAAGGTGCGAACGTTGATTGCCGAGAGGCATCCGTTCAAGAGAATGGAGAATTATTTCACAGATTCCCTCCTTTATCAGGAATCTGTGAAAATTGATGAAGTCCCGCAACCAGAGGAACCAGACTCTGGCAATGAAGCCGACACCGAGTTGGAGGAAGATGAGTGTGTGTGGGAGCTGGATCCACCTGTAACGGGCATTAATAAGCTCGATGTTGATAATACCTCCGCCGATGATGTAGGCGATTGGTACATTAATGAAGAATTAGATTTAGCGTATTTTTCTGTGTTTGCTTCTGATTCAGTGCCGTTAGACACTAGTACCGACGTGGATGACGATCTCTGGTCGGCAATGGATGCTTTGACATCGTTGCATGTACCAGTGAAATCGTCCTTTAAAACATGTCGAAATGTCGGCGATGCGCAACAATCAATATTCATGGTTCCAGCGAGAAGGAAGGGCCAAAGACCAATTCTTTTCGGACGAATTGAATCCGAACCAATGAATCATGAAGAATCAGAAAGCGAGCAGGAATCCCCTCAGTTCGGTCATTATGAGCCAAAGGCACTCAGAATGATGAAAAACATGGGGTATGATCTAACCAGCAGACTCGGGTTAAACTTCGGTAAAGGAAGGAGAACACTACTTTGATCCTTTGTGCCGAAAGGAAAACACCTGATTATTATCATCAGACCCGCAGGGGTTGGGCTATGTATCAACTCCGGCTCCATCAGCCTCTGATTCCCGAGAATCGTCACGTCACGATTACTCTTCAGGCACGTCATCATGGGAGTCAGATGTCAGTGTCGGCAACATCTTCGGGGAACTTTCAGTGAACATGGTTTCAACAAGCCACCTGGAAGACGAAGATGAAGAAATGATCCAATCCGATACAGATCCTTGAATCAAACATTTAAATACTCTTTGGGATACCCGCTTTGAACAGCGAGAGCCACCCACAGAGGACAAGGTTGTTCAGATCAATCTAGGAGATGAGGCTAACCCTAAGCCCATCTTCATAAGCGATGGCCTGTCACCGTCGGAGAAAAATGATCTAATATCTCTTGTTCAAGAGTATAAAGATGTCTTCGCTTGGAATTACGAAGACATGTCTGGACTTGATCCTCAAGTGGCTATGCACCACCTCAATATCAATCCGACATAAAGCCTGTCAAACAACAACAGCGACGGTTCCGTCCAGAAATAATGGAGACAATTCAGTCAGAAGTCAGAAAGCTCATAGATTCTGGCTTCATCAGGGAAGAGCAACATCCCGATTGGGTAGCCAATATCGTCCCCGTTGTCAAGAAGAACGGAAAGATCCGAATCTGCATCGATTTTCGTGATCTGAATGAGGCCTGTCCCAAAGACGAATTCCCGCTGCCAATCACAGATGTCATGATTGACAATACATGTGGATTCGAACGAATGTCCTTCATGGATGGATTCTCAGGAGTGAAGGACGGATTCTCAGGATATAATCAAATCAAGATGTATCCTGATGACGAAAAGCACACCTCCTTCAGAACGCCACTGGGGGTCTACTGCTATACCGTCATGCCCTTCGGACTGAAGAATGCGGGGGCAACATATCAAAGGGCTATGAACGCCATTTTCCAGCAGCAAATGCGCAAAACAGTGGAATGCTATGTTGATGACATTGCGGTAAAAAGCCGCGCTAAAGGTGATCATATCACTGATCTAAAATTGTCTTCGACATCATGCGGGCCATAAGTTGAAGATGAACCCTACCAAATCTTTCCTGGGGGTGGCCAGCGGCAAGTTCCTAGGGTTTGTAGTGACTTCCACAGGAATCCATTTAGACCCGGAAAAGGTTCGCGCTATCCAGGAGATGCAACCTCCGAGAAATCTCAAGGAACTCAGGGGATTGCAAGGACGATTGGCATACATCCGCAGGTTTATCTCAAATCTCTCCGGAAGATGCTAACCCTTCGCTAAACTAATGAAGAAGGGTGTTTCGTTCATTTGGGACGACGCTTGCCAACAAGCATTTGAGGAAATCAAGCAATACCTCACGCAACCACCAGTCCTTGCAGCCCCGATATCCGGAAAACCTTTCCTGATATACGTCCGAGCAATGGATCATTCTTTGGGAGCTCTACTAGCTCAGAATGATGATCAAGAACGAGAGCAAGCAATCTACTATTTGAGTAGAACAATGATCGGAGCCGAACATCGGTACAACCCGATCGAGAAGGAATGTTTGGCATTAGTGTTCGCCATTCAGAAAATGCGACACTATCTGGTAGGCCAAAACTATAAACGTCATATCAAAAGTCAACCCCCTGAGGTTACTTATGACTAAGCCTTCATCATTGAACGGCCGGCTGGCAAAATGGGCCATATTGCTATCCCAATATGAGATGCACTTGTTACCACAAAAGGCTATTAAGGGACAAGCAGTGGCGGATTTCCTAGCTGAGCACCCGGATCCGAGGGCAACCAAGCTCTACGAGGATCTCCAGATGAAGTGGCCGAAGTCTGTTTGACTCAGACATCGTTTGAAAGTCAAGTGTGGCAACTCTTCTTTGACGGTGCATCCAGAACAAGCCCAAAATGACACCTAGTAGCAGGAGTAGGAGTAATACTCGTCTCCCCACAGAATTATGTGATTCCCCGAGTCATTTCGCTTACCGAATCTTGCTCCAACAATGTAGCAGAGTACAACGCTCTTTTGATTGGGATTCAGTTCGCCGATGAGATTGGCGTTAAATATCTCGAGGCATACGGCGACTCCAAACTCATCGTTAGCCAGGTTCGCGGGGAGTACGAAGTCAGACATGAAGACCTAGTACCCTATTACAATGCAACCGTCCACATGGCTGGGAAGTTTACAAACTTCTACATCGACCATGTACCGCGCAGGCAAAATGCGCATGCAGATGCACTGGCATCCCTCGCGGCCTCCTTAGCTCTTCCAGCTGGACAATGGAGAAGATATTCGTCTACAGCAAGACCTGTATTGCCCGAGAATTGCTCTCAAGGACTATCAGGAGTCAAAGGGAGATTCTCAAAGCAAAGAAGCGCTGGAATTGTCAACGGTTCAGAGCCTAGAGACTGGCGATTCCCCTACGTTGATTATGTCCTATATGGCATCTTGCCTGAGGATACCAAGGAAGCGGCTGCCATTCGAAGGAAAGCCCCCAAATTCTACTATAATGCGATTACACGAACACTGTATCGTCGATCGCATGACGGGATCTTGCTTCGCTGCCTTTCACAAAAAGGGCACAGGAGGTATTGAAAGAAGCCCATGACGGCATGTGTGGAGCCCATCAACCTGGCCCAAAACTTGCATACCGACTCCAAAGGTTGGGATATTATTGGCCCAAGATGATCGCTGATGCCATCACCTATGCCAAAAGATGTCACGCCTGCCAAGTACATGGCGGTTTCATCCATCAAGCACCAGGCTACCTTCACTCCACGGCTTCTACTTGGCCATTTGAAATGTGGGGGATGGATGTGGTTGGCCTCAGCCCGCCGTCGTCAAAAGGACATCGGTTTATTTGGCAATAACCGATTACTTCTCCAAATAGGCTGAGGCCGTTCCTTTGAAGGAGGTGAAGTCATCTGATGTGATCAAATTCGTGAACACCACGTCATTTACCGTTTTGGGGTACCTCGACAAATTGTCCATGACAATGGACCCCAGTTCATCAGCCAGGATTTCCAGAGATTCTGCGCCAAGTTCAGAATCCAGAGTGTGTCCTCAACGGCATACTACCCCGCCGCTAACGGCCTCGCAGAAGCTTTTAACAAGACCATTGGCAAGCTTCTCAAGAAATTCGTCTCGAAAAGTCAACGTGACTAGGACGACAAGCTGGGTGAATGCTTATGGGCTTACCGCACAACTGTGCGAAACCCCAACTAAAGCTACACCATTTTCTTTGGTATATGGGTGTGAAGCCGTCCTTCCACTCGAAATTCAAATTCCATCTCTACGCGTCGCCCTGACAGCGGAGATGACAACAGAGGAGAAGCATCGACAGCGACTCCAAGAATTGGAAGCCTTAGATGACAAACGTCTGCAGGCCCAGCAACAAATTGAGCTTTACCAAGCTCGAATTACCAGAGCCTTCAACAAGAAAGTTAAAGTGCGAACTTTCAAGAAAGGTGACCTTGTCTTAGCCGTCAGAAGACCCATGGTGATGACGCACAAAACAAAAGGAAAATTCCAGCCCAAATGGGAAGGACCATTTGTAGTAGAGTCAGTCTACTCAAATGGATCGTATCGCCTCATAACTTCAAATGGCGATACACTCATGATGCCGATTAATGACAGATTCTTGAAGAAATACTATCCTTAGATAGTGTTCTCCTCAGATCAAGTTCAAAATTACACCTCTGATCAAAACAAGAAGAATTTCTTCATTAAAACATCCGACGCCTCCGACGGCTAAGGATAGAGGAAAATGTTGGCCTCTAAGCCCAACATAAGTCTTCGACAACTCACTATGCTGAGGGGAATAGCATGGCTAGCCCAACTCAAACGGTAGTTGGTAAAGGCATATCAAACTCGTTGACAGCTGAGGATTTGCTAAAAATCCTAAGGGACATGTTCCCATTTGATCCGACGCCTCCAACGGCTAAGGATAGAGGAAAATGTTGGCTTCTAAGCCCAACATAAATCTTCGACAACTTATCATGCTGAGGGGAATAGCATGGCTAGCCCAACTCAAACGGTAGTTGGTAAAGGCACCTTAAATCCGTTGATAGCTGAGGGTTTGCTAAAAAACCTAAGTGGACTTGACTCCACTCTCCTCTCCAAAATCCCTTACCAATTCTCATCCACAGAATGGTAGGTCTACAAAATACAGTCGTTACCAAGTTAACACTATACCTCTGGCACTTCAAATTCCACTTGCCAATTCTCATCAATAGAATGGCAAGTCTTCAAAATTGCTCATATCGTAAATCCAAATTTGTCAAGTTAACACTATACCTCTGACATTTTTAAACTCCACTTATCAATTCTCATCAATGGAATGACAGGTCCTCAAATTGCTCATATCGCAAATCAATTTCTGTCAAGTTAATACCACACCTCTGACAAATTACTGTTAAGTTAATACTATATTTCTAAACAGTACATCGAGTTTCTGTCAAGTTAACATCACACCTCTGGCAGTCACCTTCCTTCAGACTTCCATATCGAAGCTGAAATGAACGATGCTAAGTTTAACACTACACCTCTAGCATCCAGGTCATCGCCAAGTTCAACAATATACTTATGGCCATGACTTTTCCTCGGACTTCCTTGTCAAAGTCGAGATGACTAATGCCAAGTTTAAAATTACACCTCTAGCATTACCCTCATTGTCAAGTTAAACATTACACCTATGACAGTGACACTTTCAGTTTTCCCAAATGAAAGCTGAAATGCTTCTGAGTCAAGTTAATATCACATCTCTGATTCACACTCTTGTCAAGTTAACATCACACTTCTGACAAGACTTCATTCAACCCGTTAAGTAATATCACACCTATAACGGTAAAAACTTTCCTAGATCCCCGCGAATCTAGCCTCACTTGTTATTCTCCTCAACAGAACAACAAGTCCACTTAAAAACATTGTTAGGTTAATATTACACCATTAGCAGTGTTTTCATTAACTCCCTAGCTGATCTTAATCAAGTTAATCCTAAACCTCTGATAAAAGTTCATCTTCCCTGGGGGTACCAATTCAACCTGTCACTTTCTTTTTATAAAGTGGCAGGCCCACCAAAATTATCTTATCTCTGTCAAGTTAATATCACACCTCTGACAGCATTGTGGGGTCCTCAGATAGGATCTTTTCTCCACAAAATTTGACTTGTTAAAATTTTCATCATAGTTTTAACAAGCCAAAGATTCTTTGCTTCTATGCGTCTGACTAAAAAGAGACAAAAGAGTTCAAGACAATAGAAGAGACAAAAAGAAAAGTGTCACTTTTATTTATATCCAGACATATGAAAGTGATACAAAACGCTCTCTTATACAATGAGATTGAGTGTTGCAATTAAGGAGTACACAAAGAAGTCCCTCTCTCTCTCAGAGGTTGCACTCACTCCTCAAAGCTGCATATAATTTCAGGTACAAGATGTTTGGAAGGGCATCAAAGTAGGATGAGACATTGTGGCAACGATCAGAAGCTGGTTGCACCACGATGCATGATGTAAACATCGAAGAAGTCCCTGGTTGATCGAGAACAATGGTGTTTCTTGAGGTCGAAAGGCAGCAGAATCTTCTGATTCCACCTGACCATCCGAAGTGGGGGTATGATCCTTCGTTGATGAACATCTCTTCCACCAGAAGGTCGTCCAGCGAGCATGGAGTTTCCTCGATGTCACTTCTGGGGTAAGAGAAGAGGTTTTAAGACCTCACAGGGGATGCTATCCACCACTATATCCACCGCTACCCCCGCCGCCATCCTCACTCTGACCATGCCATGCCAAGAAGCATGACTGGTGCGTCGAATTCAAAGAGATCTTGGCGAGGGTCCGGTCCTCATCTCCTGAAGACAGGAGTCATGACTTCTTCTCCTGTGGTCGACCATTGACCAAGTTCGCTGGCCGATATATTCTCCCAAGGGCCCAGCGAACATGAAAAAGGATGATTAAGCCTACCTGCAAGGAGCAACAAAATTAGAAGATCCGAAGCTTAGTATACTTCAACAGAAAAAAACTAAGTGACAGACACAGTTATTGCTGAAATCGCCAGACGCAGGAATGAACCGCGCAGCGAACATCTGCGGCGGCAGAAACAGACGCGGTCAAAATTGTGATATACACAGAATTTAGACGCGGTCTCATTTTGCATCCGCGCTTAAAGGACGAGACGTGAAGAGAATCAGACGCGAAAATTGCCATCTCCCTGTTGAATGAACAGGAGTTGCAAAATGCAAGCTTGAAACCTTCAGCCCGAAGTTAAAATTCTTCCAAGTCAACGCCCTCAAGGCGCAAGCTCTGTGTGCAAAACTGGCAGCCAGGGGCCAAAGCCCACTGTATTGGCGTCCAGAGAAGTTTAAGTCGATGGCGCAAATTTCAGAAAAAGAATGCACCAACTAAGACTTCATCCAGATGATAATATCTTTTTAAGGGATATCAAAATTCAGACTTAGTTGGACTAAGAAAATATCATGGCAAAGTGGGACGGCGTACCCGGAGAGGCCTCTATTAAGAGTTGAATTCTCTGCATTGAAGCGCGGACATAAAAGGTGCTCAAAGAGACGCTTTCTGTTATTGAAATCACTTGACAGTGGTAATCTTCTGAAGAGACCAAACAGAAGCATGAAAGCTCTGGGTCATCTTCATCCATGGAGGCAAGCCCCTGGTAAAGTCCTTGAAGGGAGAAGATGGAGTCTCTCAGAGCACTCGCTGTTAAAAGAGAATAGTCCAAGTATGGACTGCTAAAGGAAGGGGGTAAGCCCTATTTATAGGCAGCCCATAATAACCATAATTAATGGTTCATTAATTAGAACCGTCGGCCTCAATGACCACACGACTGTCAAAGCCCAATGGAAGGCTGACGCGTGGAGCGTCGCTTCGGGAAACATCGAAGACGCTGGTCTCCAACCGCCAGCGCCGGTTTGGCATTAAAAGGCATTAACGCCTAAGCCCAATGAAGAACCGACGCGTGGACAACCGCTTCGGGAAACAACGGATGATGCGGGTTCCCAATCGTCAACGAAGACTTAACGTTTGAAATCTCACAGGATCTTTATGTCAGCCTACACATAACGCCTGGGAAGTTACACCAAACGCAGATGCGAGAGCCGCGTCCAGAGGCTCACGCCTGTTTTTCAAAAAAGTGGCGTCCTCCTTCATTCCAAGTTAGAAGACCCTTCGCATCTCTTGGATGACTCAAAGTTGCTCCGCGTCTCTCGGACGACTCAAGGTTGCGTCCATCAACAAAGGGACTCATTCTGGGGGTCTCAGTGGGAAAGCACATAAAGCTGCGTCCCGTAGCTTACATCTTCAGCAGAGAAGGCCTATCACCTTCACAAGTGTCTTGGAGCTGCGTCTACATGAATGATGATGGGTCTTGCACCGAGTCTCAGCGTCGCTTCCCTGACTGCGTCAATTTTAAGGGGCGTAAGACCACATTCTAATGTATCCTGACTCTGCGTCTGGATGAAGTTAAGGATTGCGGCCAGTGAATCACACTCAAAGCTGCGTCCTTCGCGTCCGCTTGAACCGCGTCTTCACTGGCAGGTCAGAATCGCGTGCCTCAGAGCCGCGTCTCTTTTTATGAATCGACGCTGCGTTTCATCAAAAGAACTTAGTTTTACCTAAGTTTAGTACTCACAGTCAGGGAGCACAACCAAAATCTGTGATTGAGAGGTTGAATTCATCTACATCGGGGCAATGAAGATGGAACAAAAATTTCAACGACTTTTATTATTCAAAAATGATAAAAAACACTCTTGGTAAATAAGAGTGTCCTTTTCTTTACAAGAAAAAAAAAAGAAGGCTAAAAGTCCTGGTTCGCCAAAGAACGGATTTGTTCTCTAAGGCGATGTATCTCATGTTGGTGCGCCTTCTCAGCCTCCATGAGAGCTTGGGCCCGCAGATCCTCCTCGGATAAAAATCTCTTCGCTTGTACTCGGAGGGATTCCAGCTCGGAGGAATAAACAGAGAGATTTGCTTCAACTTGCACCTTGGCAGCCTCTAACTCCGCTAGCCTCTTTTCAGAAGTAGCAAGCTTCTGTTCATTAAGAACAATCAAAGCCTCAGCTCTGGCTATAGCAGCCCGAGAGTCGAGGATAGCCTGCTTCGCAGCCTGCATGATCATCTCGGATTCCTTTGACTCGACCGCTAGCTTTTGATGATCAGCCTGAAACCTTCGAGAAGACGGGTCCTTTCGGTTATCTTCTCTTCCACCTCTCTTCGCTCTTGCTCTTGAGCAGCAAGGAGCCTATTCAGAGTTTCCTGGGCCTCATGAAATGAGCCAGCATTCTCCAGGGATCGAAGCTCTCTCAAGTTATGTCCCAACTGCTCCACCAGCAGCAGACATGCCTTGGCTGGTGAAGGGCCTCCGGCTAAACTGATGTTCTCGACCAGGTTTCCAAGAAACGTCCGGGCGAATTCAAAGGAGCTATCCCCAGACAGGATGAAATCAATACATGATTGCATCGAGGCAAAGAACTGCTGCGCCATCTGGCGTATCAGAATCCCCATGGTATCACCACCTAAAGTGCTCCCCGATCCCCTTTCTATCACGGGGTAAGGGATGTAGGCCGATTCTTCCAGAACAGGAGTCGGGCTAACCACGGTGCGGCAGGAGCAAGAGTAGCCACCGGCGCTTCTGGGGGTACTACGTCCGTAGAAACCTCCACAACCGATGAGATGACAGTAAGCTCGACCTCTTCAGGGTCCTTGGACGAGGTTTAAGCTGTACGGCCTCTCAGGTAGCCACTGGCCGCCAAGTCTCCTACCGAGCTTCCTCAGTGCCCTCTGCAAATTACAAGAATATCAGCTACGTCAGTAAAAGGAAAACATTCAAAATATCAATATTTTCTTACCTAGCTGAGGGCCCAAAGATGGCGAGTTCTTAGGTGAATCCTGCAGGGTGGAGGTCTCCCTGACTTCGACGATTGCCCTCTCTTGAGTCATCCCAGTAATAGGAGCCTCAACTCTATCTGCTGGGCCAGCTCCTGTATCATCTCCTCGATCTGAGAGGAAGCAGCGGTCTCGCTAACCACGACCAGCCCTGCGATATGAAGCCAAATGAAAAAGAAAACGTCAAAATCCTTTTCCTAGTTAAAAGGATGAGTTAGGCAAAAGGAGTACCTTCAGCAGCTTCAGTAGGAATAACTGCCGCTGGTGGTGACGCCGTCACCGGCTCACACCCATATATTTCCTCCTCCGAGATGTGTGAGAATTTACTCGGATCAGGAGGAGCGGGTTCATCGCCAAAGTCGACCTCATCGCCTGAATCATACTCTTCCTCTTCAGATGAAGAAGACGATAGTGCAACGCGAGAAGCCTCGGCAACCGGGGCCTTGCCACCAAATACCCCAGTGGTAGGGCTGGGGTCAACTACCCGAGGACTGGGGATTAATACACTAGGGGACCCAGGCAGTTGTGCCTCATCCCTCCTCTCATGAGCTGAGGAAGACCCAGGCTGAGTTGAGACCCCTGGAATCTCAACATCACCTCCGCTCATTATGTCGACTTCAAGCTGCTCAGCCTCGTCAGCGGCGGTGGGTTTGTCAGCGAACTCCCCTTCCTCTAAAATCCTGGGGCCCTTGCTGCGCAACCCACAGGTGCGGACTAAGGGGGCGTCATCCTAATCTTCCGTTTCTTCCCTCTGTTCCTCAACACCAGAAGGGATGTCTTCGGACGGAGAAACTGCGGCCGCCAAGTCTCTCCGGACCTTCTTGGGGGCAGGCTCAACAGTGGAAGTAGAGCCTTGAGGACGCTTACGCGCCATCTGTCGACCCTTTGCTGCTCGCGGCTCCTCCCTTGATACCCTTCTGGTCTCCTTCAGAGCCTTCCGGTACTCCTCAACGCCTTGTGAGCGTTTGTTGGACCCCAACTTTGCTTCGTAAGATGCATTGATACTCTCGATGCATGAGTACTCCGGAGCAAAGTCAGGCGTTTGGTTGGCCTGGAAGTACCAGGTACAGAAACTAAGGCTTGTACAACCTTTCGGTTCCTTGGGGGGCAGACGAAAAAGCGCTTCCGTCCCTCCGGCCACACTATAATACCAAGCCCGAGCACCTTCAAACAAGTTCCCACTGAAGGCGAGTCGAGCATTGGGGTTACCGACATACAATTGATCATAGCCAAACTGTCGGGCGAAGCGATTCGGCATGTACGGCTCGATCGTGCACGAATTCCCTTGTCGGAAAAGCATATACCCGGGCCGAATATTGACCAACTACCAGAAAACTCCTGATGACAGCCTCGTGAAGTCATCTGGGCCCACAAAGTCAGCAAGTTTATCCCCGAAAGATGCACCAGCAATCTCGGGGAAGCAGCGATTGAGCTGGTAGTTCGAAGCAGTTAGAATGCACCTCCGAATGAAATACATATAAGTATTACACCAGCTTGAACCCTCCAACCGCTGTACGAAAGGGGTAAACCCCTCACTCCAAGACACGGCGTCATCAGGGAGGGACAGTGCATAACGTACCAAGCCATTAGGTACGTGTAGGGAAGTTCAACCCGAGGGTTGGGACGTTTTACCGTCGGCCTCCCCTCTGAGTTAACAATCGGCTCACCCTGGGAGTCGACAACCTTCTCTACCCTGCACAGACTTTGAGTTAAGGCCCGCAACCCGCTTTGAATACCGGCCGCCATGGCCGGGAGGAGGGCTATGGGCCTACCATAAGCCAGGAGCACCACCGGGTACACTACGTCGGTAATAATCACTTCATGTGACAGTGTCGGCACCACACAGCGCTTCAACCACAACATTAAGAAGCCCGCCAACAGTGCTCGATTGGAGATAGGGGTCCGGGCTTGATGATGAAAACTTTCGAAAACCGTGTCAGGTTCGAAAGTATCCTCGTTCGACTCCGTGGTGTAGAGTCTACAGAAGCCTGAATCTCATCGGCAATCTCCTCGTCGGAGTTGGGAGCCAGTCGGGTCACTGGATGGTCTTTCTGATTGACGCCATTAAACAAGTAGCTTGCCCAAGACAGCTGCTTGACTCCCCTCGCCCTCTCAGAGGTTATCTGGCCGCAAATGTGGAAGTGACATAACACCTCCCAATAAGTCTCATACACTCGAGGAGACGCTTTCTTCAAAAGGTGAAGCTCCTTAGTGGTCGGGACGTATTCCTCATAGGAGAGTCCCCCATTACCAGCCCCGAGACTTCGTACAACTCGTGCAGGGCAAGACCCATCTCTCCGACCGGAGTGAAGAATGTCCCCGTCAGAGGATTGTAACGCTCCAGGATCCCAAAGAAGTTTTGAGAACTTGGTGGAATACCGTACTGCATGGCCCTGACCGCCTGGTACAATTCCACATGCTCCAACAGGCCTCCAAGATCGGCAAGGACGAAGCTCACCATCTTGCCCCACCAATACTTCTCAGTGGAATGGATCCACTCGGGCGAACGGAAGTCGACCGGAAAATCACCCCCCACTTTCATGAATGCGTTGAGGAAGGTGGTGCCAAGTTTAGGAGTTTCTCCTACTGGGTGATCGGTCCTCAACAGCCCGGGAAACAGGCCGAAAGCCTCCTTATCATGACCAGCATGATATACCTTCTTGGAGCCTAAGTTACCGAGAGTAACCTCAGGGACGGGTCGGGAAAGCTCCCATGTCATTTTTCGAGGGACGGACATGTGCTGGAGATAAGATAGTGGATACATCCTCTCCATATTCGGAAGGAAGAATCTTCTATCCCCTATCTGATGGAGCCATTTATAATCTCCGTCATGCAAAGAATAGCCGCCCTCGCTAATGTGGTCTCCAAAGAAGAAAGCAGGCTTCTCCATCGGAGCGCGAGCATTTGTTGTGAATGCCGCGTCAGTCATAAGCTCCCGAAAGGTTGCTGCGTCAATGTTGGAGAGCCTCTCCCTTCGCTCCTTTGACTTGTCGGCAGTCACAGGAGCAGTCATTTGCAGTACAAAGGTTAAATCACGGTCAGCACCACCTACGTGCCCGAAGTGGCGCCTCTTGGAGAGTGGGCTGGAAGAGTGTCGCACTGCATAAGAAAATGACACTTGATCAGAAGTCTAAACGAAAATGATTAAGTGTCTATAATTCAGACGCAGAAGAGATACTGGACGCAGAAATTATCAAAATCCGCGTCCAGACCTGAGGATCCGCGTCCAGACCTGAGGACCATGAGGCCAGCAGGGAGTCTGCGTTTTCAAAATCCAAGACTTATGAAAAATATCTAAGTACTTGGACTCGGTGCAAGATTCATAAAAACCAGCGTCTGATGTCACAGAACGCAAAAATCAAGTCTGCGTCCGGATCTTTCACAATTAGAACATTCTAAGTGATGACTCCAGAACGCAAGTCTTACTGGCGCCCTATGTTCAACAAACAAGTACATCCTCAAGTGGATAAGTCAAACCCGCGCCTTGTTTGCTAACTCAAAGACCGAGTCTGAGAACTAAACGCGGTTTCGAATCCACGTTGGCGGTTCTCCTTCAAAGAAGGGATTTTTAGGGTTATAAGAACTCCATAAACCCCTCTAATGGCGAAGATCAAGCCTGATGGCGTTATACCTGAGATAGGGGCTTCCTGCATGGAGGAACCGCCCCTTTGGGCCTCAGTGACGACCGCCTTCGACGATGAAGCAGTTCGCTTGGCCTTGGGTGCCATTGCGAAGCAAGAATCTAATGCTAGATGGAAGAGAAGGGAACAAAGAGAACTTCTTTCTCAAAACCCTAATAGATGCAAGCGAAGACGAAAGAGAGATTGATAATGACTCTATCAATGACTGTCGCCTTTTATAGGCACGACGATTCGCAAAGATACGCGGCGCTTGGCTTGACGCCGAATCACCGCCTGACGCGTGGACAATGCATTTAATGCAGCGTGAAGTTCGCACGCCAAAAAGAAAGTGTCCCGTCGGCTCCACAGGACACGTGGCAGTGCACTCATGGCATGGCACGGATTCGCACCCAACAGCCGCGCCCCTTCAATGGACGCATCCCTTCAGCTAGGCCATTGTTGCGTCCAATAAGTCGCGTCTTTACTCCAAAAAGATGCGTCTCTCCGAAAGTTCGCATCCTTCCAATCAGCCCAAGAATCGCGTCTGAATAACAGTCGCGTTTTCATTCCAAAAGATGCAGCCCTATGAAAATCACAACTTTAAAGCTGGCGTTCAGTCCTTGCTTCTGCAGAACAGTTCAACAGTACACTGGCACAAGCAGACGACCGTCCACTCCTGGCTTTAAAGTGCACCCACGACAGACTTAAAGCAATCGGGGAGGTTTAGACTGTGCATCTAGACACTCAACACGATCAACTTTGATGGCTTCAAAGAGTTCCACAGTACACTCACGAAGATCATACTCCAGACAAGATCAAACCCGGAGCATTGACAGTCCAGTCACGAGGGTGAGCTCAGATAGAGTCCAAAGTATTTCGAAATCCGTCCCACTTAACTGTGGAATGTCGAAAACTTTGGAGGGGGTTCTGTAGGCTGTCTAAAAATCACTAAAAGACAAGCCATTAAAAAGCAAAATTCCAAGTTCTAGGCGCGAGGGTCGAAACCCGCGTCTCAATAGCACCAAGGCGCGAGGGTCGAAACCCGCGTCTCAGCCAACACAGCAGCAGCACCAAGGCGCGAGGGTCGACAGCCGCGTCTCAGCAGCACCGAGACGCGAGGGTCGAAACCCGCGTCTCAGCCACACCAAGGCGCGTAGGTCAAAACCCGCGTCTCAACAGCTCCAAGGCGCGTGGGCTGACACCCGCGTCTCAGTTGTAACCGTCCCGGTTTCGGGGCCAATCACGGCCCACATAACGGGGAAAGTTAGCCCCCATTATGGAGTGTTTTTAGGAGGCACGTATGCCCCTGAGATCCCTATAAATAGCCCCGTCGCTATGAAGAAGGGGTCAGATTTTCGGACGAATTGAAGAGAGGGGATTGACAGTCGAATTTTCGGTCAGAGGACTTCTGGAAGAAAAGAGCTCTGAGAGAAAGAGAGAGAGAGTAAAAACCTTCAGAGAACTTGCTGTGTTCAAGTTGCTCTTTACCTACCTTCTCTTTGAGAGTTTTGATAGACAGAGCTGAGTTACTCCATCTACCATCCGAAGAGGAGATCCCTGGAAGGTCTCGACGGTCACCCGGTCAACGGAGAACAAGATTCACTCTCCATCGCCACTTGAAGAACCCAGCCTTAAACAAAGGGAGGATTCAAGACTCAACATCCTCCCTCCCTTATAATCGGAAGACCGATCTGTTGTAATCTTCTATCCAATCAAAAGAATTTTATAATCGAATCTTCCTTTTCCGACGCATACAGTCAAAAGATAATTTAGCGGATCCGTTTATCAAAGATTTAAGTGGAGAGCGTATAAACTGCGCATCGAGGGGAATGGGTCTAAAAGCCTAACCTTATCGAGTTAGCTTAATGGAAACCTCACTTAGCGACTAGAGATCCCACGGACTAAGTTCAAGAGGAAAACTAGTTATGATTGCCTCAGCAAGTAAACACTTAGAGCTTGTCTCCAATCCATTCCTAAGGTGCACACAAGTATTTTCTACAAGTGGATTAAGGATAAACTTAACGCTTTTAATGATGTCTTGTTATTAAAAACAAGTTGAGTAAAGTAGACTACTCTTAATAGGACAATCACCTATGTGAGTATAGAGCCGGGTTGGCTCTTTGAGAATTTCTATGGAGGTTGTTATTCCCTAAAGATACTCTCTGAACCTAAGAATGTTAGTGCAAAAATGGACACAACCGAGAATCAAAGTTGATTTAGAAAGTTATTGTGTGAAACTTGTTGACTTGGCTTACACTAACGGCTAACAGTTCAAGACTTAGTTCACTGATTAGCCAGTAAGTCCGATAAAGCTTTCGTTGTGGAAGGTTTAAGATCTGGTTCACCTATCCTAATGTAGTTTTTTTTTCTAAAGTACCTTTCAATATAGAGTCAGTCTCTCTGTGTGTTAATTCCTTGAATCTCCATTCATTGTGGGGGATTGTTGGGAAATATGAAGAATTAAATGTGAATCTTTGAGTTGAATTACGGCGAGATCCGTTGATAGAATCAATTGGATAATGGTTGAAGCATATTCTCCTTCCATTGGGGATGAACGTGGTATATTCACATGTTCAATTCTGACTTCGAATGAATGAGATATTCAAGTCTAAAGTTTGCCTAATTTAAAACCAAAGGGGACTAAAGGTAGCTAAAAGTATTTAGTCCCACATTGAACATGGGATGGAAGTTTGAAGTGTTTAAATAAAGAAAAATGGGAACAAAGGGTGTGCCATTTGGGTACTTGAAGTTTTCGCGCGCGATTGGTGGGAAACCATGGCCACACGCGCCCGCTGCCGGTGGCGGCTGGCTGGCCGGCCGACGCCGGAGCCCAGGGCTCCGGTTACCTACCCAGTCCGGTTCTTTTTGAACCAAGCCTCATGGGTACGGTGTTACAGCGGATCACGCCCGCTCCATCCGGACTCATGCAATGGCTGAAAGGAAATCGCATGCGAACCGTTGCAACGATCTGTGCGGTTCCTGTCTGGAACGATCCGTTACAATGGTTCAGACCGAACCGTTGCAACAGTTCGAACTCCAAATTACGCCTCTGCCCTTCCCAGAGCGCTATAAATAGCGCTCCTTTCTCTCATTTTAAAGCACACAGCGAAAAAAAACGCATCTCTCTCTCCATTCTTCTGAAATTCTGATCCCAAAGTGAAAGTGAAGAAGTAACTTAGATTCTGAAGCAAGATTCCTTTTGAAAGAAGGCTTTGAAAATTCAACAGATTCTTTAATAGAATTGTTGTCTGAATCTGTGACTTCCAAAGAATAATATTTTTCTATCTCCCTACTTTCTTTACAGTGGGTGTTCCTTCAAAGTAAAGACAAATATTCTCCCTGAGATTTGTCTTGGTCCTGCTGCATTGATAATCCTGTGAAGGTACTGATTAACTACGAGTCCACCGTACGGTGAGTTGGTAGTGCTATCCAAATACCATGAAGAAGTGTTGTATCTTGGGAGACAGCGTCCAGTAACCTGTTAGCATCGTAGCGAGGGACGTAATTGTCTTAAGGAGATTCGCTATAAGCGTACTCCAAATACTGTATAAGTGAATTAATATTCTTTATACAGGGGTTATACTGATATACAGTATATTGAGACTTACTTATACCAATCTAATTGGTGTTTAACCAAGGAAGGTAATTGAAAGGTGGTTCTGTAATTAAGAAACGTTCTATTGAACGGAAAACCTCCCGCCTGATATTCACCGACCTGGCCAATTAGATCAGTGATATTGATTAGTTGTCATATTGATTCCTAGAACTAACATTTACTTCCATTGATTTCAAATATATAAATTTATTGAATAAAAAACATATATTTGAGAATGTTATATGTATTTATTTATGTATACTTAGTGTAACAAATATATCTAAATAAGGATTAAGTTGAATATTTTTTCAAGTTGCATGAACATAGAAAACAAAAGGAAAAGTTACATGAACATCGATTTCCTTACAATCTTATTTCTAGCAATATATTTTTGTTATATAAAATTTTCTAAATTATATTGAGAAATTTCCTGTAATTATATTTAATTTTGATGTATATGAAATAGAGAATACCATACATAGATGCATCAAACATATGTATATATGTATATATATACACGTTTTTCATATTCTTTTCGGGACTATTATCATGTGCATGTGTCCCTTTTTCGTGTCTGTTCATGGCAATTATGCTTACAATTAGTTGGGTTTCTTCAGGAATTGTTTAAGTTTGAGAATCATGGAACTATAAGACTTCCATGCTACTGCTTGTAACTGAGATACTTTATTCATTCCACTGAGTTAGTATTTTGTGTGTGTGTGTGTGTGATTCCATTTCAGTATAAATTCTCAAATTGTGTTTCAACATTAACTAGAATCCAGAGGTGCCAACAATATACAATCACAGGAAAAAAAATTTGCAGCATTTCACCTTATTTCTCCTGCATTTTTTTTTCTTCCCTCATCACTTTACATGCAACCCATTATGTGATATCACTTCTTCCCACATCCTCTCTTTTAAGGATCATGTGCATCTTTGAATGCTTGAACCTTTCAAGCTGTGCACTCTACTTTTGAGTTTCATGCACTTCTTGCACTCTATAATGACACATAATACAAATCTTATAAGTTATGATCAAATATAAGTATCCAAAACCCCGCAGGATGGTGAAAACATTTGCTTAAAGCTAACTCATTTTCCCATTTAACTCGCCAAACCTTAAAGCATTGCTCACATGAGTGACATAAACCCCTTTCATCTCTCCCCATTCTCTGTACATAAGCCCCCTTCATCTCTTTCAATCCACAAAGATCACAATGATAAGAACCACGCTGATCTTCTTCCTCCTCTCTCTTCTCTCCTCCGTCAAACCCGATCCCGACCTCCTTGCTGATTTCTGCATCGCGGACACAACTCACCCCTTCTTCCTCAACGGCCACCCTTGCATCAACCCCTCCTTCGCGCTCTCCTCCCATTTCTCCTCCTCGGCGCTCTCCAAGCCCGGGAACCCCTCTCTCAACCCCTTCGGCTTCAATGTTACAATCACGAATCCGACCTCTCTCCCGGGCTCCAACGCGCAAGGGCTCTCCCTCGCAATCGTCTCCCTCTCTCCAGGCGGCATTGTGCCTCTCCACTCTCACCCCCGCGCTTCTGAGGCCGCGTATTTCCTCAAAGGGACGCTGATTCTCGTCGGCTTCATTGATACAAGTGGCAAATTCTTTGCACAACAACTGAGACCAGGGGATGCCTTTGTGTTTCCTAAAGGGATGATGCATTTTTTGCTCAATCTGGACGGGAATTCGCCGGCAACGTTGTTGTCAGGGTTGAACAGCCAGAACCCCGGAGTTCAGATGGCCGCGATGGCGGCGTTCAGGTCGGAGCCTGAACTGCCAGATGAGGTGCTGAAGAAGTCCTTCAAGGTTTCAGGGCAGGATATTCAGAGGATGAGGAAGAATCTTGGCGGCTAAATTGGAGCGGGGGAATTCAAATTGTGGATTTTAGCATGTTTGCCCCTCTGAAGTACCATGTTGCGTGTACACACACCCTAAAAAGTTACAAATAAAGGAGAATTTAATAGTGAAATATGCTATTTGACATTTTTATTCTAATTTTTCTATCAACCTTAAACACAATTCCATCTACAATCTTCTTTTTTTTTTAATCTTCGCGGATATGTTGATGTCTGAGAGAGCAAATGGAAGATTTTGTAAGGATTTGTTTGAGAGAGAAAAGGAGATAGAACAAAAAAATAGGTCACATACGGGATAGACCGGAAAATCTAGAAGTTTAGTCGAGGATAAATCGGACCAAATACCTTAAATGAGTATTGCAAAAAGTTCATTGGGTTTCAGATCCTCTCCATCGCCAATAAGCAATGGACATTCCATTTCTTAAACCATAAATGTCTATCATTTTATGAAGGATTACGGTTTGTTTTGAGAAAAATAGTGGAGACTAGTACAATTCATGTGGTAGGATGGTTGCTATTTTTTGAACAAATTCCTACCACTTAGAGTAAATAAGCATAATTTAAGATGTGTGTCACTTATCAAATTAGCTGCAGAGAAGATCTAAACCATGAAAGTGAAATGGTGAATGGATGAGCAAATTATTATTATTATGTAAGCTTTGAAAAAAATATATGTGCATGAGATTCAAATTTGGCTTTATGAAATGATGGCCTACTCTGGGAAATAGAACCAACAAAGACTAAGGTTGTGTTTTTTTTTTTAAAAGAGAAGTGGGAAAACGAAAGAGAAGGGAGGACGAGGGAAAGAAGAGAGGAAGAGCCCTCTTCCCTGTTCCACTTTTTTTTGTTTGTTTTGAAAAAAAAACTGAAGGAAAGAATTACTCCCTTCTTCCTCTTTCCACTTTCATGTGGTTTTAGGGCCTACAGTGGATAAGGAAGAGGGACAAGCTTGGAAACTCCTGGTGAGCTCACCCCTCCTCTCTTTCTCCCTTTTCTTTTCTTTTCTTTTTTTTACCATTAGCAGCACCAGCAGCAACTATGCTGCTTCTTTTCAATGATAATCAGGATCACAGCTCAATTCAAGCATAGCAGGATATACAAACATAATAGGATACACAGAAATGATCGGAATCAGAGCTCAATGCCAAAACATTCATAAAAAACCAACACAAAGACCCACACAAAAGCTAGTAATTATCTCAATTAACAAAGTTTTTCTTGACAATTAACAAATCAAAACATTCATTATAGGGGAGAGGAGGATTTATCAAGAGGGAGCTATCCGAGGAGATTAGGAAAGAAGGGGCAAGAAGGGACATCAATAGCCACTGCAACCAACAGATCGGGCTCAAAATGAAGTAAGACTAAAAAAATCCGAGCGACAGGGATCACCACGAGCAGACCTCAGGCCGGTACGAGCAGATCATGACTAAGAGTAAGCTCGCAGAGGAGATCGGAGCAGAAGGGACAAGTGGGGCAGCGCTAGGGATCTCGACGAGAAGACCTCAAGCCGACGCGAGAAGATCGGGGCCAAGAGGGAGTTTGCTGAGGAGATCGGAGTTGCGGGACCTGAAGGGACAATTACAACCACCGCCGCCACGAGATTAGGGCCCATACGGAGCAAGGAGAGAAATCCGAGCAGCAGGGACTACCGCGAGCAGATCGATGATGAGAAAATGGACAGGAGAAGAGAGAGATGGCAGGAGAAAATTACAAGGAGGCGGTGAGAAGAACTAAAGAGCCACCAACCCTCTCCACAGTAAAAAAGGAAGAGACAATTAACAAATATAAATGTGCCTTGATCCAAAAGCTACTTCTCTCTTCCCATCATTTTTTGGCTAAAGAAACCAGTATCTCTCTTCCTCCATCTCAGTTCCACCTCAGCGCTGAGCTGGAAGAAGAAGCCCTGTTCCCTAACAAAACAAACACAAGAAGGGAGAAGAGAACCCCTCTTCCCTCTGTCTCCCCCCTCCCAACAAAACAAACACACCCTAAAATAAAAATCGATAATAAGTTTGAACTTTGAAACAAAAAAGGTCAAGATGCAACTATCCAAATGAGTTTTAGCGCCGTGCGATGCATGCGCTCATGAAAAAACCCAGCCTGTTGTAAAACTCCGAGAATATAACACCAAAGCAGAGAATTTTTAGAGACAGAGTAGAAGTAGGAATTCTTATTGATTTCTGAATTTGTGTGTACATTGAAATGAATCAGGAAGGGCCTATTCATAGGAAAACTTTGGGGGCACTATGCAGTCGCTTGCGTCATCGCTTGCATCAGCACATAGTAAACTCATTTATGGTGCACAGTGGATTTGACGGGGGTGGGTAGCCATTGTCTTTTCTTAACACTCCCCCTTGGCTATCCACCATACATGATGTCTCATTAAAAACCTTGCTAGGAAAACCCAGTGGGACAAAACCATAGCGAGGGAAAAAGAGTACATCATCTCCGTATACGTGTTTTATGCTGCCTCGTTAAAAACCTTACCAGGAAAACCCTGTGAGACAAAACCATAATAAGGGAAAAAGAGTGCAGCCACGTAAGCTCCCCCTCAAGTTGACATAAGTATTTCTTCTTCATAAATCTCGCTTATGACGCATCCCAATATCATGAATAAGCTTTCTGAAAGTTGTAGGGGGAAGCGCCTTTGTAAAGAGATCTGCCACATTATCACTTGATCGGATATACTGAATATTAATTTTCTTATCCTTTTCAAGCTCTTGGCTAAATGAGAAGAACTTTGGGGGTATATGCTGGTACGGTCGCTTTTGATGAATCCTTCCTTCATTTGAGCGACACATGCAGCATTGTCTTCAAACAGTACTGTTGGATCTCTGTTGACTGGTAATCCACAAGTTTCTTGAATGTGTTGAGTTACAGACCTTAGCCATACACATTCTCGACTTGCTTCATGAAGTGCTATGACTTCAGCATGATTAGAAGAAGTGGCAATAAGTGTCTGCTTTTGTGAACGCCAAGAGATCGCTGCACCTCCACATGTGAACACATATCCTGTTTGAGACTTGGCTTTATGTGGATCTGACAAATATCCTGCATCTGCATAACCAGTTATTTCTTGTTTTGATCCTCTGGAATAAAACAAACCAAAGTTAGTTGTTCCTCGAAGATAACGAAATACATGTTTAATACCATTCCAATGTCTCCGTGTAGGAGATGAGCTAAATCTTGCTAATAAGTTAGTAGCAAATGCTATATCTGGTCGGGTACAATTAGCCAGATACATAAGAGCTCCAATTGCACTTAGGTATGGTACTTCAGGACCAAGAACCTCTTCATTATCTTCGCGAGGGAGAAATGGATCTTTTTCCACATTCAATGATCTAACAACCATTGGAGTGCTCAAAGGGTTTGCTTTATCCATGTTAAAGCGTTTTAAGACCTTTTCAGTATAATTTGATTGATGCAAAAGTATTCCACTTTGAAAGTGCTCAATCTGTAAACCAATACAATATTTGGTTTTTCCAAGGTCTTTCATTTCAAATTCATTCTTTAAATATATCATTGCTTCTAGGATCTCTTTGTGAGTCCCAATAATATTTAAATCATCAACATATACAGCAATGATAATGAATCCGGATGTTGTTTTCTTTATAAAAACACATGGGCATATAGGATTATTTACATATCCTTCTTTTAATAAATACTCGCTTAAGCGATTATACCACATGCGCCCTGATTGTTTTAACCCATATAACGATTTTTGCAATTTGATCGAATATAATTCTTTGGGTTTTGAATTTAATGCTTCAGGCATTTTAAATCCTTCAGGGATTTTCATATAAATATCGCTATCAAGCGATCCATATAAATAAGCTGTAACAACATCCATAAGACGCATTTCTAAATTTTTAGAAACTGCTAGGCTGATTAAATATCTAAACGTAATTGCATCCATTACTGGAGAATACGTTCTTCATAATCAATTCCAGGTCTTTGCGAAAAACCTTGAGCAACAAGTCGAGCTTTATACCTCACAATCTCGTTTTTCTCGTTGCGTTTTCGTACAAAGACCCATTTGTATCCTACTGGCCTCACGGCTTCTGGCGTGAGGATAATAGGCCCAAATACTTTGCGCTTATTAAGCGAACTTAATTCAGCCTGTATAGCGTCTTTTCACTTTGTCCAATCAGGTCTATTTTGACATTCAGTGACGGATCTTGGTTCAGGATCCTCACTTCCGTTAACAATATCACATGCTACGGAATAGGAAAATATTTCATCTATATTTTCCATCTTATTTCGATTCCATAATCCTCCTGTATTGACATAATCAATAGAGATTTCATGATTTTCTATATCTTCAGGATTTTTCATCTCTTGATTTGTCTTATTTTGTGTTTCTTCTGGAACACATTCTTGCTTATTTTGTGTTTCTTCTGGAACACATTCTTGCACATTGGGGTCATCGTGCTTATCTGCTCCTTTTCTTTTTCGAGAATTTTTATCTTTGGAACCGATTGGTCTACCACGCTTCAGGCGTGTCTTAGACTCATGAGTGACTTCATTCTCGGGTTGTCCATTTGGGATTTCAATCCGAGCAGGAGCATTTACAGCTGGTATATATGATTTAGTCACTCTTTTTGTATCAGTGAACGCATCTGGCAATTGATTTGCTATTTCTTGTAAATGCATAATCTTTTGCACTTCTGTCTCACATTGTCTTGTGTGAGGATCAAGATGCAATAAGCATGGTTCACTCCATGTAATCTCCTTCTCTAGCTGTTTCTTTTCTCCCCCTAATGCTGGGAAAATTGCCTCATTGAAGTGGCAATCGGCAAACCGAGCCGTAAAAACATCGCCGGTTTTAGGCTCCAGATATCTTATAATAGAAGGAGATTCATAGCCGACATATATTCCCAGTCTCCTTTGAGGGCCCATCTTTGTACGTTGTGGTGGAGAAATTGGTACATATACCGCACAACCAAAATTCTAAGATGGGAAATATTTGGTTCTTGACCAAATGCTAATTGTAGAGGGGAGTACTCATGATATGCACTTGATCTGATGCGATTAATGCTGCAGCATGTAAAACTGCATGACCCCATACAGAAATAGGAAGCTTTGTTCTCATTATTAATGGTCTAGCAATAAGTTGGAGGCGTTTAATCAGCGACTCAGCCAAACCATTTTGTGTATGTACATGGGCAACATGATGTTCAACAACTATTCCAATCGACATACAATAATCATTAAAAGCCTGAGACGTGAACTCACCAGCATTGTCAAGTCTAACTCTCTTGATTGTATAATCAGGAAATTGTGCCCTTAATCTAATTATCTGAGCAAGAAATCTCGCAAATGCCACATTGCGAGTTGACAATAAACAAACGTGTGACCATCTACTAGAGGCATCTATCAATACCATAAAATATCTAAATGGTCCACACAATGGGTGTATAGGCCCACGGATATCACCTTGGATACGTTCAAGAAATGTAGGTGATTCTGTCTTTATTTTAGCTGGTGATGGCCTTGTGATTAATTTTCCTAGAGAACAAGCCTCACATGGAATTTTACTAACTTGAAGGATCTTCTGGCCCTTTAATGTATGCCCATGTGAATTCTCAATAATTCTTCGCATCATCATTGAACCAGGATGACCTAAACGATCATGCTACAGAGTTACTGTCTCTGTATCTTCTTTAACTACCATATGTGATTCTATCACATTTATATATGTATAATGCAATCCTGAGGAAAGCTTTGGTAGTTTTTCTAGTATGCACTTCTTTCCTGATACATAAGTAGTAAGATACATATACTTCATATTTTCTTCAGTTGCAGACTGAGTATCATATCCATGAAGATATATATCATTAAAACTCAACAAATTTCTTTTGGATTTTGGTGAGAACAAAGCATCTTTTATGAAAAACTTGTTCCATTTGGCAATATAAAGCTGGCTTTACCAGTCCCTTCAATCAAGTCTACAGGACCTGATATTGTATTGATGATTACCTTTGTTGGTTTTAATTCAGAGAAGTACCTTTTATGTTTAAGAATAGTATGTGTTGTACCGCTATCCGGTATGCAAATCTCTCCACTTTTGGTCTTGACTTCATCATTAGAATAATCCATATCAAGCTTCATGCAAAATAAACAATTTGGTAAGAATAAAATTTGAAACATATTATTATAAAGGAAATATTTCATTCAAAGATAAATTTGAAAATTACAAATAACAAAAATATGATAATACATAACCATATGTCTAATTATCACCAGTATCATGATGGATTGGAAGATCAACAAAATCATCAGTAAAATCTGAAGCATCAAGATGAGTTGAATCATCCATAGGATCATCATGTTCAGTGAAATTTACTTCTTTCTCTTTTCCTTTCAAGGATGCTTTGTAAAGCTTGCAAAGGTGCTCCGGTGTTCGGCACACTCTAGACCAGTGTCCTTTGGAGCCACATTTATAACAGGAATCTTCAGGATTCCGAAGAGAACTTTCACGAACATATTTTCCTTTTTCATGTCTTTCTACATGATACTTCTTGTGGATCGCGTTATTCTGTGAAGGGTTGTAAAAACCACTTCGACCGCGTCTACGGCCGCGTCCACGGCCACGACCACGTCCACGGCCGCGTCCATAATTATATCCTCGTCCATAATTTTAGAAAATGCAACATTTGCTTCTGGAAATGCTGCTGAACCAATAGGACGGGACTGATGATTTTTGATCAAAAGTTCATTATTTTTCTCTGCCACAAGAAGAGATGAAATTAGTTCAGAATATTTCTTGAAACCACGCAACCTATATTGTTGTTGCAGTGTTATATTGGATGCATGAAATGTGGAGTAAGTCTTCTCCAACATTTCTTCATCCGTTATATCTACCCCACAGAATTTCAACTGGGATACTATTCTGAACATTGCAGAGTTGTAGTCGCTAACTTTCTTAAAGTCTTGAAAGCGCAAAGCATTCCATTCATCACGAGTGGTAGGAGTATAACTTCCTTTTGGTGATCAAATCTTTCTTTGAGGTTTTTCCATAGAACGCCTGGGTCTCTTACAGTGAGATATTCACATTTTAAACTATCATCAAGATGTCTGCGGATAAAGATTGTCGCCTTTGCTTTATCTTGCAATGTCGTAGAGTTTATTTCTTTAATGGTTTCAGTGAGACTTATTGATTGAAGATGCATCTCAATATCAATAACCCACGACATATAATTCCTTTCCGTGATATCAATTGGAACGAACTCAAGCTTTGCAAAGTTTGACATGGTGATAACTATAACAAAATATAAAAATAATTAGAATCACAACATTTTTTATTTCTCAAAGAAAACTTGCATGTCAACCATAATAGCTACAAGTAGAAGAGGGAAGGTGAACATTAAAATAAAAAGATACGGGTACAATTCACTTGGATCCATATCTTCAAGAAAAACGAAAGAAGTATTGATGATGATGACGGCAATAAGAAACATCAAAGCTGGACTAAGCATCTTGCGAAAAACTCGAACACAAAGCTTCTAGAGATGCTGAAATTTTGAGAATGAAGAGAGATTGAGGAGTGAGTTATGTGGTTTAGAATTCACCAATTTATAGGATGAAAAATAGCCGTTTATAGTCGTTAGGGTTTTAGCCGTTTGGGGATATAGCCGTTGGGGGTTTATAGCCGTTGGGTTTATAGCCGTTGGGGGTTTATAGCCGTTGGGGAGAGAGAAAAATAATTTAGATTTTATATAATTAAATATTGTAATTAAGGAAATGGTAAAATAAATGCATTGTACTATATATATTTACGAGCTATAATATATGCACGCCACTCTACTTGGTGGGTGTTTTGCAGGCATAATTAATAAAGCAGTAATTATTGAAATAAATATTGGCACACCACGCTACTCGGTAAACCTTTCAGTGGGTGTTTGTCCAGATATAATAGCAGAATAATAAATATATAATGTTAGAAGTTTGGGGTTTAATCCACGCAAGCATCAAGTTAGATGTTAGTAAAGATAGCATAATCACATCACTTTACTATAAATAGGTGGCAGAGCCTCCTTTCATTATAGTAATGATGTTATATGAATATAATTAGTATAATAATTCAGTTTTCGTAATCACATCACATTTCTATAAATAGGTGGCAGAGCCTCCTTTTATTATAGTAGTGGTGTTATACGAATATCATAAGTATAGTAACTTGTCAATTTTACCGTGAGATTGTAGGGGTAGAAGCTGAGACTTGTGATAGGACTCTTCCTTGAGCAATGGAAGCAGAGGCTCGTGACAAGTTTTACCTTAAGCTAATGGAGACAGAAATTTGACGTGGTAGGCTTTCCCTGAGCTGACGGAGGTAGAGGCTGGGGACAGACTAGAGTGATCGTGCTGATAACGTGTTGTAAAACTCCGAGAATATAACACCAAAGCAGAGAATTTTTAGAGACAGAGTAGAAGTAGGAATTCTTATTGATTTCTGAATTTGTGTGTACATTGAAATGAATCAGGAAGGGCCTATTTATAGGAAAACCTTAGGGGCACTATGCAGTCGCTTGCGTCATCGCTTGCATCAGCACATAGTAAACTCATTTATGGTGCACAGTGGATTTGACGGGGGTGGGTAGCCATTGTCTTTTCTTAACACAGCCCAAATATTCGGGTCAAATTCGGATCGTGCGATCTGTCAACCGGGCGCAATTTTCTACCCGATTCGGCCCATTAAAGAAAACCCTTCACCTTATCCCTCCCATTTCCCAACCCTAAAACTCTCATTCCAAATTTCCCGCTGCCTCAATCCGCCATGGCCATCGACAACGACAGAAGAGAAAGAGGAATGAGAAGAAAAACAAACCAAAACCTCAACATCAACAACAAGAAGAAACGAAGGAAGAGAAAATGAAGAAGAAGAAGAATCGACAAGAGCACGAAGAGGCCGCAACTCTCCCAATCGAAGACAAAACGATGAAGAAGAACAAGAAACGGAAGCTCCAGCAGAAGGAGGAAGATGAAAATCCTAGTGCGAAGCAAGATAAGCGAAGCAACAAAAACAAGAGGAACAAGCGCAGTGTCGTCACCGACGAGCGGTTCGCGTCGGTCCACTTCGACCCGCGGTTCCAGCGGGTGCCGAAGAAAGAGTCGAAGGTGCCGATCGACTCTCGATTCGCGAGGATGTTGTCGGATCGCAGCTTTGCTTCGTCTTCAGCGCCTGTTGATAAGAGAGGGAAGAAGAAGGAGAAGGAGGCGAATCCTTTGGTGCGTTATTATCATAATCAAGACGAGGAGGAGAGCAAGAAAGAGGAGGAGGAGGAGGATGAAGAGAGAGAAAGTGGATTGGAGATTGAAGCTTCAGAGGATGAGAGAGAGGGGGACGAGAGCTCATCTACTGATGATGACGAGGATTATTATGATTACGACGAGGATAAGGTGATATATTATTTGCTTTAATTGTTTAAACTTTTGATTTTTTAATAATTTGTGAAGAAATTTGCTGAAATTTGTTCTACTACTCCTTCAATTTGAAAAGAATGCGATCAATTTCTGATTTCTTCTGTTATGATGATTTTATTGTTTATTTGCTTGACTTTTGATAATCTGGAACTTATTTAGTTAACAGCATTCGATTGTTGTTCAGAAATTTGATTATATAATTTTTGCTGATGTTGCTCTTTTTATTATTTCATTTAGTTTATAATTTCTTTCATTAAAGTTCAAGTTTATGATGATATTAGATATTGAATAGTTATAGTAAATTATCTTTTACTAAAGTTAATATGTTTACTGAGTAGCAAGCAACATATCTTCACATGTTTCTTTTCTGTAAATGGTTGATATTAGATATTAAATAATGATATTTGTTAATCCTTTCCTAGATCTATATGCTGGTTATTGTTTCACCTTACTTATTCTAGTTGAAGTCTTCATCCCCCCATCACCACCCCCCCGAACATGCAACAAATATCTTAAATTTGTATTTCATAGGTTTTTCTAGTTTTACTGTTCGTAAAATGTGCTATTGGACACTCACATCATGATCTATGATTATTATTTAATCATGTTGTACTTAGTTTCCGGTCTTCTTTTCTTTTTTGTTTCATTCTATTGTTTAAATTTTCTCCTGGACGTTCATTAAATATCATTTATTGGAGTTATAAGTTGATTCTTGCAGCTCCCCTCCTCCTTGTTTTTGCGTGGCCACTCGGCCACATCCCGGGGTCTGCAGACCCGGGGTTCAAAAATCATTTCTCTTTTTATGATAGTGTGTGTAAATAATTTTGAAGCTTATTCTATTACCCTTTCTTTTTGCAGGACTTGACACAAAGTGATATTAGTCGGTATCTGATGGCAAGCCATGAGGATACACCGTTAACTGAACAAGAAACTCACAGGCTTGCAGTTGTTAATATGGACTGGGATCATATAAAGGTTTGCAGATTTTACTAATGTTATGTGATTATAGCACTGATTGATTACAACAAGAACTTACATGTCATATTTTTTTTTACAACCAGACAATCCACTCTTTGATATATTGCTTGTTGGTTGCACCTTGTTTATACATGGATGAGTGGTGCTCCCAGATGACATCCCATCCCTGAAGGAGAATAGATTTTCTTATGTTGAGCAAAATATCTCCTATTTTTTCTTTTATTATCACTGATTTATCGTTATGCTTTTCTGATTGCTCTGGTTATTTCCCCCGAACTTAAAGAAAAACTGCACTATCATGTTTAGTCATCTTGGATGTAGTAGTCCATTATTAACCCGATATAGTTGAAAGTAGAAATGATGGGATGCAACTAAAAGTTGAAATGCCTTAATGGTATTTTTTTTTTTAGGCAGAAATGTCCTCATTTTGCTATCTGAAATTAACCACAAGAAAAGTTTTACCAGAAGAAGCCACAGGATGGAGCAATAGCTAGTTTGCCTAGCATATGATTTTGAAGGGACAAGCTTTCACCTCCCATTCCCCCCTCTTCCCTCGGTTTTCTGAGAGTAGAATTAGTACTGATGTCTATTAATCAGGGGAGAATAGTTAGGGGAGAGGTATTAATGTTTTATGCCAAAAAAGGAGAGGTATAGCACAATTAAAGGTCGTGAGACGCGTCAATCTTTCACTAAGTCAAAACTTTTGGAGGGAGTGGCATCAGCAAATAGTCACTGTGATTAGTTAGGGGAGAGGTATTAATGTTTTATGCCAAAAAAGGAGAGGTATAGCAAACTTAAGGTTGTGAGACGTGTCAATCTTTCACTAAGTCAAAACTTTTGGAGGGGAGTGGCATCAGCAAATTGTGACAATTTGAGTGGAACTCAGAAAAGATATCAATACTCAATAGCTAAAAGTAGTTTAACAACGGATCATTGTAGTCAATAAGAGGGCATAAGTGAGCAAAATTGACATTTCATTTTTTGGGTTTTCCAAAATATTTGGAAATAGTACTTATAATATATTAGTGTTTTCTTCTATTAAATCACAATAAATCTGGAAATTATCCTGGAGAAGTGGTAGTTTCAGAAATTGGTATTAAATTTAGAAATTACTTCGCTTCTGAACACCTGTCAGGCTGTCATGCATTGACTAGATAGTGCTTAGGATCAGTTATTGACCATGATATGGTGATGGGAATATTGTTCATTGATACGACGGGATGCTTAAAATGGAGAATTCATGGTTTCAACTGTTGTCTGAGTCTGATATATATTGATAATATTGAATGTGTTATGAGGTACCCAATGTGATATTAGACCCTATGATATCGGCCTCCAGTATTGGTGATATGTCCGATATTGATGATTGATATTGACGATATAAAAATCGTTTGCTGACACCGGTATCAAGATTTTAAACCATCGCGGGAATTGTTTCTGGAGCATTATGTGGTTGTAGAATACCAATGAAAATGAAGTGATGTCTTTATAAAATTGCTAGATAACCTGTTTAAGTATAAAATGCTAGCCAAATAAGGAATTCTGAAAAAGAGCATAGCTGAAATGCATCACTGGCAATATGTCAAAAGATGGAATAATAAATGACGACATCCATAAGAAATTAGAGGCACCTTCAATTGATGATAGCCTGGGGAAGAATTCATTGAGATGGTTTGGACATGTTAGAGATGTAAATGGAGTGGATACAAAGCGGATATAGGTTTTGTCATATTTGTATTTGTTTTCTATTGCCTGTATAAATGCAATTACTTTTGATATTTTGAATTGAACACCCTTTGCATAAAATGTATTTGGTATGGGATTGAATATGGATACTATACGAAAATGACTAAATATAACTGCTAATTTTAAAAAAATTGAGATCAACTTTCATGTTTAATCTCTTCTTATACACGCACATATATGAGAATAAGGGGTATGAGCTGCAGAACAATAGCTTATATGAGCTGGAGTACACGTGGTAGACTTATAGACATTCTCATCTTTGTTTTGGTAAATTTACAGAAAACCCCTTGCTTTACGAAAAATATTATATGTACTCTCTCTCTCTCTCCCCCTCACCCCCAATGTCTCTCCCCCTCCTCTCTCTCAGCAACAACAGCGATTAAACCCAACTAATATTGCCATGAAAAAAAACCCCTCCCCCCCCCCCCCCCCCCCCGCGTGCTTTCTCTCGATCAGTCTCCCCCTAGCGCCTTATCTCGAATGATCTCTCTCCCCCTTGGCAACCCATCTCTCTCTCTCTCTCTCTCTCTCTCTATATATATATATATATATATATATATCTCACTTGGGCCGGGCCTGCGCCTTCTCTTTTCATTATCTCTCTCACCACTCCTTTTGATCTCTCTCAGAAGCGCCACAGAATACCTCGATCTCTCTCCCCAACCATGGGCATTGCTGATGAGTACGTCCCTTGGCCAAATTTTTGAGTTGGAAGAAGATAGCCATCTCCTTCCTCTTCATCCTTTCTCTCGCGCACAATTTAATTTGAAGGTGAGGTATGCTGCGGTCAAAGTCACCATGCGTCGCCAACTGCGATTGGAGCTCATATCTGATTAGAAGCAAACACGGAGCTATTATCCTCCTCTCGCTAACTCAAAGCAAACAACAGTAGTTTGTATTAGATGATTTGAGTTGTTTTAAGATGTGTTCCTTGTAGAAGCTTGAGTAACTTGTAAGGCTTAAGTTAGAGCAGAATCTTTGCTACAGTTTCAATGGAAAAGTGAAAAGAGTAGAAGGATTTCTCAAAGGTGCAGTGAAATTATAATTTTCAAGTTTGCAGCAAAACATGCTTTGTTAAAATGATAGTTCGTAGATGATAATTCTGGTTAGAGAGCAGAATGCTCACTGTTTTCTTAGGAGCAGCACAAATTCTTAAGTTCAAAAAAGAGTAGAATTTCTCTCGGATTTGAGAGCAAAAATACTATTTTTGTGAGCTTAGGCAAAAAGCAGAACTGTTATCTGTTCTGCCTTCTAATCTAGATTGCTTTTCCTTTTTGAGTTTTTTTTGGGTCAATGACAGAATGTTCCTACATTTTCATATGAAGCTTGTTGTTATCCTTGTATCCTATGTAGTATATGCTAGCATCACATTGACCCTAACAAATCTCTTCCAGGCATTAAATCAAAAATCTTACTCGCAATCTTAATATTTCATTTTTGTGTACATCTTAACTACTGCAGTTTCAAATAGTTATTCATAAAAAGTACAAGATCTATAGAGATAGAGAAAGGACCTCTGGTATGCTGATGAACGAGAGAAGATCAGGGTCGGTTCTCTTTTCTTTTTTAGCTTGGGGTTAGAGAGAAGAGAGATGAAGACAAAGAGAAAGGGTTGATTGTCGTGCTGGACAACAGAGAAAGAGATGAAGGGGAAGGAGCAGTGTTTTAAATGTCAGATATCGGGAAAATGTCAAATCGGATGTCAGATTTCGGAGATACTTCGGGGTCATCTAGTAAATTTCGAGCGTCATGACGGATAATAAATATATATCCTAGATGTCTTAAATAATATAATTTAAAATTTTTTATTAAAGCAATACATACACAACTTATGCAAACCTACATGAATATGTTTAGAATATGTATACTTATCTTAACATTTTGCCTACACTCACTAACCCATTGTAAAAATTTCTCAATTGCTTCAACTTTCAAGACCAACCAACTTATTAGGTTTTTTCCTGAAATGTAGGTCAATATTTTCCCAAAATATCGGCCGACATATCGGATTTTTCCCGAAATGTCGGTTGACATTTTCTAAAATGTCATTTCAAATGAGGGTGGGGATGTTGTGGCGGTGAGGGCTTGAAAACGAAATGTCAGCCGACATTTAAAACACTAAAGGAGAAAAGAGGAAGATGGGGGCCAACTATATCTTTTTAACAAGTAAGGTCTTTTGTGGAAAAAAATATCCTTAATTTAACTCAACCCAAATATTAGGCTGACAACGCGCTACGTGTTCTCCAGCACAAGAAACGAAATGTGCTGCAACTTACACCCCTTACTCTCTCTCTACATTCATATATTTATATATATGAGGAAACAGGATGTTAGTTGACATAGGAGGAAATTTCCTCCTACGATGCACCTAAAATTAACCTTTTTTTTATCATAATTCAGGATCCAACCGTATATTATGATCTTTCTTGCATGAAACATAGGTGTATTAAAAACCATATGATTTATACGTTGTTTACTCATGGATCTAATGGTCCCATTTGTTTTATTATAGAAAAACTGTTAATTTTACAACTGCTTGATGCTTAGGTAAGAGGTATTAAGAATTCATGATTTTTCATGTATATACATTTTAGAACATGAAGATTAGTTTGAGAAGTTTAGATCTGGTGAAAAAAATAAGTTTTAGGTGGGCATAGGATGAAATTTACTTTTATGAGCATTGACCCACACACACACACACATATAGAGGCATGACCTGCAACATATTTTGTTTCTTGTGCTGAGTACATGTGGAGCGTTGTGAGCCAACGTTTGGGTTGAGTTAAATTAAAAATGTCTTTTTGCACAGAATACTTTTTAGAAAGGTACAATTAGCTCTCATCTTCCTCTCTCTTTCTCCTTCCTCTCTTTTTGTGTTGTCCAACACGAGACTCCACTCTCGCCATGTCTTTCCTCTCTCACTTCTCTCTAACCCCCAACTCAAATAGAAAGAAAAAAGAGAACTGACCACTTCTCGTTCTTCCTCAGCATACCCGATGTCCGCTCTCTATCTCTTTCAATCACTCTCTTCCTTCTCTTATCTTTCTTGATATTGTACTTGGAGAATTTATGAATATAACCATTGATTTTGTATTAGCCATTGATTTTTTATCAGACCCGAAACTACAGTAGTTAAGATGTATGCAAAAATGAAATATTAAGATTGCAAGATTTTCGATTTAATGCCTAGAAGAGTTTGTTAGGGTGCAATGTGGTGTTAGCATAGACTACATGGGGTACATTATTATTGATCACATTCTTATTTAATCTGCATGCACTAGGACATTTTCTATATGTTTATATACGATTAATATGTGTATTTAGATATTTTTGATAGTTTACAATTAGTTGTATTCTTATCCATATTTTAAGCAGACAAATAATCAGATATCTATATTTGTCAAAATGTAGATACAAAGTCAAACTCAGATCTGATTATTTGCATCCATTTAAACCCCTAGGGCAGTTTAGGAGTGATTAAATTGTAGTTTCCGTAGCTGCAAGGACTAGGAGCAGGCCTGAATGAGCATAGACAACCAACGGCAAGAAAAATGGAGCTTCAATAGAGTTGAATGGAGAAAATTATTAAATTATTTGGTAAATTATGCTAGCTCATATATTAGCAGAGGATCCTTAATAGAGTTGAATGGGGAAAAGGTATTCATCTTTCAGACTCTAAAGATTTTATAAAGGCGTAGTTGTATTGCTTTTGGTTATATTATTTTCATCTTTTTCCTTTCTTCCCTTTTTGATAAAAACAATATATATATATATATATATATATATATATATATATATATATATATATATATATTAAAAGATATTTACTTACGTACATATCTTTTTTGCATAATCCTAATCTTTTCAATATTGTCGTGTTGTTACTACAGTGTCTTATCTGATCATATTGCTGTATCGATGCCCAATGTAGGGTTCACTTGCTCTTAGTTGCATCTAATGACTGGAAATATACCTATTATCTCAAAGGTTTCAAAAGGCCATAAAGATAAATATAGAAATGATGTGAAAAAAATGCATATGTTACAACATAGTACTATTTTTGAATTGATGTCTTGGTTCTTTTTGGAGGGTGTAAATTCCCAACTACTTCAAATGGAACTTGGTTTCACCCCCATACATTTAAACCTTTCTCATATGAAGTATTGTAGAGTAAAAACAAGATATTGTTTTAACCTTAGTGTAGTCTAGCAAGTGCTCAGCCAGTAGCAAGTATATGATGGCCACCTGATGCATGATGAGTAATGAGATTTGTCATCATCCTTATATTCTTGTATGTTTGATTGGTGCTGACTGGTCTCTGTGGGTTTGTTAATTTGGGTTTCACAGGTCTAAAGTCCCATTGGTCCCAAACACTTGCCTAAACTTGTTGGTTTTTTTTTTTATATATTGATTCATAATGTACTTCAGTCAACTCATTCAAGTCTGTTGTTGATCGATTTCTTTCTTAGTCGATCAACCTTGTCTGTTAGTCTTTGTTATGGTTTGGTAGATTTCTGGTAAATTTATCTTGGGTAAAAAATTGTTTCATGGTGTAAATGAACATTTGATTGATTGGTCACTTGAATCTGAGGTTGTTTTTCGTGCTTTGCAGGCTGTTGATCTATATGTAGCAATAAGTTCATGTCTCCCCAAGGGTGGACAGATTTTATCAGTGAGCATTTATCCATCTGAATATGGTCTCAAATGCATGGAGGTTGAAGTGACTCGTGGCCCGTCTGCTCTCATTGATAACAATGAGGAGAACAGTGAAGAGGAATCTGATAGTGATGATGAAGATTTATGTAATGAAAAACTGCGTACTTATGAGTTGAATAAACTAAGGTTAGGCTAAAGACATCATTTTGTTTAGTTGCTTTTATGGGTGGAAAATGATAATCTTAGCATGTTAGTGTGTTTTAACTCCTGTTGTTTTCAGTGAAATGTAGAACCAGTAAAGTCTGACCTGGAAGATCAACCCTTCAGTTAACTTGCAGCATTTGCTTCTCTATTGACATGTGGAAGTTCTTAATTGGATATTATGTCTCTTCGTCATTCTTTCTGGGGTAACTTTAGAAACTTCAATCGTTGAATCAGAACTTTAATTTTTGTTGTCAATGTGAAATTTGTTATAGGACTTCCCAAACTTTTGTTTCGTTGGAATAATTTCAATGTCATTTGTGTATAAACTGAACAGTTGTTTTAAAGGCCATCGAAAATGTCTTGAAATGCCTATCTATAACCCGTCTTATTGAGATTTACTTCTACCTTGGTTCTTTAGGTCACTAGTTTATATTTCCTCCAAAGCTTCAATTTTTTTTTTTTGTAGATATAATCTTAACTAAAGGCACTAGGTTGGACTGCTTTCACCTGTACAAATGGAGAGTTCTTGCAGCACCAAAATGGATCTGCATCCTTGGCAATCAACTGAAAAGTTCCAGCGGGAGAGTTTGAAAGCAGTTTGATGCTGTGGACATTGCTTCTTTTAGGTGGCACAACACAGCTAAATCCGTCAACATTTTCTTATTAATAGAAAGATGACATTTTTGATTTGCAGATTTCATCAGAGGCTGGGAATAAACAGTTATACTATTTTGTGGTTGGTACCGAATGTTTAGTTAGTCTGATCACGATTAACTTGTTTTGTAAATCTAATCTAGGTTGGCCTTGAATGGACCCAAGTTGGTAATGCTTAATATTAGTCTAACATATTGATGTAATAAGTTGCTTTCTATATGCAAATGCGTCTTTGCACTTAATTCAAAATATATAAACATGGCTTTTGCTCATAAGAAATTCTTATTAGAAACTCTCACCTGAGACTTGTGATATGGTGTAATAAGAATTTCTCATCAAAATCTTGTCTTCTTTAATTCTCCAGGTATTACCATGGTGTTGCGGTGTTTGATTCAATAGCTACTGCAAACCACGTTTATACAACACTTGATGGCACTGAGCTTCTAAGAACATCAAACGTGTTTGACCTGCGGTTCATTCCTGACTCTTTGGAGTTTAAGCATCCTCCTCGTGATATCATAACTGAGGTATTTCTCTAACTCAAAAGCTTCTTTTACTGTCACGTTCCATAAGTCTAATTTGCGATGTGAAAGTTAAAAAAGAAAGAAGCAATCTTTATGAAAATTGAGGAATCTTAGACACTTAATATAGGCAAAAGCACACGGTGGTTTAGCTTACCAAGAGACTAAACATTTTCTGCAATTTCGTTTTGGTCTTATCCCTCCGCAAATAAGCTCCTTGTTTTCTGCATGGTTTCTTTTTACAAGAAAAAAGTATTTTTCCCATCTGGAAAGGTGTTATGGCAACATGGAAATGTATGTCACCTGTTTTGTAAATCCTAATCATATAGTAATAGCTAAATTTTAGAAAAGTACCTTGAACTTCCCACAACTGTTCAGTAAACTACCATCCATTACTGCTTAGTCTGTGCACTTGACTTAGGAATGGAGTTTGAGTCTCCTATTCAATTTACTCAGTGAAGAAAAATGCTATGCGATTTTGAGCAAAATGGACGAGGAACAATTAGTAGCTTGCTAAAATTTGGGGTAAGTTCATGAGAGTTTTTGTAAGAAAGCCAATATGGTTGTTTTGTGCAAAACGGGTGAAAGTTCCTTGGTGATTTTCTGTGATTTAACCTGTATTAAAATTGTCTGCATCATTAACTCTAATCTCTCTGCTTAGCAGCTGAACATAACTTCCAACTGTCAAATTTATTTATGGCCAAAGCAAATTGTTTTTGAAAATCGAAGGCCATAGTCTAAAAAGAACTTGGAGAATGCAGAAACAATATTTTTATATAACATGTGTCTGTGTTTAGTGTAGTCAATATATGTATGCGCCTATATATGTATTATATGTCTATACATATTTAGGATTCACTTAGAAATTTATTTTAGTATAAATGTTGATATGCTGACACTGCAATAAAATTTTCTTTTCTAACACATGGTTGTTTGTTTCTGAGCATGAGGAGTTTGATGAACTTTGACAAATTACTAGTTTGCATTAAGATTCTTAATTCAACTGTTACTGTCCGCTTTATATTTCTTGAGATGGTTATTTTTCATCAAGTAGATTAACAATTTGCTTTTTATTTCAGGCACCTACAAACTACAACATACCAGATTTCCATACTCGTGCTTTGCAACACAGCACAGTTAAACTAACCTGGGAAGAAGATGAACCGAATCGTACAAAAATTTTGAGACGGAAGTTCAATCCCGACCAGGTTGGTATTATCATGATTCATGACCTTTCCAATTGTATTCCCAGCGTTCCAATTTAACTATTCCATTACTTCAGAAGCTTCTGATTTTAGTTATGAATTTTTGACGGTTTTTATGTCGTGATATATGATATGATAATATTCAGTATGATGCATAGCATATTCCCGGTCGGAAATGGAGTGTTCCAATTGTATTCCTAGTGTTCCAATATAACAATTCCATTACTTCAGAAGCTTTGATTTTAGTTATGAATTTTTGATGGTCTTTATATATGATATGATAATATTCAGTATGATACATAGCAAGGGCACAGTGTCATATTCCCGGCCGGAAATGGAGTGTTGGTCATGACTACTCTCTCCAGGCCTGAGAGCACATTGATTTACACGTTTATTTGCGCTTAGATTATTCATTTCTGGAACACATAATTGTCTATGTTGGTTGGACACAGGTGGGCTGCATATGCACGTGTGCTATGTCGGGCATGGATCAAGACACAAAAAATTTCTAGGAAGAAGACCTACTAATTCGCTCGAAGGCATACATACATCTTATATGATAGATAAACATCATAGCTTCCTCTCTAGTATTTTAAATTTGGCCCAAGTGGCCGCCCCTGGGCCGCTGTGCTTTGGGCCGAAGTAGCCTCCTGGGTGCTGCTAGCGCCCAGGTTTGATGAGGTAGAGTTAGGCCGACTGCTTAAACGGCTTGCTTCACCTTCGCCTGGCTGCTGTTTTCTAAATTTTATTTTATAGTTAAGCAAGTTGAACCCGCTTCACATGAAATATGAGCCAATCAAGGAGGGGACGATGGTAGGGCATCCGCTTCCGAATTGATTTCGGACCCCCTCCACCCCCTAGCCGGTGATCAGAGACTCCTCCTACTCCTCTGACACTGGTGATCAGCGGACACTGGCGAATAGAGATAAAATCAGTCTTTTTACCATTTTATAACTTTCCAAAATTTGCAAAATTTTATTTCTCCTCCCAGCTACTGTCTACTTTCTTCTTCCTCACTTATCCGTGTCTTCTCTTTTGTTACGCCTGCTGTTGTCCCTTCTTTCTTTCTCTCTTCTCTTCTCAACTCCTACTTGGCTCCTCTTTTGTTCCCGCTGATGCTGTTACTGCTTCTGGCTGCTGCTGCTCCTCTTTTGCCCTGCTGATGCTTGTTACTGCTGCTGGCTGCTGCTGCTTCATGTCAGCCAAAACTCATTTTATCTTAAGCCTAATTCACTGTACAACCACAAGAAAATGGGAGCGAGAACAAAGTTTGATGTCACATACATTGAACTCATTCTTCATATCGGTTTTGTATTTTATCGTTCTAAAGATTCTATAATAAAACTGCTTCATTAATATTATAAACTAAAGGTTTTCACTTTTTCATTTAGCAGAATTGAGTTATTCTACGCTGACATTTTCCCATCTGTATCTCATATAGCTGGATGAGCTGAATGAATACTTGGCTTCCAGCGGAGACAGTGATGTTGCTGAAGAGGAAGCAGAAAGTGATGGCAGTGAGAATGAAGATTTGGCGGCTTTGCCCAATGGTAAAGGTAAAAAACATATGGATAGAGAAAAATTACGAGCACTTCTACTATCTGGAGATGCATCTGGTTCAGATAAAGATGACGATGACCAGGATATGGAAATCACATTTAATACTGGCCTTGAGGACCTAAGCAAGCGCATTCTTGAGAAGAAGGATAAGAAGTCGGAGACGGTCTGGGAGCAAGTTCTTCGAAAAAGAAGCGAGAAAAGGAAGGACAGGAAGAATTGGTCCAAAGACTCTTCTGAGGATGATAGCAGCGATTCTGATGTCCAAGAAGCAGCCGAGCAGCCAGATGATTTCTTCATGGAAGAAGAACCTTCAGACTCCGATACCGATGTTGGCAATAATAAGAATAAGGACACGTCAAAGAGCAAACGAGGTAAAAGTAGTCAAAAAGAGAGGGAAGAGCCTCCAGATAAAGACGAGGAACAAGAAGCAAGTAAAGCAGAGCTGGAACTCTTGTTTGCTGAAGATCATGTGGGTAGAGGTCAGGGCGCGAAGGGCTACAAGGTGAAACCTAAGAAGCACAAAGGGAAGAAGGGGAAGGAAGCATCTGTTGAGGCCAAGTTACCGGATGTAGATGTTGCAGCAGATCCTCGATTCTCAGCTCTGTTTACATCTCATCTTTATGCTTTGGATCCCACCGATCCACAGTTTAAAAGGTATGATCTCAAACATTGTTCTTTAAAACTATCCTTCATGCTTGATCCTACTTCACTGCCCTCTGTAATTATTCTGACTCTCTCTTTCTTTCCCGCGCTTTCACAGGAGCGCAGCTTATGCTCGGCAGCAGTTAAGCACACAGAGAACAGCGAGGGGAACAACCGAGCAGGCGGAAGAAACTACGAATGCATCTGAACAAATTCAGATTGCCGATAATGATCCAGTTCCAGTGGAGAAGGAAAAGCACGAATTATCTTCAACAGTCCGGTCCCTGAAGAGAAACTTAGGAAATCTGAAAAAGGGGCACTACGGGTAGATGATTTCAATGTCCCCTGTACCTTCACCTCTTGATGGATAGGGGTGAAGGCTGCTACTGAAATTTTGTTAGATTCATAGATTTTTCTCACTCAGAACTACTCATTTTCAGAGTAGGAAGGACCGGTGCTTTTCTGTTACTCGTGATACTGCTGCAAGTGGCAACTGCTTGTTACAGGTGAAAATTCCGAAGAGTGTAATGAGGGGTGAGTAGACACCCAAGTTTCGATTTTTGCTATGATAAATACTGGTGAGTGATTGATTGTTGTGATTTATCAGAGGAGGTAATTCATGAATATCAGCGTAATTCATGAATACCTTTGAAGTCTTGATTATTTTGGAGTTTGTATTGTTTGCATTATATTAGTAAGAGTATTGAATTTGGCTTTCCTTCGTCAAACTGGGCCCTAAACGAGGTGCAAACGTGAAGGTAGGATCTTCGTCATGTGCTAACGTTGCAATGTGGCAGACACGAGAAAATCATGATCTATAGCCAAAAATGAGAAAAGTATTCGATACCTTTCCCTGAGAAGTAAATTCAAAAAGAATATAAAAAGAATGAAAATTCGTTGCTCGACGAAAACTAATCTTTTTGATAATGACATTGATGTATCCGTCACCCACGAGTTTAAAACGGCAAAAAACCAAGTTACCTCCACCTAAACTGTCCAGACTCAAAGTTGTACATATAAATTTAAGAAAACATTAAACTATTTATTAGTAGTATATTTTAGGTCGGCAATGAGTGTGGACGCTCTCTTCTCTAGAGACGAGTCACGAGATCGATGGAGACGCTCATGACGTCATCAGTCCAGCTGCCTTCGCCGTCTCTTCATTCTACAAAGGCCGGCGGTCCCCACGCAATTATCACGTGTTCCATTTCTCCCACGTGGCGGTGGGCCCACCGTCCAAAGGAAGCGGTCGGCTACGTTTCGTGGGGCCCGCCAAATCAACGACTGAGTATCGTGCACGTCAGCATCATTCGCCACTGAAAGCGGCAGAGGGAAATCAGCGTCAACGCGTCTCCCTCTGTTCCTTTTTCTCCGGTGCAGTCGGCGGCCCCGTCAGCGAAAAGTAAGGAGAAAAGCAGGGAACTTCCTTTGCTTTCTAGTCCTTCTGAATTTTCTTTTGCATATGCTAGGGCGAAAAAAAAACAAAAAGAAAAAAAAGATGACGAAACTCATAATATTTTTTACTAAAATAGGAAGGAACGCTCTTCTTGCAACATTCCTAGTTCCGTTTTAAGCCGTGAAAACATTTCAAAGGGTTGAAAAGTCTTCAAGAGTTTATCATCATAGTTCGACTAATTTTGAGTGAGTGTCTACTGACATTAATATATAATACAACACTTATTTATCTATGTAATTTTGAAAAAGTAATCAATACGAAAGTATACTAAACTGAAATTTTCAGGCATCTTTGAAGTACAAATGAATCATTCATGTTCTTCGATATTATATACTTGAAGGGTTGAAGGGGGTTGGCATATTCGTATATACTATCTTATTTTAAGTAGAACATATTAGATCAATCATGACTTATTGATGAGAATGTTAGATAATAAAGAAATAGCACGTGACTGGAATTCTCATGTGCAAATAATTGTAGGATGGTGAAAGATGAACAAGAATTAAGTGCGTCCATCACATGCAACCAATTTAGTGAGATAATTTTTGATTGATACATATAGAAACTGAATAGACCTAATTTAGCATTGAAAAAAAAGAAGTAACAATTGCCATCTAGCAACAAATTGACGTAATTGTAATAATACAGTGATAAAACTTTTTTGTAGTGACAAAAGGTATGGGCTTTCAAATCTAGCGCATAGTCTATATTTTCAAAAAAAAAAAAGGCTTATTTCTTAATATTCTTTCAACTTATATGACTTTCTCAGAATACTCTTCTGAACTTCTGAAATTTCACTATACCTCCTTAAACTATTCTTAAAATTCTCACAAAACCTTTTTCGTTAAACCACCGTTATAATGTTAGCCACGTGGCTTGTACATGATATTTTTATGACCAAAATATTCCTAGCTGAACACGGATATAGCCCGTAGTTTTATGTTTTTTAAATTAAAACCGCCAATTCTTCTTTCTTCATGTTTTCTTCTTCATCTAGGGTTAAGATCAACCTCCTTCTCCTTTCTTCTTCCAATTGTTCTGTCTCTTCGACCCTTTCTGTCGGCGTACAAAGCCATCCCCTGCATTTTTTAATGAAAAAAATCCTAACGACCTCATCGGTGTCGAGCAGCTCTATCGTCTATTGACGAGCAAGTTCCATCCATCGTAATAGATGATGGGTTTAGGTTGCATATATTGTATTATTCAATTTGTCAAATTCTTCTTCTGATTAAATCATGTACCAAGCTGACGTAATTTTTCAAAATGTGATTTTGTATTTTAGATGTGTGTTTGATTATTATTGTACCTGTTCTCTTTTGTAAGTCTTTGCTGGACCATTTTTGTTGTAATTTGTGATTTAGCAAACTGAATGAAAATTTTATTTTTTAGTTTATTATTGAGAGTTTTTTTGATTCGAGTTTCAAATGATTTTGAATCTGCAGTGACTTGGTCTTTCTGAAATAGAGAAAAAAAATGAAAAAAATTATGAGATTTGGTCTCAGCCCATTCTTTGGAAATAGGTGGCTTTGCCTATGTGCAGAGTAAACAGGATCAAGAAAATTGATTTTTATCACCAGAAGATCCCTTTGGCTCTATAATCCATCTTTATTACATTTTGAACTTCATCCTTAACCGCGAAGCAGCAACAACTGTCATCGCCACCGTCACTGTCGCCGCCCGCGATAGCAACATCATCATCACCTCTCCCGGTGGTGGGGACCCCACCGGCCAATGGGTGGGTGAGTGAGTTGGGGTTTTGAGATTAAAAAAATAACACATTTTGATTTTTTTCTGTGAGGGAAGGGGTAGTAATGTAATGTAACTTTACCGACGCTGTTAACGATGTTTGGAGATAAAATGAGAAACAGATAGTTCAATAGAGTATAGTGAGGCTTAAGAAGTTGAGGGAGAGTTTTGATAAAAAGTGAAAGTTGAAAGGAGTGTTAAGAAAATAAGCCCAAAAATCACGCAATTGGGAATTTTAAGAACTCTATTACGGTTCAACCTTCAAAGAAAAAACAAAAACAAATAAAAAAGTTTTTTTTAATAAAAGATTGAACAAAAGTTCTAGTCATAATAAATTAACCATGCCAATCTTTCAATTGACAATTCTTGGAATTGAGCTTGCAACATCCCTTCTAAAAGGGAGAAGCACTGTCAGTGGACCAACCCGCTTTCACAAAAAATAAAACTAAAAACAAAAAAAACTAATAAATATATATAAAAAATAAAAAATAAAATAAAAGAGTTTATTTGTAATTTTGATGCATTAGTATCCCGCTTCCACAAGAGTAAAACTAAAAATAAATTTTTTTAAAAATATATAAAAAAATATAATAAGATAATCAAAATTGTTCCTCCTGTGACTCGTATAGAAATTTTGTTCATCTATTCATCCGTTAGAGAGAGCAATTTCGATCCCCTCTTATTCTCCTTCCTGTCTTAGCTAGTTTATTTGTCATTTGGATGCATGAAATCAGTATCAATTTTGCAAATATTAATTTTGCAAGCTCTGATGTGCAAAGTTTCAAGAAATTTAGAAGAATCTTACTAGATGCCTCTCTTATTTAAACAGGCCACGAATATTCGTTTTCTTCTCCCCTACGCCGCCCTCTCGAATCGGAGAGAAGAAATCGCTCGAATCGGAGAAAAAGAGAGGGAGAGGCGAAGCAAAAACCCTCGTTTCATGCTGTTGGATTCCTTATATTGTCTCATTTCTTCGGCAAATTGATCTTTCTGACCTCCTCAATTCATTCCCAAGGTTCGATCCGATACGCGCTAATTTCTCAAATTTTCCATTTCTTTTTATATGATCTCTGTGGAATTTTGGTTAGAATGTTAGATCTTGCGGTTCTTAAGCCAATGCGTGTCTTGTTGACGTTTATTCGTTGTTTATACGATGCGCATGGATTGAGGGCGCTGTTTGATGTGATTTGAATTGGATTTGATGATGTGATAGCGTGTTTGTTGATTAATTAGTGGAGTGTTCTTGTAAAATTTGATGTTCTGAGCAATTGGACTTTAAATGATTTCAATTGGTTCGTTTTCCACATACTGAACGCTATTTTATTGTTTGAATCTTCTGTGCTAATTGATGATTTTTTGCATTCAAAAATGGAGTTTATGGATTAATGAAAATTGAGCAAAGCGAGGTTTTCCAACGTGACTCTTTCACAAAAGTTGCCCGTCTCTCCATCAGAGAGAGAGAGAGAGCACACGAGAGACAGCAGCGCCAGCCTCCTCCTTCTTCTTTCCCCCTCCTCTTCTCTCTCTTACAGCCTCCTTCTTCTTCCCCCAGCCTCCTCCTCCTCCTCTCTCTCCCCCTCCAGCCGCCCCTCTCCCTCCAGCCTCCTCCTCTTCCTCCTTCGCCGCTGTTGCCGCCTCTCTCGCTGCCGTCGCTCGGTTTCTCACCACCAAGAGTGGTATACTAGTATATAGGAGAAATTTATGTCATTGATCTGGGATATTATGTAAACCAAGAGATTAAGGAGGAAAAAATAAAATTAGTGGTTGATGATTTGTTGCTAATAGCTTTCTTGCAAATAGCTCCCATTTGTTTCACTGATTCGGGATATTATGTAAACCAAGAGATTAAGCAGGAAAAAGTAAAATTAGTGATTGATGATTTGTTGCAAATAGCTTTCTTGCAAATAGCTCCCATTTATCATTAATTTGGGATATTTGGTGAAGTTACTCATTGATTCAAGAAAAAAAAATGGCATTAGAGTTGTAACATCAACCATGTTTTCAGAATTTTTTTTTATAATACTTTTTATATTTGTATAAATGAACAAGAAACAATCATTTTAGCAAGTGGTAGATTTGGTGGAAGTATGCTATGGTGATGATGAGATATTAAGGAACGACGCCCAAAGATAAATATTTCTTCTGTCTCATTCATTAGACTAAGAAACTTAATTGCACCTGGTGCCACTGTCATGGTAGTCGGATACTTCTCTGACATATCTTAATATTTGCAACTTATCCTAGATGTATCAGATACATATCATAGATCTATCCAAGACTAAGAAGTAAAAAATCTAATGCTTGAGTGGTGGATTTATAGTTTTATTATTAGTATATGAATTGCTGCTATTCCAATCATATAATTTGTCCTATTTGTTAATAATAAATTCTCAATAAAGAATATGATTGTTCACATAACTTTATATAAATAGAGAATATTTCATAACATTTGAGATATTGTGATATTTTAACCAATCTAGCCTTACAAATTCATGCTACATATAATGAACATTAACACACTTCCAAAGTTATTTTTATTTTTGTCATACCCACGATACACCCAATCTTGTTGTATCTGTATCCTGCATATTTATGAATCCATTGTCAATTGTGTGTGCACCCTAAAACACTCGCCTTGCCTATGCTGTACATCACATGTGTCCTAGTTTTTAGAAATTAGTTGCATCACATATGTATTTCAGTTTAAAATCTTAACAGGAAAATAGTACTTGTGCTTTCATAAACATAAACCGAGTTGACAAACAACAATCTTACAAGCTCCTATGTCTATTTGAAAAATCGACTTGGGTCATATGAATGTCAACAATGTGTGCTTATGTAATCCATTGAAACATAACAGTGTTGCATGACACCCATCTTGTTGAGAGTAACCCTTTCCTTTAGTATTTTGATCTCAGTTCATAGTTTTAAATTGTAATTACTAGTTGATTGACTTCATTCCAAGCTTAATATTCAACCGGACACAAGATGTTGGTAAACAACTCTTTTTTCTTTTTGGATTAAATTTCATGTTCCGTGATTATTCTGTTAGTCATATAGCTGTATAATGTCTTGCGTATGTACTGGTGATCTCAAATTACTTGTAGTTTTATCATGTTGTGTAGAATCAAGTATATTGTACTAGTCATGCATAAATTCTCAGGTTGGACCACGGTTTCTTTAGTTCACTCAGTGCACTTCTTTAACTAAGACTACTACATTCTATTAGAATGTATCATTTCGAGACTTGACCAACTTTATTTTGATTGTCTTTCTTTTCTCTCAACAGGCACATTTTAGTAAACTTCTGATAAGTGTAGATTGGTTCAGCGTATTTCTTTGCAACAACTGAACATGCGGAATAGCTGGTTATTTTTCACTAACTTGGATATAGATGGTGGTTACCAGTACATTTTCCCTACAGAGACAAACTTATCACAAGGCTTTGAGGCACAGTTTTTTTTGCAGTTTGGTTCTTTAGTAGACATTTCTTTCCACCATTCCAACCATTTTATTACATCTGGAAGTTTAGCTCTTCAAGAAACTTTGAGCTGCATTTCCAAGTTTGCAGGCACATTATTTATTTGGTCCTCTACTAGGTCGAATTTCAATATATTTCGTAAATTGTCAAGGAATGCAAGGGGGTCAAGTCAGAGAAATAACCCATCTTCGACACATATTAAACATGTTACTTCTTCAAGACAAAAGCCTTCTAGGTTGCATTTTGGTTCAGGGTCAGATGCTGGTTCTGGTGTCCCAGTGTTTTTTGCTAAGCTTGCCTCGTCCACTTTAAGTTTCTTGTGGAAGCAAGTCCAAAAAAACCGGGCTTTTCCTGTGCTATCATTAGCTGCAGCTCTTGTGCCACCATTTGACAATTTGTGAGTCTTCTCTTTAATTTCCTTCATGACTGTTTGTGTTTTTGTAGATTTACTTCGATATAGTTTGTTTCACTAATGAAACAAAAGCGGAGGGTGCCATTTTCCCGCATTTTTGGGAGCTATATCATAAAGGCTTTTATATTGCGTAATATATTTTATTTGGTCATGATACGGTGCCAGAGATTTCTCAGCAGCAAATTCAGCTTAAAGATTTAAGAAGAGTTCAGGCGTTTTCTGTTTATTCTAACTTTTCTATTGTTGATGGAGAGAAGATCTTCTAAGGTACTGGCTGATTCCATCCCAATGGATGTCCATGTTGAACGGATCGGTGGACCTGCTGAGGATGATTATCGAGGTTGTCTTGCTATATCCTGGGCAAGAGATACAATTGAACCAAAAACTGGTATTAAGTTCCCCACAGTCTTGGACAGCTCTTTTGGGGGGAAGATTGTTCTCATCTCACAACAGAGGTATTATTTTCTTCCAGTACGCATTGTTGAGTGTAAAATTGTAATTTATTTTCATTCATTGTCATTCGGTTATATATTATGTGTAAAGGTCACAAAAGTAGAAATTTAGCTATAGAGTACAACCATGTTCCTATAAGAGATCATAGCTTTCTCCAGTTTCTCTTTCTTGGTTTGATCTTGTTTGTAGGAAAGAATTTGGTTTCTCTTTAATAAATTCTCTGAATAAGTTCATTAATATTTCTTTAAAACTTTGGTTTCTTGGAGTGGTAGGTCTTTAAAAATACCGCTTAAACACATTTCATCAAGCATTTGTAAGGGAATTTAATATAAATTTGGGAAAGTTCAAATAGTAAGAAAAATGATAAACTTAGTGTTCTTTCTAGCTTCTTTTATTCATTCTGCATCCAGATTGTCAGATCATTAGACAGGTAGGTCTGGGCCTCGGATGTACATTCTCATTGTATATGCACAACCAGTTAGGTTGAAACTATTGGTTTCTTAAATAAACCTTTTAGTACTAAGTGCCACTACCCATTTGTTCTGGAAAATTTCTGTAATGGAATAAAGCCACTATTTATATTACTTGTTTAATCCTTGCATTCTGAGCTTTAGAATATTTCAGATTAGAAATGTATAATCACAGAGGTTTTTATCCCTAGAATATTTAACTAATGCATTTTGAGTGGTGCAATCAAGAAGTGAGGCTGCTTATGTAATTGAGTAGCCAACTGTCAATCTTAGCACTAGTTAAGTTACAAATTGTCTTTAAATTCTAATGAAAACAAAAAAAGTTGATCATGTGAATGTTAACGTGGATGTATGTGCTATTGGACCTGCCCAGTTGATGATTGATTCCCTAGAAGATAGTTATATGCCATTTCTGCATCTTGGAGCAGAAATGTTGATGAAGCCAGCCTATCTTTTGAGAGACATGCAATAAACATGTAGATTGATGCAAGGGCCCTATGCTTAAAGCCTTCTATGACTGTTCATGTCTTAACACCAAACACACCCACCCACTCACACATTTAGAGAAATCATATAAAGCGATTAGCTTTGGATACATTCAACAAGAAAAGCAGACATAGATATTATGGATCTAATAATTTTCCTCCCCATATCAATCTTCCATGAAGGATCTGAATGAAACCAAACTTTCATGTTCGGTTTTGAATCAGAGACAATGAAAACGAATAAGCAGTCCTTAATCAGCAATATTATTTAGCTAATATTTCTCCTTACCACATACCGTTTTAGTAATATTTGATTTATGTCTAGTAGACATGAAATAAGTATTGGTTCCTTGTGTTATTCAAACTCTGTGGTGTTAATTTTGCATGTTGATTTGGGCAATATAACTCTTTGTGCCTTGGGGCTAACAAAATATATGTGAAATGCTGAAAGTTGTTACTTCAGTGTGTGTCAACTTACATCAGAGAATAATACGATATGAATATTGTTATATCATGAGGTGGTTTTTTTTTAGCTATTTGATAAGTGTATCTAACCATTTCTAAATTCGAGTTATGCCAAATAATATCAGTTTTCTGATTTCAAATTCAGGAAACCTAAGAAACATACTAAAGTCGTTATCTTTGAAGTATCAGTTAGTGCTGTAAAAATGCAAAATGTTATCAATTGTTTGATTTAGATATCATATATGTAAAAAGTAAATGAAAATCTCAGCTTCTTTGCAAAAATCAAAGTATTAATACTCTTTCCCCTTTATTTTACTTATTGCAAGGTAGTAATTTAAACATGAACCTCAATACCACATTGCAATTCACAAGCTAGTAGCATACTTGCAGTCACCAAAACCTGCAAAAGCATACAAAAAGAAACCATTGTCTCTACAAAGAAATACATGGTTTAAAAAAATTCACGAGACATTCACTTCACACTTCAACTTCCACAATTGGAATTAAAATTTCATACTTACTTGGATCGGTTACTGTAAGGAGACCCGAGTCATTAAAGTTACAATCCCAGTCATCCTTTCCGCTATCTTGATAGTAAATGTTCATGGCCACTGAAGCTTGGGATATAAGGGTATCAGGGTAAAAGCAGGGTGAGCCCTCTTTGATTGGGCTGCAATCAATATTGTACATGCAAATTCAAGGTTATCCTTGAGAGCTCCATCATTGGTAGAAGACTTGGCTATACACCATATATGCTGTGATGATAGAATTTGTATATCAAAACCATATGCTTTCTGATCTTTTACAATACATTTCTTTGAGGGGGATATAACACTGTAAAACTTTTCTCTGCTATGTAAAAGGATCGTGGAATTACCTGACCCCTGACCAGTTTCAGATTTGGTCCTGTGGTAAAACAGAGAATGCACATTAGCTAGATGTTAGATATAGGTAACGCATAAATTAGTGGAATTGCTTTGTTTCAAATGTCCTAGAATTTTAGATTTAGGTAAACTGTCCAAACTAAAGTTCAAGAAGAATTGCAAGAGTACAATATCAATTTGTACTTGTTAGAAAAAGATAGAGCAGGCAACTAGGATGTCTAATTAAATTATTATCCATAGCCTTATAAACAGTGAAAAGATGAAATGGAGATTGAAAGCAACCAAAGTAAACGGCATAATGTGACTTAGAATCATCGAGTATGAATTTACCAGAATTGAGAGACAAAAGTGCAAGAAGAAAGAGCATGAGAGGAGGCAGAGATGCTCTAGCCATTGTGAGAGGCAAATGGGCAGAGATGGATGAGTTCCCAAGTTGAGAAGTCATTTCTAGAATTCAATGGATATGTATACAAGGAAAACCTGTTCAGTATTTAATGAGTAGATCAAGGTCAAGATCTACTGGGACTTTTCATTTAAGAGAGAATGGATGCCAATATTTTACTGTCAAAGAAAAATAGTTAGTAAATCTATTTGAGATTTGCATCCTATTGAACAAGGAAACCCGCTAAAAGGGACATAGGTAAGACATGGATATATATCCTTCAACGGATATATAGAGCCTTGTCCAGTATTTAATTAGCAGATCACAGTTAGGATCTGCTTGAGAATCTGAGATATTTGACTGAAAGAGAGAACTGAGACCACTATTTTACTGTCAAAGAAAAATAGTTAATTAATCAAATAATCCATTCAGGATTTTTCATCCTATCAAACAAGGAAGCTTATTGACACAAAGTTTGGCAAGCGGCAAAGATGAGGTAATGATCCCTTGCATGCAATCTGCTCTTGCGGAAGGAATACTTGAAATGTGTATTCGGAAAAAAAATGAGAATGATTGCATGCAATCTCTGCCTCTTGTGGAAGGAACACAAGTGTCTTTGTCAAGAATTGAGAAGTGAGAGAAGGAACAAATGAAGTATTGAACAATGCAAAAACCTTATCCTCCAGAAGCGGAATCCTGTTAAGAATTGGTTATAGGTCCTAGCCCATTTATATAACGAGGTTTGTTTCGACAGACCATCTAAAACCTGGATATACGATGTTTCACAACAACTACATTATTGTTCCAATAATTTGGGAACAATAACTATTTACTTTGTATGCTGATGTCCTTGGTGTGCATCAGAAGTTGAATGGTCATCAGGCTAAAAATGGTACATGATGGCACCATAGGTAAGTTCTCTTTGGTGAGGTTACTACCTGCTTTTTGCTACTTCTATTTTACTTTTCGTTTGCGGGATGGAAACCATTCCGTTAACTTAGCATTTTATTAACCCTTTCATTTTCATTAATATAATAAGCTCTTACATTTTTCAGGTTCTTGTCGGGACTGGTTCTAGGACTATGAGAGTAATAAGAATCAAAACTTTGAAGGTTTATGCATTTGGTTTGTGTGAGTACCTTCTCGTTATTGATATGGTTCTTATCACTTATCAGCTTGTTCTCGTTCATTTGATGAGATGTTTTTTGTTAAAATTTCCATGTAGTGCAGAAGATCTCACATGAGGTTTAGTTATAGTTTGAAGCTACAATGACAATCTCCGTAGCATGTTTTCCTTAAGGATATTATATGTTGATTTCTCTCTCTTCTTGTAGATGTTCAACCTGATTCAGTTTGTGAGAAATTGGGTCCCAAATATGCCACTGTGCCGTAAACGAGTTGGAAAATCGATCTGATTTTTTTGAAGATCTTCTGAGGTATGCTTAACTGGTTTCAAAGGAACTTTTTGGTTGTTGCTTTAATTCCTTTTTTCTTTCTTAATAGCCTTTAACACTTTTGAGTTGTTAGTTATCGACCTCTTTTGTTCCTTGTTTATTTCTAATATATTCATTCTGGATTGCTTAAGCCTTTCATCTTCGTTTCCTTTATCACGAATGTCACTTTAGTTAGTTTTTAGGACATAGAAAATTTATTTGAGATTGAATTACTGTTTAGAACTTTGCGTTTCGTGGAAGGAAGAGGATAATGGAAAATAGTGAGAGAAAATGTTTGATTCAGTTGAATACCATGTCTTGAAAAATACAATGTGTGTCAGGACAGGGTTTCTATTATTCCCTAAACAGAGGTTGTCTTATTGGGTGAAAGGTAGAGCGGTACTGGAACCTGGGCTTATCGTATGTCTGTAACATCTGCTGCTCTTGAATCGAAGACCTGTGATTCAACGTATTATCTGGTTCTTTGTGGACCATTCTTGCTAAATACTCATATACGCACACATGGAAACTTCCATTTTGATCTTTTCCTACAGCCGTCTTTTGCATAGTTATCTTACCTCAGTTTCTGTAGCAACCAGACGAAGACAATGATCTATAATGAATCTGTACAGTGTTAATTATGTACTAATTTCTTTAGGATCTGGTTCTTTTTGTTACATTTTATTGGTAATCAGATGAAGACATTCATCTATAATTAATCTGTACAATGTTAATTATCTACTATTTGAACTTCTCCACACATTTGGATTCATATGAATTGTGATAAATTTTCATTGACATGTGCAGGGAGGATATTCATATGACTGTTAGGTTGGTGGTTAATTGCAATGGTCTCAAAATTAATACTGTGCGGGAGTAAGTAAACTAGTCTTTCTTAAGAAAATTCTGATTGTTTTTCCTGTATTTTGGATGTCTCTTCTAACGGTTAATCTTCAGTATCGGCACCGATGTCTCTAATATGCTTTCCTTGTAAAACAAAGTTTTCTTTTCTGCTTGTTTGGTTTCTCAATTGCATTATGGATAAGGATAAGCTCTCACTATCTAGGAAGTTTGTCATTTATTTGTTTGTTTGGCACTTGGCCGAAGACCTGTTGGTTTTCATACTTTTTAAGTTCTCTTTGCATCCCTTAGAATATTATCTACGTTTCTATATTGAATTAGTGAATCCTTTTATGCCTGGCAGTTAATGTCAAAATACCACAACTGCATATTCACAGTTCTATTGCATTTAATTCTTCATTCTGGGGGAAAATTGGGGAGCTAGTAGAATGATCTAAGAGGGAGCAAAACCTAGTTTCATAAATATGTTGTCTCCGGAGTCTTTTCTCCCAATTAACAGAGTTATTAAAACAGTGCATACTTCAATGTTAACACCTTGGACATTCCCTGTCTGTCCACTCTCACTTGAATGTTTAAATAATAGAGATTTACAATTCTATTGCACTGCTGCATGGTTATATGAAAGGTGTAATATCTACACTTCATCAAGTAAAGGTGTACTTGATATCAACAGACTACTGGTCCACTGGTAATCACTGGTGATAAATCTGTACCTGATATAGCAATGCTTCCCTGTCATATTTTTGAAGGTTCCTTGATTTCTTCTTGATGAGATGCTTGACACCTGCATCAGGTGTCCAAGTGCCACATTAGTTACGTTAGTACAAAAGTGCTAAATTTCATGTGTGGTGCCCTTGTACCCATGTTCTTCTAGCTGTCACCGGAGATGAAAGTGTTTGGATCGAATCTGCAGTTTTTGCCCTAATGTTTCTGTCTATATCTAACACTCAATCCCTATAAAAGCACCAAAATATGTCTTGAAGACAGCAATAACCGATGCCTAATGTCTTAGTTATCCAATACCATACAGGCCTTTATATCATATGCATAAAGAGGCAAATGCACATGAACTTGAGTTACATTCAAGCATTAAAACCAATGTTCTAAATGTCATATTTCGGGCCAATTTCGGATGGCAAAACTCAGATTATGGACTGCGGTTATCGGGGAAATTTCAGAAAATAAATTTCCAGTGGCAATTATGGATGGCATATATATCACATATAGTATGTCCTAAATATCATAAATATACTAAAATATCACATATATGATATATGAAGGCAATACATATATAAACCATCATGTTTATGATATACTTACCTCTGCAACTTGTATTTAAACTTATGACTATGAATATATGATTAGTAACCAAACTCCAAGTTGTACCCAATTGAATACCAACTCACAAATTATGAACATAGAATCAAAATCAGTCCAAATTCACTCATAAAATCAGTCCAAGTTCTATACAAATTCAATTATCAATTTGTTAATTCAATAACAAAACAATGGTCCAAAATTTATTCATTATTAAATTCATTACAGAAATTCATTGCAAATTCATTACAAACTCTATATGCTGGAGGGATCACTGCAAGTCACCGGAGTAGCTGGCTGCCCCGCTGTTTGTTGAATTCATTACCAAATGAAAAAACAACTAAGAATTCATTCGCAAATAGGAAATTTTAAAAAAACCATCTCAACAACAACAAAGCCATTTGCCCAAGTATTTGGGGTAGGCTACATGAACCAAAAGAGAATTACGCCGGATTGGGCACATGGATCAAATTTCTCCACTCATTCCTATCGAGCAATATGCTTTCATTAAGACCTTTAGCTTTTATATCTTGTTATATAACCTCCATCTATGTTTTTTCGGTCTCCCCTATGCTCTTTTAATTTACTTTAATTTGATATACTCTACTCGTCGGACTGGTGCATTTGTAGGTCTACGTTGCATATGACCAAACCATCGTAGGCGATTTTCTCTCATTCTCTCTTTTGAGAAAAAATAAAACAGTACCTCGAAAACAACTCGCCGCCGCTCGCCGGGGCTCAAGAGGCTCGTGGGGGATCGGCGGGGGCGCGTCGGGGCTCATTTGGGTTCCTGGGGCTTTTTGCGGCCTCGCCGGGTTTCGTCGTAGCCTCACTCTTTCTGTCTCTCTCTCACCGCACTAAAATTGGGGCACGAGCACGAACGGCTACAATCTCTCTCTCTCTCTCTATATCCCCCCCCCCCCCCCCCCAAAAAAAAAAAAAAAAAAAAAAAAAAAAAATCATACAGTTTCAGGTGTTAAAAAAAACCCAAAACAAGTTCGTGAAATGTTGGCCACTTTTAACGAAACCGGCACTTCGGCCGAAATTTCACTTCATTTTGGGTTGCTGTTTAGTGTCGGTTGCTTCAAAATCCTGAATCTCGGCCATAATCCCAAAATTTAGAACTTGATTAAAACTAAAGATAATACTAATAGCGTCTCCAAAGAGCCAATATTATGTTCAACACATCAACTACAACACATGTCATACTATATTACACGAATATATCGTAATAAATTACAACCACTAACCTACTAATTGGTTCGAGGCACAAAATTTAGTAGTCAAATTGAGTTGCTGACTTGTAGAATAGAAATCAGTGTTCTTGTTATACATAGAAAAAAGTACAGAAGGTGATTAGAAGAACAAAAGAATAGAACTCGACCTCATTTTTGCTTCGGCGAGAAGAATAAATTGTAGCAGCCAGAAGGGAGGGGGCGAGGAATGATGTCATTGGTGAACTTTTGAGTTACTATATACATTTACTGTTGCGAGAACCATGAGGATTAAGCTACTGGAAAGACGTAATTTATCTGGGACATTTTTTTTGAAAGATTTTATAGTCGTGTTTGAAACTTTTGCCAGAATTGTTTCCAAAGAAAAGGAATAGGAAACAAGAGAGAAATAAGGAGATAAGTGTAGGTCAGATTCAAAATGGGAAATTGGGGTGAAGGATGATGTAGTTATCATCACCAGATGGTTTCATTGCAATTAGGAGATAAGGAGTCTCAAGGATTCTGCCCGAGGAGAGAGGGAAATGAATCGTGATTCTCATGACATCACTTTATTTTATGTTCTTAAAATAAAATAAAATAAAACAAGTGGTGAGGTTTCATTAGAATAGTGCAGCGTTTCCATAGTTTCATGTATCTACATCTGCTACATAAAGAAACGGCTGTCCCATACAGTTTTTGCTCCTTCATAGCATGGTATTTGAGAACTGATTTTAGGAATCCAACTAATTTTGTGAGACACAGAAGTAAAAATCTCATTTCATTAAGAAATCTGAAACCATCAAAGGTTAGAGAAAAGTCTTTTAGTGTTTTTGGTACTCCTAACTTCTGATGAGCTGTGATCTTACCAATTTGGTCCAGTTTTTAAATCCTGATCCTTTGTCTGAATTCTGTTCCATGTCATCATTCCATTCTTTATGTTGATCTTGGCATATATATATAAAACACTGTAGCCCCATATGCTTCCACACTCTAGGGTAGGTCAATTTAGTTCAAGCCTACTAAAACCATCTTGAGAAACTTCTTTGATTTTGTCTATCTACTATGACTCTATTTTATGAGCTTAGTGTCTGATACACTGGGGACAAATCAGCATCTGGGTTCTTGTGAGATCCGGTTCTTGGATCCTAATAGAAGCTACATCCATAAAGTCTATGTTTGGTAGGCCCAACCCAATGGCCATATTCTTCCTAAAATGATTTGTGTCAAGTGCTGGCATGATATGTTTATCTTTGCTGACAATTTTGCTAATATGGGCTGCCAATTCATTAGAAGAGGCTTGTATTAGAAGTGTTTTTCAGTTTACTTGATTGTCATGTTTCTTGTGAAATTACTTTTTTAAAGTTAATAATGATGTCTTCTGCTCCTTAACTGATGCATTGATTTACTTGATGTAATGATCTGATTTTATGTCTTCATGTCTGATTTCATAATGCTTCACCACCATATCAAATAGGGGAAACAGGTGGGCGATTCTCGAGAGATGTTGGACTTATCCTTATAAAAGACATAATTTCATGATTTAAAAGAAGTAGATTGATTGTTTCTTTGCTGTCTAATACCATTGTTGTTGTGCTCTTTATTCTTAAAAATAAAATCTATTGCAAATGACAATTGGACATATTAATTTTTTCCGGAAGGTTACTCTTCCTAAGTTATTAACATCCCATTATTTCTCATTATTTGTAATTGTATGTTACTGAACTCAAATCCTCTCCTTGCTCATGCTGAAATCATGAGCTTTATGACATTGCTGAATCATTTTTGTAATGATTTATGGCAGTGCTTTCGAGAAATCTCTCCGCACACGGTTGAAGAAGGTATTTAGTCAGATTTTTCTGTCTTGTTTCAACCTATTCTATCAAATGAAATTGTACTGACTTGTACTTTTCTCTTCCCTGATAAGATGAATCCTCAGACAGATTACCACTGCCTGAGAGCATTTGGTTCTTATTTCCAGCAAGAAATTCCATTACCTATAGTAAGTTGTATATATTTGCATTATTCTCTCTCCTCAAGCTGAAGATTCTTACTGTAAAATATAAATTTCAGGGCACCACTATTGATTTTAGACAAACAGCAGAGGGCCAACTGATAACAGAAAGTGAGTAGTAGCTGCTGGTTCTGCATGCTCTTTCCATCTCTCTCTCTTCCACCCCCTCCTCCTTTCTCCCATGTTTGACCTTGACAATTGTTTTCATATGCAGTTGGTGGTAAACTTATTGGTGCCGTCCACAGCAAAGATTTATGCAGTAAGTGGAATCCCTCTCTATTTTAATTACATAATTTCTGAATCTAAAATCATTTTCTTGGGTGGATTTACTTGAAATGAAAAGCAAAAGCTGTTGCTTTTCTCAAATCTCCACATATCAATGCAGCGAAATGGTTGAACAACCTGATAAAGTGTTTACTGTCCTGAGTTGGACATTTCACCAATCTGAGTCATTTTGTCACAAATTTATTGGTATATTACCGGGATTCATTGCTCTACAGCAGGAAAATGTTGTTCTATTGTCTTCCCTCCTAGCAGATTACTAAAAAAATATATTCCATCAGAAATTAATAGTCCAAATCTCACTTCAGATTATGGCTTCACAAGTGTAGTGTCTTACCTTACACAGAATATCCAAAACTCTTTCTCCTAACCCTAGGGGTAATCTAGAAATTAAAATTACCTTACCTTAATGTTGGGGTCCCCAGCTCCCCTCCCCTCCTTGCCCTACAGCTCTAAGGTAAATGGGTACAACGAGGACATATATCTTAACCTTACTAAAAAAATCAGTTAAATGGACTTGCCACCCCCTGTATGTAACAACTCAGCTATATCAAATTACTGAAAAACCCATCTTTTTTTTTTAATGTTTAATTGCCATACCAAAATACCTCAGAGCTTTAAGATCATATATGCTGATTGAACATGCAGGAGCTTTCTTGGATATGTACATTGGGGATGTTCCTATATCGGTGCAAACAAAGCAGGAGATTGCTCAAATGTTGCAGGCCTCATAAGGAGATGCTAAGACCGGAACTATTGAAGCTGGGGGAATGACATTCTCAATTATAAAACACTAGATTCTTTGCACAACCGTATATAAGTGTTTAGAATAGGTTAGGTCAGAATAGAAGAATGTATCATGTATAATAGAGATTAGGAACCTCATCTAGAATACGAGTTTCTGATCATTTATAGATTGCATAGAAGAGACCGCCCGGCTCCACGCCTTATCTTGTGTCATTCTTTGGTTTGCCAAAGTTATCTGTGTAAACTGTATCCACTGTATTTGGGCAATGAAATATGAAGCATGGTTAAATTGTTCATTGCACGTCTTTGGTCTATTTTGGGGTGGGTGTTGGAAAAATTAAGGGAGTTGCTCTTATTTTTCAGTTGAGTTATTGGAAGCTTAAAGTGTCTCTTCTTTATCTGAAGTGTTTTCGAGCTCTAATAACTAAAGTTACTTTTGGACTTAATCTCTAGCACGTGTTTCACATGTGCACATTGATTTTGCTTGGCGAAGAGTCCTTTCCAATTCTTTTTTGTTTCTTTTATTTCTTCGCACTTCTTTTCTTTTCCTTTCTTCTTTGATAAATATTTGATGTTCTTCTTTGATTAATATTTGATGTTCAACACACTTGATTTGTTCTTGCATTATATTAGAAGAGATGGTCTTCTTGGGTGAAAAATAATTTAAAAAATAAATAGTCAACAAAAAGCATGCCATACTAGATGTTGGTGGCTCCGGAGACCTTTTATAGTTGGAATATTTGAAGATAAAAGGTTTCTTGTTTCCTTCGTCTCAAGGAAAATGTTCCTTTATTTCAAACAAGAGGGAAAGAATGCACAGTTTTACCTTTTATTTACAGAAAAAAGAAGAAGAAAAAAAAGAGAGAAAAAGAATAGGAAAAAAGGGAAGAAAAAAGTCAAAGAAGGTAGAAAATCCATGACAACAATTAGTATTGTTCTTAGCCAAAAAAAAAAAAAAAAAAAAAGAGTTTTAAGTGCAAACATCAAAAATATATGTTTTAAAAGATGAAAGTACAAACAAATGGCTTTGCTAAACAACTTCTCAGACTCATAAGCTTTATTGTCAAGTGAGGTCCCGTAGCCCCCATAACTTGAGGCCACTAGCGAGTTAGCAAACACTCGTACCAATCTTTTGGTCCCATTGGTATAAAAATGCGTTTGGTATTGCTTATACTCGTAGACAAGTTCTTCGAAGAAAAAAAAACCTCATAAAAAAGCATTTTTTTACAAGATTTATGATGTTTACTAATTTAAAACTTAAGTGCTTATTAATAAGACCACTAACTTGTTGGAATAATTTGGGTATGTATCAATTAAGAGAGAGAATTAGATAATATTTATAGAAAATATACGAAGAATAATCATAAATTTATGTTAGAGGCTATATTGCGTGAGAGGTCATGTTAGAGAAAACAATAAGAGATGATTGTGAGGTTTCTGGTGTCTTTGTTAGATTTTTTGTATTAAAATAAAAAGAAAAGCTTTCATTTCAGATTTTGTTTTACTAAGTCAACTTTGATCAACTCTTAGAATCTAAATCGGTTGAGAAAATATCTCAACTGCTTAGATTTTCTGTTGGAGTTGTTACAACAACTTGGGTTCTAAGTCTATAAATAGACCCTCACTCCAATAGCAACAGACACAACTCATTTTCTCTTTTCTCGTCTTAAAAGAAAACCTGAAGACTACTCTTCGTGAGAATGGCTTCAGTGTTTAAAAGAATTTTCATTTTTATTTTCTGGGCAACTTTTTCATTTGAGCAGAGGCTCTACCCACCGTCCTGGGCTGAGTGCTGGTGAATCCGGGGATCCTTTACCGCTAGGGGACAAGGCCGATTCAACGTCTAGACAAGGAGACAGGTTTTTGATCCCTTAGGGCAGCGACATCGCGACTGCATTCCCCAGGCCAGGTTCTTTTGTTTTATTTTAATATAATTGTTATTATATGTTAGAATAGATTGTTGTTTTATCTTAACTTAATTTTTAAAGATATTGCATGTTTTAGAAAATAGTACAAAATTCCCAACAGTCTTCAAGTCGTAGATATTTTGCTCATGCTTTTTCAAAAAGTTTTCTTCAAATAATTTATTACAAAAATTCCTTTTTCGATTCAGTTATCAAGCATCTAAGTCTTAATTTAAAAAAAAAGTTACTTATTTGCTTTAAAAGCTGGAAAGTCATAGTTATAAAACAAAATAATAGCTGTGCAAGTCAACTTTAAAAAAAACGGCAAACACATTCTACTGGTGTAACTCTAATTTGTTTAAAATTTAAAAACAATAAACTGAGAGAGAGATAGACTTGTGTCATTCCGGAAGGATTCGAGCCCGAATCCTTCCCACTCAATACAACCCTACGACATTCGAATATTTGATCCACTCTGTTGAAGTTGATCTATATTATTTCAAGTATGTATAACCTAAAAATCAAATATTTTAAATACTTTTTGCTATGGATCAAGTAGAGAAAAACCAGACGGTCTAAATAGTGAGCTGATTAGTTTAACGGTGTAAAACATTTGAAACCTAACAAATATTGGTTTGTAGGGGTTTTTAAATGTTTAGATCATGATAAAACGGTCGGATCGAGAATTTGTATGTCTAAAGACATAGATCTAGCCAACTCACTACTTTCGGCCGTCCATTTTGCGCCCCTTGATGGATGGGACACTTGATTTTTGATTTATAAATATTTGAAATAGTATAGAGCAACTTCAATGGAGTAGATCTTGTATTCGAATGTCGGAGGGTTGAAATTGAGTGAGAAGAATTCAGACTCGAATCCTTTCGGAATGACACAAGTCTATCCGTTGAAGTTGATCTATATTATTTCAAGTATCTATAAATAAAAAATCAAGTGTTTCGAATACTTTTTGCCCCTCCATCAAGGGGCACAAAATGGACGGCCGAAAGTAATGAGTTAGTTATCCATGTCTTTAGACATACAAATTCTCGATCTGACCATTTTATCATGATTTAAACATTTAAAAACTCTTACAAACAAATTTTTGTTAGGTTTCAAATGTTCTACCTCTTTAAACTAACCAACTCACTATTTAGGCCGTCTATTTTTTCCTACTTGATACATGGGCAAAAAGTATACAAAACATTTGATTTTTGGTTATAGATACTTAAAATAATATAAATCAACTTCAACGGAATGGATCTTATATTCGAATGTCGGATGTTAGTATTTGAGTGAGAATGATTCAGCCTCAAATACTTTTGGAAGAACACAAGTCTATCTTGATATGATATATATATATATATATATATATATATATATATATATATATAGAAAAATGTATATCAGCCTGCGGGCTGAGAGTACTCTCTCAGCCGCGGTGACGTGGCTCAATTTGTTACCTCACTGACTTGCGGCCCGCTTTTAGGAAGAAGTTAAATTATCAAATACCCCTTTTTGATAACTTTCCTTATTGTTTATTATTATTTTTCTCCCTTTTTTTTGCCGCTCTTTATAGGATTATTGTATATAAATTACTTTTCGCCCTATTTCCTTACCTCTTTTTTGAAAGATCTAGTTTCTCCTTTTCAGTCTGCGATAAAATTTTTTCTGAAAATATAAAATCTTTTCAGATCAATTTTTTCAGCCTGCGATAAAATTCTACTTTATAGTTTAATTTTTTTGTATATAATGTAGTCAGAGTCTTTGGTCGCAGTGTACATTTAAACTGCGACCTTAGTCAGAGACTTTGGTCGCTGTGTACATTTAAACTGCGACCTTAGTCAGAGACTTTGGTCGCAGTGTACATGGTTAATTGCGACAAAGGTCGCAGTGTTGTTATTGATAAAGATGGCCAACAACTGCAATCTAGGGTTGCATTACATGGACTGCGACTTAGGTCGCAGTACGTTAAGTAAGTGTTTCCTTTATATTAACAGGCATAGCGACCAAGGTCGCAGTGTTGTTTTATTAAGTGTTGTTTTTGGATTAAGTCATTTTTTGAATCTAAATTAACTTTTTATAGAATTGTTTGCCTATATCTTTAGATTACGTATGGTGCACATCTTTCCTTTCTCGAGATTAACATTAGTGCGTCTCTTTTTTCTAAACTGTTGTTGTATCACGGTAGATATAATATTAATTACTTCATTTAATTCAGTTTAATTAATATAGTAATTTTTTTAAGATTTGATATACGCGAATTGATCTCAGGGTCGCATGGCTGAACTACATTGTAAAATTATAAAAAATCTTTTACATAAGGCATGAGAAAGAAGATTGCGACTTTGGTCGCAGTACTGAAGGAGGTCGCATTGCTATACGATAGCATGTTTCCTCCGGTATTCTTTATTCTGTATTAAGTCTGCGACCATGGAATGTTTTTTTTACTTTTCAATGTTAGAAGTCGCAGTCGTCATATAAAAGGGGTATTTTTGTCAATTTGTTTCACGATTGTTTAGGCGGGATTTTTGATTTTTTTGGCGCCCACACTCTGCGGCCGATGTGTGGCATATATTCAGCCACGTCCCGCCGGCTGAGAAACTCTCTTAGCCTGCAGGCTGAGGTACAGTAACCCCATATATATATATATATATATATATATATATATATATATATATATATATATATATATATATATATATATATATATATATAATGTAATTTGAGAGACCAAGAGGAGAGGATATATATGAAGTAACTTGAAGGGTTTGTTCAAAGCGGTCAGGAAAACAAGGTCTGTTTTTTAAGAAGTCTCTTTATAGGCTGAAGCTGTCTCCGAGGCAGTGGTACAAGTGGTTCGACTCATTTATGATCAAGGTCAATTACACCCGATGTGAGTATGACAACTGTATTTATTTCAAGCAGTGCAATAATAATCTCATATATTTGGTGTTGTATGTAAATGATAAGCTGATTGCTACGAGAAATAAGACACAAATTCAGAAGCTTAAAGCTCAGCTAAAAGAGGAGTTAGACATGAAAATTTTGGGAGAAGTTAAGATGATCTTAGATATGGAGATCAGTCGAGATAAGAGTAGAGGCAGACTCTGGTTATCTCAGGAGAACTATGTTCTTAAGATGTTAGAAAAGTTCAACATGACTGGAGCAAGACCGGTCACTACTCTTTTAACAGGCCACTTCAGGTTATACTCCGTCAGTGTCCAAACTCACAAGAAAGGAGATGAGATGTCTGAGTATCATATGCTAGTGTAGTGGGATCACTGATATATGCTATGGTCTACACTAGGTCTGACTTAGCCTATGCTGTTAGTACAGTAAATCGGTTCATGTCGAATCCAGGCAAGCAACATTGAAAAACATTGAAGTAAATACTACGATATCTATGAGAGACTACGAAATTAGGCTTAGGGTTTTAGAGATCAAAAACTGGAAAGCCTAAGATACTACAAGGATACGTTGATGTAGATTATGCAGGAGATCTTGATCAACTAAGATCTACGACGGGTTATGTATTCATATTAGCTGAGTGTGTTGTTAGTTGAAGACAGAGTCGCAAGACACCGTGCTGCTTTCAACGACAGAAACGGAGTACATGACTATAGTTGAGACATCTAAGAATGTCTTGTGGTTGAGAGGATTGGTCGGTACATTTAGAATCATATAGGATTCAGTTCATATCTACTGTAACAGTGAGAGTACGATACATCTCACTAAGGATCACACGTATCACAAGCGAAAAAAGCACATCGATGTGAGGTATCACATGATACGTCAGCGGGTTCAGTGGGAAAGGTTATTGAATTGATCAAAATCAGTACAAAGAAGAAAGTAACAGACATGATGACAAAGACAATCCCAGTGAAGAAGTTCAGAGTATCTGTGAACTTCATCAAGCTTCTCCAAAGATAAGGTGGAGAATGGACCCTTGGAAGAACCATGTGAAATCACAAAAGGGGGAAAAACTTATTTGATGGTGTGGAGGTCAATTTTTATAAAGGACTCATGGAATATAAGTCAAAGTGGAGATTGTTAATATTTTGGAGGCCTCACATTCATTAGAGAAGACTACACGACAAGGTGAAAGAGATTCCAACTCATTCAACAGTCAGAACGTGCACAGAACATGCATAGACTCAAGCTTTCGAAAGTTAAGTGAAGCTTTCAAAAGATCTGAAGGTAGCTTTCGACAGTTCTGAGAAGCTGACGAAACTCTGAGACGAGCTTTAGTCTCGGAATGAAGCTTTCGAAAACTTTGAGCCAATTTTGCTCTCGAGAAGAGAAGGGACCTTTCGAATGGTGATCTAAAGATTTCGACATCTCAGTGATTTTCAGAATACGAACTGTTTTCTGATTGAGATTTTGAAAGGGTTTTCGATTCTTACTTTCTAAGTGCGGTCAATTGGATAACCAGGATGATTTTGTTAACTATTGAGAAGGTCTAAATTTATTTAAAAGTCTATAAAATCTTTAGTTGTCGATTTTACGTAATGAGAGTTTGGAAAGAGATTGTATTCACTTTCTATTGAGAGTTTGAGTGATTCTTGTGAGAGATCCTTGTAAACTCTGTATTGCTTATCAAATTAATAAGAATTTCTTCCCTTCCCACAAAATCTTGTGTTTGATTTATATTCTTCCTCTTGTGGTGATCAAGTTATATTGCTTGTTACGGTAGATTGCTACTCTTATTGTTTGGTGTTGTTTATCACAACACGATATACATTCATGAATCATAATGATAGCCTCAACGAAATTGCTAATAGTCTTCATGCACAGTTTGTACGTCGTGAATGAGTCTCCCTGCACCGTTAGCTGAGCCTAGTTTCTTTCAAACGCTGCAAAATCGAACCGTTGTGTAATACACTTCTTAGTGCGTCCTCTTTTCAACAATCATGGATGAAAAGATTCAAACCCATAACCTTCTATAAGAAAAGAAATTAAATGCCATTTGAGCAACACTTAACCGAGTCACAAAATGGATTGGCTCGCCATCTTCATCAAGCTAGATTAGCAAATCGATTTTGATACATTGGAATGAGACTTCGTCCTCAAGTGCTAGTTGCCAGAGGTTTTGGGCCTTTTGGCACTGCCTGGCAAAACAAGATTTATTATTGTCTCCCTACTGCATTTTAATTCTTATTAATGGTATTGAGGATGGAGGCATCTAGGGTCTGTTTGGTTGTCGAAGATAAAATTTGAAATTGGTGTGCGACCCAGTTCCACACTAAGAGGGCCTGTTTGTTTGGCGCTGAGAATGTTGTGAATGAGACGCGGGGACAGCAACTACAGTTTTTTCAAAAAAAAAAAAAAAAACTATGGTGAACAATAATTTGGTTAGAATTTCAGTTCAATTCGAGCCATGAGGAGATGAATTCTGTGGGAGGCTGCAACATGTACGACAACCACTGCTTGCGGGTTCCGCACTGATTTTTTTCGTCTACTCCATTTTGACATCCAAACACAATTAAAAAAAAAAAACCGACAGCCCCCACCACTACAAGCTTTTTCAGCTTCTTTACGTGCAACCAAACAAGACCTAATTTTGAATTTAATGGGCGAGCTGTTTGGTTGCATGGAAACGCAAGCGGTGACTCATGTGCACATGGATTCCAAGTTTCCTCGGACAATTCAATAGAAAAGAAAAACCCAAACCCCATAAAAGAAAAAAAATAATTTCCAGAGGAATGAAGAAAAGAGAGAGATTTTTAGTAGTAAAAAAAAAGAGGAGGAGAGAGAGATATCTGTAATTAAGAAAGAAAAAAAGTTTGAGTCCCGCATATTTTTCTCCCTCCCTTTTCAAATTTCCACTTGAGAAACTCAATTCCTCTTTGTGAGAACCACACGCCAGCTAACATTGAATACTTGAGTTTGGGCCTCACTGCTCTTAATTCTTTCTAAAGCTTTTCTTCCATCCAAAAAAAATGTTATTTCATAAATTTTCATGGATTTCTTATTTTTGAACTCTGATATGAATGGATTTTAAGATTAGATTCTCAAATTCATTGTTTGTTCATAGTGTATGGCTCAAATCCCAAATTGATGAAACATCAAACATTAATGAGCAAATTATAGATTTTGAAGTCACCTGAAGGCTCCAATGTGATCTTGATTTCTGACACGATACTTAAATGATACTATTTTATTTTTTTTAGAATAAGTTAGAGATTACCCTCAAATTCAATATGCATCATTCACAAATGTTCACTCGAGAGGATTCGAATCGATAACATCAAGAGAGTAAATTTAGAACCTGACCGGCTTCAAAGGACAAATGGTAGCAACTTTGCATATTTAATTTTTATTCTAAGGATAACAACTTTGAAAATGGGCCGAGTATTATACGAAACAAACAAGAGGGAGGCTGATTTTGGACTCAACCACCCTCCCTGCTAGAGGTGAGCATCGGTCGGTTCGGTTCGGTTTTTACTAATTTTTACAAAACCAAATCGAACCAAACCGAACTGACTCAGTTCGGTTCGGTTTTCGGTTTTTTCGGTTAGGCCAATATTTTTCCATCATTTCTTACATTTTTTAATCACCATTATATTATCATCCTTTAATATTCTAATCTCAAATATTCAATACCCAAATTAGAAATAAGAAAAAGACCTTAAGCTTAATGTGAATTAAAAATTTCATATTCTAAAACTTTTACGCTATATTTGGGCTCTTATATCAAAACTCATATAATTATTACTAACTTTTAATGGCAAGAATGAAAAAAAAGAACTATATTAATATAAATATTATTCTTAATTGTGATGGTGTACTTAACATAACTTTCACATATTCAACATAAAAAAGATGGTATTGTTAGAAGTAATGAGATAAGTTTTCACCAGTTTTTATTATGAACTATATGATTCACTAAATTGAATTTGGGTGGGGTGATATATATGAAATCACCTAGAGGGGGGGGGGGGTGAATAGGTGATTTAATGCGGAATTGCTAATCTATTGAACTTAATGCGGAATTTAAAAACTAATTGCAATTAGACTAGATGCAAGCAACAAGTGATGCACACAACCAAGCCAAGCATGTAAGTATGAATGATCAATGTGAAATGATGCAAGGCACAAAGTAAAGAGAGAGAGATAGAGTAAGAGTCAAGGGATCAAGCGCAAACAACAAGATATGTTTCGAGGTTCGAGCACCCAGCTCTACATTCTCGCCTTCACACAGAAGGATTTCAACTCCACTAGCTTGTCCACAAAGGACTCCCACAAAGGGAACCTCCACCGAGGATTTGGGGCAATAACAATTATAAGGAGTACCTAACTCCTCTCTTTACAAACACAACCTCCTCCTTGAGGCACAACACCAAGCCAACAAACAATCACCTCACAACTTGAGGGATTAGCACAATGCAACACAAGGATCACCTCACAACTTGAGGGATACAACCCACTTGCACAACCTCCTCAACACAATGAGGGAAAGGCACAAAGCCAAGCAAATTTTTGGGTTACAACTTAGTGGTCTAACAAACAACCACAAACAATATTTTTCCCACACAAGGATCCTATAGAATGAGATAGTAGATGTAGCTCAAGTGTGAAAAACAAAGTGTTTAAAATAAAGAAAAATCACTTGGGAAATTACCACAAAGATATAGAATGATAGAACCAAAATCAATTCCCAAAAGACTATTTTTCTTTGAAATAATGAAACACTTTTAAACAATAAGGATTGATCTTTTAGCACAAAGAAACTCTTTTAAACTTTTGAAAACACTAGAGAAAGTTCAGAAATTTCGTCCAAAAAATTCTTAGAGAAAACAGGCCATTAATGGGGTATTTATAGCCCCCAGAAAAATATAGCCGTTGGCAGCAAAACATGCCAGAATTGAACTACCGGTCGACCAGTCAGTTTACCGGCCAACGGTCACATTTGACCGCTGGCAGCTACCGGTCGACCGGACCCAGATACAGAGAGCAACAGCTCTCTGTCCGGTCGACCGCTCGGTCGACCGGGGGCAACCCGAGAGCAACCTGCTCTCAGTCGGTTGACCGAGCGGTCGACCAGCTTATGGGTAAGCCAGCGTGCACGTCGGTCGACCGCTAAGGTCGACCGGCTACTTGGTACGGTCGACCGTCTGGTCGACCGACCTATCCTGGCAGCAGCAGTTCAGGCACTGATAAACAGGTAATTTTTAATCCTAAAAATTTCCATAAAATCTCTAAAATTACACAAAAATAGTTTTATCATTTTACATTGAAATATAAACTTGTGTTAAACATTTCAACACAAATATCAAACATTTCGAACCAATTTTTGTGTTATAGAAATTTTACCAAAAACCAAAAACCGTATTTTCTAAAACTTGGATTTTTGAATAGAAAATACGTTTTGTCCAAAACTCATCCAAATACAAAAATATGATATTTAAACACTTTGAAGCATGTTGCATATGAATATAATCCAATATACAAGAAACATATATAGATTCATGTTTTTGACTATAATTCCAAAAATATGTTTTGTTAGAAATACCAAAACATAAAACACATGAAATAGACTATCAAACTAAGTTTGTTTAAATAGTTGAAGCATGCATGTATATAGAACAAATCTAATATACATTAAACCATGTAAACTTGTTTTGATATAATATCTATTCATGCAAACCAAGATCGGTTAAACCAAAAACCGAAAACCAAAATATGAAACGTGTGTGTTGTGAACTTGAGCATATCATACTATTCTAATCTTTACATTTTGGATCTAAACACAAAACTAAACTATGTACCGATGTCTTCTTGTAGAGCGCCGTCTCCAAGCCGACTCGATCCAAAACTTCGTGATCCATCGAGCTTGACTCCTATGAGTGCTATATATGATCTTATCGCTCGGGCTCTTGAATCACCATGTGAATAGCTTCCAAATCATCTTGTTGAAGCTAATCACCAACTAATATCTTGGTTAATGATCTGAAACTAAATTTCACAAGATTATTAGTATACATAACTATATGAGTTAATCATCATCAAAACTAGAGTAGAAGGCTTCTGGGCCAACAATATAGGGTAAGAGATTCGGTTCGGTTCGGTCGAGTTCGGTTTTTGAAACACAAAACCGAACCGCACTAGAGCGGTTCGGTTTGGTTCAGGTTCGGGTTTCGATTTTTGTTCGGTTATTTCGGTTATAACCGAACTCTGCTCACCTGTCAACACCTAAACAAACAACATTTTGTTTGCATTTGAGATTTTTATTAAAATCAAGTTTAAACAAACAAAACAAGGAATTCCGGAATTATTTGACAAAATCAATTTGGGAGTACTGACATAAAAATCACTAGTCGTGTCAAAAATATCTAGTTTTGCTTTCTTTCAAGAGATACTCTTAAAAAAAAAAAAAAGCAAAACTAGAGATTTTTGACACAACTAGAGAATCTCTAATTTTGCTGATTCGAAACAGACATGCAACGTGACCACTTTTTATATAAGCTATTTCTCAATATGACTATTAGTGATGGTACTATGGAGATTCTTAGCTTGCTATGCAACCTCACAGTCACATTCCCAAAGGGGGATTTGAGTTGGGCATCATGACCTTGAGTGAAGTAGTCATAGAGAACCAAATCCAAAGTAATCTCCTATCAAGTAGGGAATATATGTGTCTCCCGCGGTTGATTCAACCAGTTGGCCTGGGTCAGCTAGAACACAAGCTCCTCATGAGTCACTGATTCGATGCCCGCAATGTAGGGGTGCCACCGGATACGGATTATCCGCGGATATCCGCATCCGAATCCGCCTCCAATCCGGATACGGATATCATTTTTTCACATCCGTCAATATTCGTATCCGTATTCGTATCCGAAAGGTAGGTGCGGATACGGATATGGTAAAAGTAATATCTTATTCGTATCCGATCCGATATCCGAATGTTGTGTGCTTCATAATGATATCGGTATGGAGAAGACTATTCTTCAATGGAATAATGTGTTAAATTTTGATATTTTGAGTTTGTGAAAAAGTAATAGTGAAAAGTATTTGATTCTTACAAGAGCATCACATGATATTTTGAGTATTTCGACATCAACCATGTCATCCGAATTGGCATTTAGCACCGGAGGACGTGTAATCTATTGTTATAGAAGTCAAATGACAATGAATACGATGAATGTATTGATATGTACACAATAATATCATAGTATATATCACATTTAATATTGTAGTAGATCAGATAAAAAGTAATATAAGTATTTTTGTTTAATTTATCTTTAACCATATTCATTTTTAACATATCCGATTAGTATCCGCATCCGATCCGCTAATATCCGATTTATATCTGATATCTGATTTTGGCGGATACGGATATCATTTTTTCACATCCGCCAATATCCGTATCCGTATCCGAAGGTTGGGTGCGGATATGGATATGGTAGAGGTAATATCCGATCCGTATCCAATCCGATGGCACCCCTACCACAATGTGGACATTTATTCTCCGTGCAATGAGATTTGAGTTGGGCATCATGACCTTGAGGGGAGCGGATATTTCCATTCCAAAAAGTGATGATGACACCTCAGTAATAAAGGCACCGACAAATGTGATGAAGGCACCCTAAAAAAATCAAAAAAAAAAACCCCAAATTACCCTCTTCTTCTTCCTCCCTTCCTCCTCCCCCTGCTCCTCCCCTATTGCCTCCCTCCTCGGCAACCCCCTCCTCTCCGGCCTCTCCCTGCTACCCCTTCCCCCCACTCTCTGACCCCCCCCCCCCCCACTCCCCCTTCCCCTTCGATTCCCCCTCTCCTCGATCTCCCCCTCTGGCCTCCCCCAACTCCCCTTCCCCTCCGATTCCCCCTCTCTCCGATCTCCCCCTCCGACCCCCCCCTCTTGCCTCCCTCATGTCAACCCCCCTCCCGCCCACCCCCACCCCCCAGGTCTGGCATGTTTGGTGATCAGGTTTGTTCGTCCAGTTATGACCGTCCAGACTCGGTTCAGTCATAACTGGACTAACAGGCTCGATCGTCGAACAGGCCAAACTTGGGGGTGAGAGAGTGTGCGACGGGGGTTGGGGGCGAGGTGGCAGGGGTGGGGGAGAGGGAGGAGGGGGAGATCGGGGGTAGGGGAGAGGCCGAGGAGGGGAAGCGAAGGAGGGGAGGGGGAGGGGGAGGAGGGGAAGAAGGAGGAGGATGAAGAAGAAATGTGTGTTTTGAATTTTTCACCAAGAGAGAAAATGTCAAAAAATAATAATAAAACACTTGTAATAATTTGAGGGGTGCCTTCATCACTTTTTTTTTGGGCTTGGGGTTGTTGGGGGTGGGGCGCGGATACCCGCTCCCTGACGTTGAGTGGCAGTCATAGAGAGGCAACTCCAAAGTAATGCCCTATTAAGGGTCTGTTTGGTTGTCGTAGTTGGCCGTAATTTGTAAGTCGTAATAGATAAAGTCTTTTACAGTTGTAAATGAGTGACATGCATGTAAGTTTTACGGTGTTTGGTTAGTAATATAAAGTTGTAAGTGGGAAAGTGTATTGTATTTTACGGTATTTGGTTGTCGTAATGTGTAAGTCGTAAGTGAAAAAGTTGACCATAAAATTAACTATTTGGTGATTTAAAAAGTTTTAATATTACAAATAAATATTAAAAATGTTAAATATTAAAAAAATTTAATATTAGTATAAAAAATAATACAAATTTGCATGACAACAAAATTAAGTGTAACTGGGCTGTAAGTGAGTGATTATTGGGTTGCAAGTGAGTGGTAGTTGAGTTGCGTAAGTCTTTTACGAATTACGGTCTAAACAAACGCCGTAGTTGTAATTGGGTTGTAAGTCATTTACGAATTACGGACTTTTACGCCTTTTACGATAAAACAAACAGCCCCTAAGTAGGGCATATATGTCTGTCTCCATAGAGCAGAGAGTACCCTTGGGGTGAAAATGGGTCGGGTCGGGCGGAAATATTATGCCCACACGGTTACGGGACCGAAAACTCAGAAACCCGCTCCAACTTGATAGGTTTCTATGCTCACTAATCTGAACTCACATCAAACGGGTTTCGGGTAAATCGTGGAGGGTTTACAGGTTTGACGGGTTAGTTCGATTTTTTACGAGCTTTCCAGCATGGGTTTTAACTTCTCTTTTCTTATTATTTATAGTCTGGGTCATAAGCAACTGAATTTACACAATTATACTCCACTACTTGTAACATAATGCTACATAAAAAAATCCCTTACCACATAGCAAGCATGCCGTCTGAGCTCTTACATAGCAAAGCATGATGTCTGATCTCTTCCCGTATGGTTTATACACGAGGCTTTCAACTAATTGCATGTCGCACTGTAGCATAGTGGTAAAACTTCTTTGTAGTGGCCAAAAAGTTTGAGGTTTACATCCTGCTTGCACCAGAATATAACCTATATTAAAAAAAAAAAAATCTAATTTAATAGAATATAACCTACAGATGCACCAGTCCGACGAGTAGAACGTACCAATTTAAGGCAAGTTAAAAGAGCGCAGGGGAGACCGAAGAAAACATGGATGGAGGTAATACGACAAGATATGGAGGCTGAAGGTCTTAGTGAAGGTATATTGCTCGATAGGAATGAGTGGAGAAAGCTGATTCATGTGCTCGATCCGGCGTAATTCTCTTTTGGTTCACGTAGCCTACCCTAAATACTTAGGATAAAGATAAAAAAAAATGTTTCCTATATATATATAATAGAAAGTTAAACTAAAAATATTGATGAGGGCAGTAAGAGTTGAGTTTTTTCCTTAATATTTGATCGATATATAGCGTAGAAAATGCCACACATATAGCATGAACACCCACTAGCCAAAGAAATTGGAACTCAGAACCTGAAAAAATCGTGAATATCCACGGGGAAATAAGGAGGAAGAAGAGATGAATCGTTTCAACTGCATATCTGCAGAAATAAGAAATCATTAGCATATATATGATTGACTGAAAAGTTATCAAACTATATATATATGTCTCTCTTGCATGCGCCAATCTGAATTATTACAGTATACTCATTAATTTAATTCCCTCGCCAACAAAATCAAATCATAACAAAGAGGAGCTACATTCAGCTCTTGGGTGCGAGCCTGCTCTTGATCTTCTCCAACTCCTCTGCCCCAATCTGGAAGGCCCTGGTCAGCACATTATCCGGCACGGCCGGCGACGATGCAAACAGCGTGACAGCAATCGACTGCGTCCCCGGCAGCTGGCTGTTGAACGCCGCAATCACCGAGGCCGCCACGTCCCCATTGTTCTTCTGAAAATGCACCAGCCCTCGAGGAAACACGAACACTTCGCCCTTGGTGATTGTCTTCATGACGAGCTTGTTCGCCGTGGTGATGAACCCTACGTCGAGCTGGCCCTCGACCACGAACACCATCTCGGTGGCGCGAGGGTGGGTGTGAGGGGGGTTGAGGCCCCCGGGGCGTAGTCGATGCGGGACATGGATACGCCGAGGGTGTTGAGGCCCGGAATTTTCTCGACGTTGGCCACAGTGACTTGGGATCCCATTGTGTTGTTTGTCAATGCAGGGGCAGCGATGCCGCTGAAGGAGAAGTCGGTGGCGTTGACGGTGGCCGCAGGCTTGCATGGGAAGCCGTTCAACTTGGTTGCTGCTTTGCCAGAGCATAAGTTAAATCAGTCGAAGAAACTGAATTGTGTGTATTATTGACGAGGTCGATGCTCGAGAATATATTAACATTTGAAATTACAAACTTCTGCTCTTAATACAATTAGTATTATAATCTTAATTTTTATGCTGTTTGTTAACATACTGTAATAAATGGGGAGTTACCGGAGTTGAGATCGGCGACGCAGAGGTCCTGGAGCATGTCGGGGTCGGTGGCGAGAGAGGGGAAGAAGAGAAGTAGGAGGGGGGAGAAGAAGGGGAGGAGAGAGGTCCTGTTCATTTTGGAAGAGTTGAGACTTTCCTTTCCTTTTCTTTTTCCCTTTTTTTGTTGGATTAATGAATGAAGGGATGGTATTTATAAGGTGTTTTGATGTGAGAGTAAAGGAATGGAAATAGGAGGCCTTGCAAACAAAGAAATGTGGGAGGAAAGGTTAGTAGTCATTAATTAGTTAAGGACTAATTAATGGGATTTAGTAAGAGAGGAGGATAAAGAGATCAAGAGAATAAGATAATGGGGAAAATGCAGGATTAGAGGAGAGAAGATGGGAAGAAATAAGTTCAAGTTGGTCGTATAGAATTTTCATCAACATAGATTTAGTTGGTGTAATGTTTCTATAACTTTCAGCAGGGTGAAAGAAATTTACTGGCAGAGGAAAGTGACATTTATCCTAATTCGTTGCTGGAAGCAACAAGATTTCTTTTATGCAAGAGACAAGAGCAGGCATGAAAATAGTTTGTAAGACATGTTTCATTAACTTCTTTTTAATGGAACGCGAGAGTTTCTCCCAGTCGATCCTCCCTCAAGTTAAGTTTAAACAGAATGCAAACCAAAATTCCGCAGACAGGGAATGGTCTCAAGAGAAACAACTTGCATGCCTACAGCCTACAGCTTTGAACCGTTTACCTCTAACATTTCAAACATCTCATCTATCTCTCATCATCATCATCATCTTCATCTTGTAATGAAGACATTAGCCACTGTCTTGATACATAATTCTGAACCGATCAGACTAGTCCAATGACTTCAATTCATGCTTGCTCCTGACTTCTAATCAGGAAACTGGAACCTTTTTTTTCTGTTATTGTGGAAAATTTCATGGATTTTGTAGGAGGATGCTATGATGCAGGAGACAATGTGAAGTATGGAATGCCTATGGCTTTCACAGTCACAACTCTGGCATGGACTGCTCTGCATTACAAAAAAGAACTACACGCAACCGGGAGTTGCAAAATGTATATTCTGCTATTCGCTGGGGGACCAATTACTTTCTCAAATGCATCATCAAGAAAGACCAATTATATGTTCAGGAAATGAGTTGCTTTATTTGAATTAAAATGTTACATTATGTTACATTTTAGTTGAAATTTTTTGTTACTAATTTCTTTTCTTTTCTGGCAAATTAAGGTGGGAGACCCAGTAGCCCATCACAAATGAAGATGCAAAAGAGCACTGTACAAGATCAGTAAGAATATGGCCTGAACTGAGATTGCGGCTGAGACAGCTGCTGCCTTGGCCGTGTCTGCGTTGGTTTTCAATAACGTTGACAAGGGTTATTCCGGTCGCCTTCTCAACAAAGCTAAATTGGTAAGAAGATTACTTTCATGAACATCTAAATTCATCCAGGTCCATGTATGTACATTTGTTGTTGTTTAGACATATTCCATAATGATAAATTTTGAAGGCAATTCCTATGTATTTTCTATACAATTTACATCAAAGCTAATTGGTTTTAATTTGACTCATTGATTTATGAAGCTCTTTGAATTTGCGAAGCAATACAAAGGAACCTATGATGGGGGAATCTCCCTTCTGCTCTTTTCGGGCTACAATGTAATGTGCATCTATTTACAACAATATAAATGCTCAAATATATGCAAGATAATTTAAGAACAAAATATTTATTGTATGCATTCCAATTATATAGGATGAACTGCTATGGGTACCTTGCAACAAAAAGGACCATGTACCAGCAATTTATCTCTTATGAAGCCATGAGCTCCACTGTTGCTGAATTCTGCTGGGATCTCAAGTTTGCTGGTGCCCAAGTTCTTCTCTCTGAGGTAGAGAACCTCAAACTTCAAGTATCTTTAATTAAGGAAAATCTAATGAAACAAGATTTGACATTGATTACTAATAGGTTCAGCTTCAATATTTTGTCATTTCGTCTAATATACAACTATTTAGGCCAATATTGATCTATATATTCTTCAATTTTTTTGTGCCTTTACAGAGAAACCTCTCAGCTCAGGGTGGTCTTCAGAACTTCAAGACCCAAGCAGATAAATTAGAATTACACCAGGTAGGTCTTGAATTATATACTTATCATTATAAAATTTAACAAAGATGAAAATTTTTGAAATTTAAATCTCAGGATTAATTTCGGTTTGGTGCAGGTTGAATGATCCATTTACGCGGTGAAGCCAACACAAAGTATGTCACCGGCACTGCATTTTTGTTCATGGATTTACAGTGACATTCTCACAAGGACCCATCAAACAGTGAGCTGGTAATCAACAAATCCAACAGGCACGACTGATACAGTTCGCCAAGCAACAGGTTACAGAACTCGAATACGGCTATCTTCAATTTTTATGTATAGTAACAAAAAGATTATGCCTTGGGTCACAGACATATGTCATGTAGCATCAGATGCGTGCAATGACATCTTATATGCAGCATGTAGCATCAGATTGAGATGGAGCACTTGACCTGAGTCTCTTTCGCATGTAGCACTGCAGACTTTGAGCCTGTGATTCTCTTTAGAATACACAAGGTAGATTCCAAAACCCACAAAGTCTCTTTCACTTGAAGCAAAGTGGACATTGAATCAGTGCGAATTTCATCGACGGAGAAGGAGATCGTGATATCAATGATAATAGTAGTGCCGAAGAAGGATAATTCGAGGAGAAAGAATGGAATCTGCAACCAGGAAATGTTGTGCCTATGATAACAACCTGATGAGGATCCCCTGAATCTCACAAGCACAAAGAACAATCCAAAACAGTACAAATCAAATACCAGAGAAAGCACACGCGCAAACAAACAATTTTAATGAGGCTCGGCCTCAACGCCTATGTCTTCGGGGCAATCGGAGAGAGATTTAATTGCTTTGAAAGAAGATTACAATGGTTGCAGCACCTCTAGATCTCAAGAGAGCTACAACACTTCATTCTCAAGGATACAAACCCTAAAAACCAACAACAGCCCTTAAATACACAGATTTCCGAATCAGCAGAAAATTACCCGCACCCGACTGTCGGTCGACCGGGCGGTCGACCGACCCCTTCCACCGGTCGACCGGGCGGTCAATCGGGTGCCCAACAGAGAGTTGGGTCACTTCAGTCGGTCGGCCGAGATATTTCCTTGTGCACGTTATGCACGTCGGTCGACCGCGCCGGTCGACCGATCTCCTGTTTGTGCGGGCGGTCGACCGGGCCGGTCGACCGATCACCTGCACCTGCTGCTTTTCTGCTGCTGTGCTGCTGCTTCTTCCTTCGTCCTTTTGTCGTCGACCTCCTTGGCGATCACTCGACGACCCTCGACGATCCTTGTCAACTTCCCCATCAGTAAACTCTCTCTTTCCAACAATTCTCCACCTCGGCGAAGAATTTTCCTAAAATCTGAGCCGATCTCCAACGAACCCCATTCTATCACCTAGCGAAATCGACACACGATCTCGGCGAAATCGACACACGATCTCGGCTTGCGCGCACCGGATGAAATCGACACACGATCTCGGCGAAATCGACACACGATCTCGGCTTGGAATCTTTAGCTCAGCTATCCATGGAAAACATCGCACATGCCTTCCCTGCACTCCACCTTAGGAGAATTTCCATACATGCCGATCACCAAACTGTGGCTTCTACTCCACAACTTCACGACCTCACGAAGACTTCCTTACGAGCCAACACTGACTCTCCAACTGACCAGCTCTATCTAGTCTTCCTGTCTTCCACTGATGGTCCAACCAAGTCTGTGTAGAGCCCACCCAACTTCATCGGCTTCAACTGGATGCATATCCCTCCTTTTGCAAGCTCAAAATCTTCTCAACGGAAGATCACCTGTTCATCTAGATCACAACACCTCACCACTATGTGAAGTCTAACTGGCCACAACGCTTCACCTCTACGTGAAAGCTTTCCACCTCTACGTAGAGTTCCATCGGCCACAACTCTTCACCTCTACGTGAAGATCCAAACAGCTTCTCGAGAACCCAAATAGCTTCATAAGAGTTGCATCACCAAATGGTTGCGCCTTCACGGCTGCCTACGTACCTTTTCCCAAAAGGATCAAGCCAACCGTAGTTCATTTAGATGAGCTTCATCAAGCTCAAGCTATGGTACCTATATTTGCAGCAGCGAACCTGTCTGACTGAGTAATATGAACCTCTTCCCGACCATCATGGAGGACAACGGCCTTTAACTTCAGCTTGTCGCATTCACAAGCTTGAGATTCATGCTTCTTTTCCCACAAGCGTGGTTTCACCTTGGCTCCAATGGCTGCAAACAACTCGACATCCTCAGCAATGTCTTCAACCTGTTCAGCATCACCCTTTGCTTCATGATCTCCACCCGGTGTCACATCCGGTGAAGTCTCCTCCAATGCCGCACCAATTGGAGATGATGGAATAGCATCAACCTCCACCCGCTGCGATCCAACCTTGGTCTTCGTCCTCTCCACCTGCTGAGAGACAGTGGACTTCAAATCTGAAGTCTCTCCAAATGTGACATTCCTGCTCATCATGATCTTCTTGTCTTCGGGGTCCCACAACCTGTAGCTGTTCCTCTTGACGCCCAAATGGACAAACCTCTTAGCTCGCGGATTCACTTTGCCATTCTTGGCACCGAAGTAGGCCAGACTTCCAAACTCCCACAGCACACCATGATCTTGAACAGCTTTCCTAGACCAAATTTTTAATGGAGCTTTACCTCCTATCGCAGTCGATCTGTTCATGAGATGGCTAGCATACTCAGTCGCCTCAGCCCAAAACGGCCTGTCTAATCCTGCATTAGACAACAACCGCCGAACCTCCTCTAGTAAGGAACGGACTACATCTTTAACCAACCCATCTGTACCTGTTGTGAAGTGAGTAGCAATACCGTGTTCTGGCCAAATCGTACGAACTGGTACATGTCCTTTCTAACATTACCAATATGAAGCTCCTTTATCTTTCTACCTATCTGTCTCTCCATTTTTCCTTTCCACTTCACCAACACATCTAGGGCTTCACCCCTTTGTCTTATAGGATACATCCAAACCTGCCTAGATGAACCATCAACAAAAGAGACAAAGTACATGTGACCTCCAAGCGATGCCGTCTTAGCAGGTCCCCATACGCTCATGTGAACACAATCAAGAAGACCTTCATTGCAGTGAGCACTGGTGCTGAATCTCACCTTCTTCTTGTCTAGAATGCTATGTCCACCTTCCAACTTACAGGTAGCAGCACCTTCCAGCAATTTCATCTTTGCAGGAGCTCGCAAAGATTCTTCTTCTTCCTGTCCGACCTTTCCCTGCCAGACCTCCGGGCCACCATCATCTGAGGAACTCGAAATCTCCACCTGATCTGTAATCGTACTACCCTTCAAGTAGTAGAGATTGCCTCGGCGGACGCCCTTCATCACCACCATCGAGCCCTTGATCATCCTGAGATCGTCATCTCGAACAGATATCACCATGCCCGATGCTTCCAAAGTTCCCACGGAGATTAGATTTCTCTTCAACTGAGGTACATACCTCACTCCCTTCAGCTCCCTTACCATCCCATCAAACATCCTGATTCAGATTGTACCTACACCTTCCACGCTACATGGGTGATCGTCGCCCATAACGACCAAACACCCCTCCAGTTTCTCAAAGCTAGAAATCCAACCTCGATTGGGGCATGCATGGTATGTTGTACCTGTATCCAGAATCCACTCATCTTTCCATGAGTTACCAATGATTGGAGAACTGACTGAAAACGAGAAACCTGACGAGTCCGAGTCTGATCCATCTTCTTGTGAACTACTCCTCTGAGTATTCGTCACCTTTGATAGATTTGCTTCAGCCTTCTGTTGACACTTAAAAAAGACAAGATTCTTATTGGTCTGAACAAATGTCTAACTTGTCAACATTTATAAAAGACAAGTGACAGACAAGCTGAAGACCAGTTTTCACCCATCTCCAAGGGACAAGGAAGCAACTTGGACTCCACTGATCCAGCAAGCAGAACAGTGAGCCCGGGACGTTTCTAAACAGACCTCAGCAGGTCTAAGATGCTAGCATTTAGCATTACATTAGCCCAAGGAGATAGCCTCGATTGAGAGACTAGTATCATCCAATTTCGCCAGGAAGCTAATTGACAGCTTCGCCGAAAAGCCTCTTTTCGGATTTCGCCAAGGATTGCCTTTAGCTCTGCTATGAGCTTCAAAGCCGGCAGCTCCGCTATTGATCTACTACGGTCAACCTTTGACCAATCAAATCTCCTGGTGAGATTGGATTCAAACAAATCAAATCCAATCAGGATTCAAATATGGCAGGTGATTGCCGCTATCTCGTGACTCTCTTGAAACGAGTAAGAGGATCAAGGAGAATCTCCCAACAATATGGAAAGGATCAAAACAGATCAACCGACCTGCCAAATCTAGCTCCGCAGAAGTTATCTTAGCCTCGCAGCAAGGCTACTTTCTAAATTCAAACAGATTCGGTTCAATCTGTTTCCATATCTTCAAAGGGGACGATTATACCCTTGCTTTCCCTATAAATAGCCCGCCAGAGGCACAAGGAAAGGGAGATCGATCGGATCGGGAGAGACTTCCAGAAAAAAAAAGAGAGAGGACTCCACAAGCAGAGGCTTCTTTACAACGCACCGTGCGTTCTCGAATTCAGAGACTCTTTAGAGAAATACTTCTCTCTTCAGGGTGGCGATACCCTAATCACCTCTTTTCCTCAAGGAATCTCCGGAACCAGGCGAGAAGGAATTCCTTACAGAAGGCGGTCTTGAGAAGTAGCAAGTGGGTCCTACCAACCCTCTATTCTCTGATTCCCGGAACCAGGCGAGAAGGGAATCTCATCGCTCGCATCGTCAAAGGGACAAAGTGGTCGCGCGCTGACCAGACTCCTATCGGCACACTTCTCCAGAATCTCTGAGGAGATCTACTTATAATCTTTTTGAAGAATACTTGTAATTTAGCTCCTCAAACTCTTTTATTTGTAAGTTTTCCCATTTGCAAATATGATGGAAAACAAGATGGCGACTCCACTGGGGATGATATTCTCCTCTGCTGAGAATTAAGTGTCGCAATGCGACGATCAAACCTTCGGATCTATCTCTAAATTCAACAAAGTCGGTGCAGCCAGAGCTTCTCTGGCTAAATCTTCAAGGAAAGTCTCTGCGGAGACTGAAAAGGTTCCCTGCAAACCTGCTGCGGTGCTCTGGCGCAACAAGGAAGCATGCCCGCAGACCGAGCCCTGCACTCTTGAGAACTTGGTCATCCAGATCGACCAAGGAAGATTTGAAGAAGTCCTCTCTGGGGGTGACCTGACGCTTCGAGCACGGAAGCACAGGAAGGTCTTCACGACCAAGGTTTCAAATCAGAAACCAGAGGCAGAATTCTGCCAACACCCCACAGCCCCGCGTGTGGCTATTCAGGTTCCTCGTGAACCTAAGCATCTTCCGTCAAGGCGGATATGGAAGCCCAAGAAGAAGTCTCCAACCGAGGTTCCGGTGTAGTCACGCTGAAACTGCGCCTCTCCCGCGAAGAAAAGGGTAAGATGCCTATCTACCCTAACGATGCTGCCAATCATGAAGTCCCGACGGCGATCATACCGTCGCTCAAATCAAAGGCAGCAAAGCCTTCTGACAGCCTCGCTTTCACAAGCGAAGCCACCATACCAAAGCATACTCATTGGATCCATGGCCGCGAGGCTAAGGCCAAAGAGTCATCTAAGGCTAATCCCCTTCGCGGCGGAATAGCGGATAAAGCACCTCGGCGTGCTCTGCTCTCTAGTTCATCAAGCACTAAGTTCGCACCTGCTGGCGAATCTAGATCTGAAGCACTATTCAGTGCTAATCCCTTTTGCAGGGATAAGAAGAATGGAGTATCGTCCCATGTACACTCCGAAAAATCTTCTCTGCGAAGTTATCCAGGCTCTGTTGGGCCTGACCTATGAGAATTCCTGGTAAGCAAGCGGAAGCCGGAGCCCCTCCGAACTACTTTCCCCTGTTGTCAAAGAGGATGCCGACTTGTGACAATCCATTCAACCCGCTGCCGGCTACATCTAACCATGGCTGTATCTCCGCGCCGGCAATCGGTGTTTGATCGGTTGTCCGCACATGTTCTTACGAGGCATCGCGGAAGGGGCGCCTCACCAGATCCAATCTCCGCCTCCGTCAATATGACCGGAAGAGGCCGAGAGCGACGCAAGGGGAGTCAGACATCTGATGGTCCCCCTTTCAGTTCTCCAGATCCAGATTATAATCCAGGCCTAGGCGAGGTCTCGGTACAAGAAGAAGGTGTTTCCGAAACACCAGATCCAGGGTGGCAATACCCTACAATTACGAGCAACCTTCTTCCTCGACGGCCCTGATCCCGCCATCACCCGGGCAGTCACCTCAATCTTCAGACGAAGAAAAGGAAGACAGCGGGTATGCCTCGTCAACGACGGTCAGTTCAGTGCGAACCGACAAAGCATCGGTCAACATGGCCGATAACGCTAACGATGACCTTCGTCGGCGTTTGGAAGCTCAAGAGCAAACCTCCAGGACCCAGCAGGAAACCCTGGACAATATTCAACAGATGCTTGCCCAACTCCTCAGCAATCGGGGCGGCAATGATACCGGAAGCCACCACGATGAGGAGGAACACTTTAGCAATGATCCGAAATCCAAGGGAGGTTCTTCCCTAGATGCTGAAGTCCTTAAGGGCCTCCAGGCTCAGATTGCATCCCTAACTCAGAGGGATGAATTAAAGAAGGTGGGGACAGTCCGTCCTTATCCACTAGAGTGGGATTCGGTGCCATACCCACCAAAGTTCAAACCACCAACGTTGCATACGTATGATGGTAAGAGCTCGCCCAATCAGCACATCTACTATTTCCGGTCTCAGACTGGTAATGTCATAAGCAACGACGCCATCATGGCTAGGCTGTTTATTGGCACTCTAAAGGACGTGGCATTCGACTGGTTCCGAAGCCTCCCTCCAGGCTTTATCAATTCCTGGCTCGACCTGGAAACTCGGTTCCTCTCTCGCTTCTATGAGGACGACACTGAAGTGACCATGGACAAGCTCCTCTCTACCGTACAGAAGAAGGGCGAACCCGTCCGCGACTACATTGAGTAGTTCAGAAACTTATCCTTGATGTGTCCAGCAGGGATGCCGTTACCCATGCTCTTACAGACATGCAGGCACAACTTTTTAGATCAAGTAGAAGTTCGCATGGGGGCTGTCAAAGCCCACACTTGGAAGGAATTAGTCGAACAAGCTGAGATAGCTGAGAAGTCGGCTAAAAAGTTCGAGCCATCCGCCCCCAGAGGCAAATGGGGTACGAACAGTAAAGGACGCGGCGACCCGCCTCAGTCTTCCCAAGCTAAGGGGAAAGAGATTATGTCCGTAGAGTTATCCGGAGACGTGCAGTCGAAGGCTAAGAAGAGCGGCTTCAACAATCAGGAGCCCAAGTTCCCTCCAAAACAGTACTCCTTCAAAGATGATCAAGTGGTTACAATATTCTATCTGCTCCACAAAGGGAACAAGCTGAAGCTGCCGGATGCTCGACGTCCTGATGAGATAGGGCGCACAAACGACCCCAAATACTGCCTCTATCATAGGATGATTCACCATCCTACTGACAAGTGTTATGTCCTCAAGGATAGGATACAAGCCCTGATTGACGCCGGCGTCCTCACACTGAAGACGGAGCAGAAGAAAGTCACTGCTAATATGGTGACTCTCGAGTTCGGCAGCACCCAAAAGGTCACGGTGCCTGATGGGACTTATCCAGCCCCCACGCCGCGATTGGAAGTAAGGCATCCTTCGCCCATGACTAGAGACGACAAAGGTCTCGTCCCCTTAACATTGGAGACAGGGGAAGTCATGTGGATACACCCAGATCTCGTCCAAGACATTCAACGGTGTTCAAAGCGGCCCAACTCAAAAGGCAAATCTTGCAATGTCATCTCTGTCCTACCAGATGACGGTGATGTTACCTCGGCTTCCCTCAGCGATTCGGAAGGAGAAAAGCATGCTTGTACAGCGCAAGCAGACGCACCTCAACAGACGGGCACCCGGTCTGGGAAGTCGTACCTGAGACAGTATGAGAAGCTTGCTGACGAGACACAACAGCAAACGACGTCAGCACCAACGCCTGCATCCACTCCAGTCCCGACCAAAGGGAGAGAAAAGCCTAAAGAGGTACGGTTCGACCATGTGTTGAAGAAACCGTCAGGCCAAGGGCTTGATACGCCCTTTCGCTTCGATATACTGGCCCACTTGGCCAATATCCCAGCTCATATCACAATACACGAGCTCCTGCGTCTCTCCAAAGAGACACGAGAAGCGCTCAGAGATGCTTTGGCCAACTCAGAGACTCTTCTGACATGCATACCAGAGGTCTCTAATCATGACGCCCAGTCTTCTTGCCCAGAATGCCATCATGTACAATCGAAGGTGCCTGCTATTACCTTCACGGCGGAAGATATGCTTCTCAAAGATAACAAGCATGATCGACCTCCGTACTACACCGGATATATCGGTTCAACATGCATTGAAAGGGTACAAGTCAATCCGGGGTCGGCACTCAGCATCATCCCCAAACGGCTTCTCTATTTCCTCGGCATACCACTGTACAGGTTGTCCGCAACCACTACTACAATATATGGTTTTAACGCCGGGAGCAACCATCCACTTGGGAAGATTCGGCTCCGTTGCAGAATCGGAAGCCTCAAGTCAGAGGTGACGTGTTATGTCATTGACGCTGACACGTCATATAACCTGCTGCTAGGACGGCCATGGATCCATGCCAACTGGATCGTCCCTTCTACCCTCCACCAGTGCTTCAAATATGTGGTGGATGATACGACAGTACGAACTGTCTTTGCCGAAAGGCAACCCTTTAAAGGCGTGGAAAATTACTTCACCGACGCTCTCCTGTATCAAGAGGCCGGTGGAACGCATGAGGAGCCATTGCCAGATGACAGTGAAAGTGGCAATGAAGCGGATTCAGAGTCCGAGGCGGGCATGCCGGCCATTCTGACTGGCGAACCAATTACAGCATGTCTCATTGACCCCAAATGTAATACTCCTTCTGAGGAAGAAGGTGAATGGGTAATTAATGACAATATTTCTTTTGATTATCCTGTGAGTATGCGGTCGATCAAATCCATTATGGATGGCTCTCTGCACATGCCCGTACATAAGCCAAGTGCGGCCAATACATCTATGGAGGTCATAGAAGGGGCTACGCTGGTGATCCCTCCTTCCAAACAAGGTCAGTCGCCGATAATCTTCGGTAGAGCTCAGCCACGGAAACCTACAACTGCAGACTCAAGCTCAGAGTCAGATGCTCCACAGTTCTTCCATTATGTGCGGCCAGCCCGCCACATTATGAAGAAGATGGGATATAACTTGAAGCAGGGAGGCAGCCTAAACTTTGGAAAAGGGAGGCGCAGTCTAATGCGTAATTTTGCCCCGAAAGGGAAGCCTGCAAATTACTATGATAGTACACGCAGGGGGTTGGGTTACGTCACGCCCACATCATCAGTAACAGTTCAGGTCAAAGACGACGGACCAATTCCATCACAGTCGGCTTCATCCTCCGAGTGGGACTCCGATATCAGCATAGGAGAAATGTTCAAAGGCCTCGCCGCGAATATGACTTCAAGCAGTCAATTGGAACCTGCGGAAGCTGCCAATGGTGAACCATGGGCCCAGCAGTTAAGCCTCCAATGGGAAAAACGGTTCGAACTGCGTGAGCCGCCTACTGAAGACAAGGTGATGCAGGTCAATCTGGGAAGTCAAGATCATCCCAAACCCATCTTTATAAGTGAAAGCCTATCACTTATAGAAAAGGAGGAATTGATAATGCTCGTAAAAGAGTATATAGACGTCTTCGCGTGGAGCTATGAAGACATGCCCGGACTCGATCCACAGGTCGCTATGCACCGGCTGAATATCAAGCCCGACGTCAAGCCAGTCAAGCAGCAACAACGTCGGTTTCGCCCGAATATTATGGAAGCTATTGAAGCCGAAGTTCACAAACTCATTGCAAGTGGCTTCATTCGGGAGGAGCAACATCTAGATTGGGTGGCTAATATAGTCCCCGTCCTCAAGAAGAATGGCAAAATACGGATCTGCATCGACTACCGTGATCTCAATGCGGCCTGTCCCAAAGATGAATTTCCACTGCCCATCACTGATGTCATGATTGACAACACATGCGGGTTCGAAAGGATGTCTTTCATGGACGGCTTTTCAGGGTACAACCAGATTAAGATGTATCCCGACGATGAGAAGCATACTTCATTCCGAACACCATTGGGGGTATACTGCTACACTGTAATCCCTTCGGACTGAAGAATGCCGGAGCAACCTACCAGCGGGCAATGAGTACGATCTTTCGCGATCATCTCCGAAAGACAGTGGAATGTTATGTTGACGACATTGCTGTCAAAAGCCGCAACAAGGATGAGCATCTCCGCGATCTCAGAAAGATGTTCGACATAATGCGGGCTCATCAACTGAAAATGAACCCGACAAAATCCTTCTTGGGAGTGTCAAGTGGCAAGTTCCTTGGGTTTATCGTCACATCAAAAGGGATTCACCTTGACCCAGACAAAGTCAGAGCTATCTAGAGCATGCATCCGCCAAGGAACCTCAAAGAGCTGAGAGGCTTGCAAGGCAGGTTGGCCTACATCAGAAGATTCATTGCAAATCTCTCAGGCCGCTGTCAGCCGTTCACCCGGCTCATGAAAAAGGGTGCTTCCTTCGTATGGGATCAAGCTTGTCAGGAAGCTTATGAAGACATCAAGAGGTACCTCACAAAGCCTCCAGTCTTAGTGGCCCCTACATCAGGGAAGCCATTCTTACTTTATGTAAAAGCTCTGGACTACTCCCTCGGCGCCCTCCTCGCTCAAAAAGACGGCAATGGCCACGAGCAGGCCATTTATTATCTGAGCAGGACTCTCATAGGAGCGGAATCTCGCTACAATCCTGTTGAGAAAGAGTGTTTAGCTCTCGTCTTTGCCGTTCAGAAGACACGGCATTATTTGGTTGGCCAAACCATACATGTCATCTCCAGGGTGAATCCTTTACGTCTTCTTATGACGAAGCCAGGGTCACTAAATTCAAGATTGGCTAAATGGGCACTTCTGCTGTCTCAATACGACATGACCTTTATTCCTCAGAAGGCGGTCAAAGGCCAAGCCCTTGCAGAATTCTTGGCTGCTCATCCAGTTCTGGAGCATTCAAAACTCCACGAAGACATCCCTGATGAAGTCTTCGAGTCCAACGCAACTTCAGTAGAGGAAGTATGCAGATGTTCTTTGATGGAGCATCGTGAATGGGTCCTAAAGGCAAGATTATTGCCGGAGTGGGGGTCGTGTTTATCTCCCCACAGGATCATTCCTTCCCAGAGCATTCTCCTTGACAGAATCATGCTCCAATAATGTAGCAGAATACAATGCTCTGCTCATTGGTCTCCACCTCGCCCATGGAATGGGGGTACGCTACCTTGAAGCTTATGGCGATTCAAAACTGATCATCAATCAGGTTAAAGGCGAATATGAAGTCCGCCATGAGGACTTGGTGCCTTATTACCATATGGCCATTGAGTTGGCTAACCTATTTGAAGGTTTCTACATCGGGCATGTGTCTCGATCTCAAAATACCAAGGCGGACGCTCTCGCTGCATTAGCGACGATGCTAGCCTTGCCAGCCGACACCGAGTACTATCTCACAGTCGCGACCCGACACCTCGTATGCTCTAAGCATATGCTGAAAATCCAAGAGGTCCATAATGTCTCTGCAGACCTCGAGCCGAGGGATTGGCGCTTCCCTCTCATTGACTATGCTCTGCACGGATTGCTCCCTGACGATCCTAAAGAAGCGGCGTCCATCAGACGAAGGCCCCCCCGTTTCTATTACGATCCTACTCTGAAGACGCTCTACCGTCGTTCATATGACGGTGTCCTCCTTCGGTGCCTTTCTCAGTCTGAGGCACAGCAAGTACTCAAAGAAGCACATGACGGCATTTGTGGAGCCCACCAGCCGGGTCCGAAGCTCAAAGACAGGCTACATCGGCTTGGGTACTATTGGCCAACTATGATAACCGACGCCATCCAATATGCGCGAAGGTGCAAGGCATGTCAGATTCACGTTGACTTTATACACCAGCCTTCGGAGTTGCTCCACCCTACTGCTGCTTCATGGCCATGTGAAGCATGGGGAATAGATGTCGTAGGGCCAATCAGCCCCTCTTCGGCAAGAGGCCACCGGTTTATCCTAGTAATAACTGACTACTTTTCAAAATGGGCGGAAGCCATACCGTTGGCCGAAGTCAAAACCTCTAATGTGGTTAACTTCCTCAAACACCATGTCATCCATCGATTTGGTGTCCCCAGGCGGATCATCCATGACAATGGTCCCCAATTCATAAGCCAAGTGTTCTATCGGTTCTGCGATAAATACCGAATCCAGAATGTGGCTTCAACCGCCTACAATCCTGCTGCCAATGGCTTAGCGGAGGCGTTCAACAAGACGATCATCAAACTGCTCAAGAAGTTCGTCTCCTCGAACAAGCGAGATTGGGACGAAAAGCTCGGTGAATGTCTCTGGGCCTACCGAACCACGGTTCGGACACCGACAGGCAATACGCCTTTTTTCCCTGGTATACGGATGCGAAGCAGTCATCCCATTGGAAATTCAGATGCCATCATTGCGGATAGCTCTAATTACCAAGATCACCTCAGAGGACAACGATCGCCTACGTCTCCAAGAGCTCGAAGCCCTAGACGAGAAGCGGCTCCAAGCGCAGCAACACATCGAGCTATATTAGGCTCGGATGTCAAAAGCCTTCAATAAGAGGGTCAAACAGAGGGTCTTCCAAAAAGGAGACCTGGTCCTAGCCGTCAGACGACCGATGATTATGGCGCACAAGACCAGAGGCAAATTTCAGCCTAAATGGGAAGGACCGTTTGTGATAGAAACAGTCTATTCAAACGGAGCATACCGCCTTATGACTGCAGATGGCGACCTACTCATGATGCCGATCAATGGCAAGTTCTTAAAGAAGTATTATCCTTAATCAAGGATCCCTCTCTTGATCGAGTTAACATTACACCTCTGATCAAGATCTTCGTGTCAAAATACACACAAAGAGAGCCCTTCTCTTCCTCCAAGCAGATCATACAGCCATAAATCAACAGGAACCTGGCCGCGCACCAGTCATCCTAAAGCAAAAGCAGGGTTATGCAGACACTAACCCTATAAGCCAAACATCCTTAACGATTAAGGATAGAGGAAATTGTTGGCCTGTAAGCCCAACATAAATCCTCGACAACTCATCATGCTGAGGGGAATAGCATGGCTAGCCCAACTCAAACGGTAGTTGGTAAAGGCATATCAAACCCGTTGACAGCTGAGGGTTTGCTAAAAATCCTAAGGGACCTGTTCCCATTTGATCCCCTCTCCAAAGTCACCTACCAATTCTCATCCATAGAATGGTAGGTCCACATATACATTTCGCTGTTACGTTAACATTAAACCTATGACAGTGATTCCCTCGTTTCTCCCTGTGAGAACGAGACCTCCAAAATCACTTACCAATTCTCATCCATAGAATGGTAAGACCACATATACATTTCACTGTTACGTTAACATTAAACCTATGACAGTGATTCCCTCGTTTCTCCCCGTAAAAACGAGACTTTTTCCAAACTCCATTACAATTTTGAGCTTGTTGACATTTACAAAAGACAAGTCTCAACCTCGAGCCCTGTTGACATTTACAAAAGACAGGTCTCAATACTCGTCGACATTTACAAAAGACGAGCATCATCACCCTTGAGCTTGATGGCTTCTCAACCAGTTATGTCATTGCGACCTCTGAACTGGCAGATAGCCAAGTCTCATCTACTATTGAGCTTAGTGACGTCTCAATTGGTTATGTCATTGCGACCTCTGAACCAGCAGACAGCTAAGTCTCAATCTCGAGCCCTGTTGACATTTACAAAAGACAGGTCTCAATACTCGTCGATATTTACAAAAGACGAGTATCACCACCTTTGAGCTTGATGGCTTCTCAACCAGTTATGTCATTGCGACCTCTGAACTGGCAGATAGCCAAGTCTCATCTACTATTGAGCTTAATAGCGTCTCAATTGGTTATGTCATTGCGACCTCTGAACCAGCAGACAGCTAAGTCTCAATCTCGAGCCCTATTGACATTTACAAAAGACAGGTCTCAATACTCGTCGACATTTACAAAAGACGAGTATCACCACCTTTGAGCTTGATGGCTTCTCAACCAGTTATGTCATTGCGACCTCTGAACTGGCAGATAGCCAAGTCTCATATACTATTGAGCTTAATAGCGTCTCAATTGGTTATGTCATTGCGACCTCTGAACCAGCAGACAGCTAAGTCTCAATCTCGAGCCCTGTTGACATTTACAAAAGACAGGTCTCAATACTCGTCGACATTTACAAAAGACGAGTATCACCACCCTTGAGCTTGATGGCTTCTCAACCAGTTATGTCATTGCGACCTCTGAACTGGCAGATAGCCAAGTCTCATCTACTATTGAGCTTAATAGCGTCTCAATTGGTTATGTCATTGCGACCTCTGAACCAGCAGACAGCTAAGTCTCAATCTCGAGTCCTGTTGACATTTACAAAAGACAGGTCTCAATACTCGTCGACATTTACAAAAGACGAGTATCACCACCTTTGAGCTTGATGGCTTCTCAACCAGTTATGTCATTGCGACCTCTGAACTGGCAGATAGCCAAGTCTCATCTACCATGAAGCTTAGTGACGTCTCAATTGGTTATGTCATTGCGACCTCTGAACCAACGGACTGTTAAGCCTCAATTTGAAGTCCTGTTGACATTTACAAAAGACAAGACTCACCAATGTTTGCCGACATTTACAAAAGGCAAGCATTTCCACTCCGGCCCCGCAAAGGGCTAACCTCGAGACTGGCAACGTCTCAATCGGTTATTGCGACTTCTGAACCAACAGACAGTCATGTCTCATTATCCAAGCAAATGAAGATGACATTCTCAAGCAAGATCAAGATCGGAGACTCGGCAAAAGAAAAGAAAAAAAGAAAAAGAAGGATGTCCATTAATGTCAAAAAGATGGGTACATGGAGGAACATATACAATGGCCTACAGGCGTACATGATAGGATCGAATTCGATCTCCGAGTGAGGCCAACCTCGCCCTCCTGTCATCAGCAGCTTGAGCCAGCGCCTGTGACCTCAGCTCAGCCTCATTGAGCTCCGCCGTCTGAGCCAAACGAGCCTCGACCTCCGCCAGAGCTGCCCTCTGTGATGATTCTTGCCGCGCCAGTTCTTCATTCTGAGCTCTGAGCCGTTCAAGCCGCGCAGTTTCTTCGAGACGCACCGGTACTGCCTTGGATAGGAGGAGATTTGCTCTCCTAATCATCTCCTCGGCCCTCCCAATCTTGTCTTCAGCGTCAAGAAGAGCACTAGAGGAAGCGTCAATCGCACTTCCAACCTCTGCCTGCCTTGCTCCCAAGGATTCCAAGTCAGAGGAAATAGCCTTAGCGACCTCTTGAGCAGCAAGCCGGGCCTCGTGCCTCTGGGCAACAAGATGTGCGAGCCGCTCATCAGCTAAAGACCCCAGGTCCGAAAGATGCAGACGGCGCCACTCTCCTACATCCTTCTCAAGGTCGTCCACCAAGAGTTCCAAAACAGTGGCTTGGTGATACCCCTCAAAGTCCCGAATGCATTCAATGCCACGGGAGAGGACCACCTTCAACTTCGAGAATGGCACAGGCGAGCCCTTCAAGACTAGACCGATAGTATGCTCCAAACTATTATAGAAGCTATCGACTAGATTACCTATGAAGTCATTCTCAGCTTCATCAATCTTTGGTGGAGAGGCAACCTCGAAGTAGCCTACCAGCCCGGTCGATACTGCCGCAGAAAAAGCGGCGGAAGCACTCACAGCAGCAGGGCAAGCCGGGGGCGATTTCGGCGAAGCCCTCATCGAGACCAGAACGCCAGCCACCGCGGAAGAAGGACTAGCAACCACCCCTGAGCAGCAGGCTCAATCACTAGGGTTGGAGAAGAAGGGCTTGTGATCACCCTCAGCTCTGCACTTGGCAAAGTTGCCGATACCTCACTCGGAAGTAAGGACGCCCCAGGGACGGCCGCCTCCGCAACCTCCGGTCTGTCAGCCTCCTTAGGCTAATAAAGAGGCAAATCGCCATACAGGGCGTCCAACACGGCAGCATCCGCCGCGGTCGAAGCGCCTAACTTACCCTCGGACCTCTCAGGGGAATTCTCCAGCTCCTTCAAAACTGATGGATCTTGAGGCTGAGCATCTGCAACAAGGCCATGGTCAGGAAGAAGATACAGTAAACAGAAGAGGAGACCAAGAGGTCGTCATCATACCTAAGGCTGAGGTTGCCTCAAACATGTCATCACCCGTATCAGCCTCCAGGCGCTCCATCGGGAAGTTCTTGCCAGAGTCAGCACGAATAGCCGGCCCGCTTCTGTAACGCCCCGATTCCACGGATACGGGGACGTCACTGCGACGTATATACGTAGGTCAGAAAATGCCCCCACGTATATACGCTAAGCATAAAAGTACAACAAGAATTAGAGTACAACACAAAGCGTGGTATATTCATATGCCAACTATAAAAGTACTAATACAAAGTTATACCAGTTATGATAACTGTTACACTTTACAAGTGTTTTGTTTTCACAACCAAGTCCAAAAGAACATATACAAGGATATACACAAGATGCTCACGTAAGAGAGGGAGACTCGTGAGCCAAAAGGAAGAGTCTGGCACGAGGGAACTAGATCTGATCAGCCTGCTCACTCAGATACGCTTGGTCCTCTGTGGATGGCTCCACTTCGTTCCAAGCCTCAGAATCTGAATATGCAAATCCAAGGAATCAAGACATATAACGATAACAAACTATAGCCAAGTGGCTAAGGGACATGAATAAGAAAAGATGAAACAGGTATAAGGAATATCAACTAATAAGTATGAAAAGCATGAAGAGACAAAGTTCTAATACAATAAATCTACAGTTAACGTCTTATTATTATTACTTATCTTACTGTGATATCTAGCTATGTGACCCAGCGTCCCAGGGCACATAGATCCATATCCTAGTAAAACAAGGTTGTTATTGGAAATCAGCGGTTGTATCGACGAACTATGTTTACAGTGGATCCCGTACATGCCCGGGATAACGGTCCAGGATTGTTCCGTTGCTTGGTGACGGAAGCCAGCCGCTAGGCCATTCAGGAGGGACTTATGTATGCCCTTATCATGATGGTACCAGTAATAGAGGGAGCAAGCACTCCCCTCGGTCCCCTGGAGGCCCACAGGTCAGACCGGAACATGAGTTGCACAACATTCCTAAAAACCACTGTAAACACGAACACATATCGATATCCGCATGTTTTCCCCCGACCCATGTGTAAGTTGGTCCATTTTATACAAAAGTCAAGTGTATCATGCTTGGTTCAAGTGATGGCATGATAAGTGGTGATATTCACTATTTAACAAGTTATGGGGTGATAATGTACAATAACAAGTCATGAAGTAATATGAGATAAGATTCATCAAGTAACATGTCATGTAATACCAGTTATGAAGCATGAACAGGAATAATATACCACACATGTATCAACAATAAGAACCAAATTCAGAACGAAATCAACTAAGTCAAACAGTCATAATTAGTCGACTAGGAGGAAAGATTAGTCGACTAATAGGGGTCTTAAGTCGACTAACAGTCTGAATTAGTCGACTAAAACTGGGAAACAGAGAGTTGGGTTTCTGTTTCAGGAAAGTTAGTCGACTAGGGTGAGATGTGTAGTCGACTAACAGATACCTAAGTCGACTAATAGAGGGGCTAGGTCGACTAAAACTGTGATACAGAAAGTTGGGATTTATATCCGGGATACAGGAGTCGACTATGGGGAAATGGGTAGTCGACTAGGGTCCTAAGTCGACTAATATCTAGGCTAAGTCGACTGGGGCCGAGAGTTGGTGTTTTCTGGTCCAAGGAAAGATTAGTCGACTAGGCTAAAAATGTAGTCGACTAGGGGGGTCTAGTCGACTGGTAATATGGTTTAGTCGACTAAAACTGTGAAATCAGAAAAAGTCACGTTTCAGAACAAATGGGTTAGTCGACTAGTCTCTAGGTCAAGTCGACTAATTCTGGGAAAACAGGATACAGAACAGATTTTATGGTGATTGTTTGATGGGCTAAAAATATGATTTTTATGGCACCAGTGTACATGAATGATCAACACAAGTAAACAAGGAAGTTGTCTAGTCTTGGTGAGTAAAGATACTCACCTTGAACGGTTAAATCGAGGCTTGACGAGTTCCGAAAAGATCGTGTCGATAAATATCACCAAATGATTCCACGGCGATACTACGGACGATCACAATCCAAAAGCAGTCGTTGCTTGAAAAGGAGATGAAGACCTTGTGGTGTTTTGGAGTTAGGGTTTGAGATGGAGAAGAAAATGGTGAAGGCTAATCTCTTGGTGAAGTGAAGAAAAGAGAAAAGATTTGTAAAGGAAAGGATTTATATAGGTTTTGATTTTTGTAAAGGGAATGCAAATAAAGAAATTGAGAGGGGTTTTGTGCAAAATAGGGGAGATGAGGTGTCTCCCTTGGCCAATGGTGGCCGGCCATGAGAAAGAGAGAGAGAGATGTATTAAATGAGGGAGGTTGGTGAGAATGTGTGGAGATGGAATTTTGGAAGAAAATGGAAATTTGGAAAATGGAATTTTTGTGGTTGTGAAGGAAGGAAAAGAAAAATAGGGAAAAGGAAAAAGAAAAGAATTGATAAATGAAGAGATTTTCTTGGTCTTGGAAAATGAAAATACCGGAAACACGGATTCCTAGGTTCAAGTCAAGAATGCGGGAAAACATTTCGGAAAATACCGAAATCGTCCGAAATTCAAGTATCTCGGAACGACTCGTAATTTTCACCAAAAATCAATAATAATATATGAAGACCTATAGTGAAATCCGTTAGAAGAAATACTTTATAGTTTTAAAGCTAAAAATCCCGGAATCAGTTACCTACCGACTCCGAAAGAATTTTCATAAATTCATAAAATTCTTAGAAAAAGTATATGGATAAGAAATACGAATCTAAGAAATAAAGTCTAAAGGACTTTCTAGAAATTCCTAACTGTTTGTGAAATAAAAATACTGGAAGAAGTCTTCTACCGACTCCGGCAGAATTTGCATAAATTCGTAAAATCTTCAGAAAAAGTATTTAAGTAAGGGATATTATTCTAGGCAGAAATGTCTAAAGAATCTTCTAGAATTTCTAAACAGTTTGTAAGATAAAAATTCGGGAATCGATCAGCGGCACTGGTCGACACCGTTTGAAGAAATTCATTTTAATTTTAGAAAATTCCAGAAATTCACCAAAAATCTAATATATTAGAAAATGATATTTGAAATTGAAATTGGTCAAATACGGGAAGTAAATCGAAAAATACGATCGAAAAGCTGAATACGCAACTTAGTACGTATTACGGAAACGGGGTATTACAATCTACCCACCTTACAAAAATTTCGTCCTCGAAATTTCATAAGGTAAAGGTAACAGGAATGGTAACAGATAGATAAGGCTAGAAGAAAGATAACAATAGAAAAGAGTAAAAGGAAAGAGTCTTACCAATCAAGATGAGAAGAGTTGAGGATAACGCTCCCGGATGACGTCCTCTCGTTCCCATGTGGCCTCTCCTGGCGCATGGCGGTTCCAAGACACCAACACTAAAGGTATGGCTTTGTTCTTCAGTGTCTTCACACTTCTATCCAATATGGCCATCGGCTGCTCCTGATATGATAAGTCCGGTTGCAGTTCCACTCGGAGTGATCCAAAATATGGCTATCATCCTTTACATACCTCCTCAACTGAGATACGTGAAAAACATTATGAACACCGTCCAACGATGGCGGCAAAGCCAATCGATAAGACACATCTCCCACTCGATCCAATATCTCGAATGGGCCGATATATCTCGGACTCAGCTTTCCACGAATACCGAATCGGATCACACTTTGGTAGGTGATATCCTCAAGAACACATGATCTCCTGCCTGGAACTCCAATGGCCTTCTCTGTGAATCTGCCCAACTCTTCTGCCGACTCTGTGCTGCCTTGAGATGATCTCTGATAACTCTGATCTTCTCTGTAGTCTGAATCAGGATCTCAGGCCCCAAAAGACTCCTCTCACCGACTTCATCCCAACAAATCGGTGACCTACATTTCCTCCATACAATGCCTCAAAGGGTGCCATCTTAATACTGGCCTGATAGCTGTTGTTGTAAGAAAACTCAGCCAAGTGAAGATGATCTTCCCATGAACCCTTGAACTCAATTATGCAGGCTCTAAGCATATCTTCGAGAATCTGGATGGTCCTCTCTGATTGTCCGTCTGTCTGAGGATGATAAGATGTACTGAACTTCAGACGAGTTCCCAGACTCTCTTGGAGACTCTCCCAGAAATGAGATCTGAATCTGGTATCTCTATCCGAAACAATACTCACTGGAACTCCATGCAGACGAACTATCTCCTTCATGTACTTGTCTGCTAGAACTTCCGTTGACTGACCCACCCTGAATGGTATGAAGTGAGCTGACTTGGTGAGACGATCAATGATAACCCACACAGCATTATTACCTTTGGGACTACGAGGTAATGCCGTGACAAAGTCCATAGTGATGTGCTCCCACTTCCATTCAGGTATTGGCAAGGGATGTAGAAGTCCGGCTGATCTCTGATGCTCTATCTTTATCTGCTGGCACACCAGGCACTTAGCTACAAACTGAGCTATCTCCCTCTTCATGGCATTCCACCAGAAATGCTTCTTCAAGTCCTGATACATCTTGTTTCCCCCCGGGTGTATGGAATAAGCTGAACTGTGTGCTTCCTCCAAAATCTTCTGTCTGACTTCTCCTTGGGGAACACAAAGCCTGCTTCCAAAATACAAAGCACCATCTGGATGGATACAGATATCAGTCCTCAATCCAGCCTCCACCTGAGCTCGAAATATCTGTAATCTGGGGTCCTCCTTCTGAGCTTCCTTGATCTCATCAATCAATGATGACTGGATCTGTAAAGCCATGAGCTGCCCTGCCTTGTCACCTCCTCGAACTACCATCAAGTCCAATCTGATGAAGTCCTGAATCAACTGCTTCTGCTGAGTGATTTGGACTAGCACCCTGTTCTCTGGCATCCTGCTCAGTGCATCTGGAACTGTATTGACCTTGCCTGGATGATATTGCAAGTCAATATCATAGTCTGCCATAAGCTCCAGCCACCGCCTCTGCCTCATGTTCAACTCTTTCTGTGAGAAGATATACTTGAGGCTCTTGTGATCTGTATATATCAACACCTTATCTCCCAGAAGATAATGCCTCCAAATCTTCAAGGCAAAGATAACAGCTGCTAGCTCCAAGTCATGAGTTGGGTAATTCTGCTCATGAGTCTTCAGTTGCCTAGATGCATATGCTATGACATGATCATATTGCATAAGCACACATCCCAGGCCTTTTCCTGATGCATCACTGTAGATAACCATCCCTCCTCTTCCTGAGGGAGTCCTCAAGATTGGAGCTGAAATGAGTCTCTGCTTTAACTGCTCAAATGCTGCATCACATTCCTCAGTCCATATGTACCTTTCTCCTTTTCTGGTGAGCCTGGTTAACGGGGCTGCAATCCTAGAGAAATCCTGGACAAAGCGTCTGTAATATCCGGCTAGTCCAAGAAAACTCTTAATCTCAGTCACCGTCCTCGGAACTGGCCAATCCTTCACTGCCTGGACTTTACTAGGATCAACTGAAATTCCTTCTGCTGAAACAATGTGCCCAAGAAAGGCTATACTGTCCAACCAGAAATCACACTTGCTCCTCTTGGCATGAAGCTGCTCCTGCTGGAGAGTCTGCAACACAATCCTCAAGTGTTCTGCATGCTCCTTGTTGTTCTTTGAATAGATCAAGATGTCGTCTATGAAAACAACAACAAACTGATCCAAGTAGGGCGAGAACACTCGGTTCATCAAGTCCATGAAAACTGCAGGGGCATTGGTGACTCCGAAAGGCATTACTAGAAACTCATAGTGGCCATAACGGGTCCTGAATGCCGTCTTCGGAATATCCTCCTTCTTCACCCTCAGCTGATGGTAACCCGACTGCAAATCCAATTTGGAGAACACACGGGCCCCATGAAGCTGATCAAACAGATCATCAATCCTGGGTAAGGGATACTTGTTCCTGATGGTAACTTTGTTCAATTCCCTATAATCGATACAAAGTCTCTTACCACCATCCTTCTTGTTGGCCAACAGTACTGGAGCTCCCCATGGTGAAGTGCTAGGCCTAATCAATCCCTTGTCTGAGTACTCCTGCAGCTGCTTCTTTAAAATCTCTAACTCCGTCGGTGCCATCCTGTATGGAGCCTTGGATATGGGAGCTGCTCCTGGAACTGTATCAATGGAGAACTCAATCATCCTCTCCGGTGGCAGTCCTGAAATCTCAGCAAACACTTCTGGGAATTCATCCCACACCGGCACCTTCTGCTTCTGAACCTCCGAAGTAATCATCTGAGTCTTTCCCCTAGTGGACTTCACTTCTCCACTAAACTGGAATTCAGGTTGAAGGGGAATTCTGAAATTAATCTTCCTCTCCCTACAGTCAATCACTGCATAGTACTGACTGAGCCAAGTCATGCCTAAGATTACGTCGTACCCTTTGGTGTCTAGTACGAGCATATCTATGGCCAAAGTCTTGTCACATAATTCTACTGGACAATCAGTACAAACTCTAGAAGATATGACTACCCCATTCCCTGTACTTATCTCCCATTTGTGGTCTAATAACCTAATAGGTATAGAATGTAAAGCCACAAAATTCTCTGAGATATAACAGTGGGATGCTCCTGAATCGAAGAGAGCGAGAACAGGTATTGAATGAACTTTGATGTTACCTGTTATCACCTCCTCTGAAGCCTCAGCCTCCTCTGCTGTCAGAGTATAAGCCTGACCTCTGCCACGCCCTGCTGCAGTCCTGACTCCTCTCTGGACTGGGCGAACAACATGCTGTGGAGGAAGGGGTAGAGCTCTCCTCAACACCGGTCCCTGGTTCCTCTGCCCAAGTGGCCCTGCTAGTACCCTCTGTCCATTCGGTCCTTGAAGTGCTGGCACTGCTTGACCGGTTATCCCCACTCTCCTGTGTGGACAAGCCTCTATGGAATGGTCTCTGGATCCACACACCAAGCACAGCCCATTTGCCCTCCGGCAATTTGGTCGAGTGTGCCCTGGCTTCTGACAATAGTTGCAGAAGGCAATAGGTTGGGCCGTCTGGTAAGGAGCTGGCCTGAAAGGTTGCCTCATCTGGACCTTTGCTGCTCTGTATGGGCCTCCTCTTCCCATTGGTACAAACGGCCTCTTCATGGCCTGATTCCTCATCTGGTTCTCTTGCTTCTTCTGTAACCCACGCTCCACCTCTCGAGCGATGGTAAGAACCTCCGAGTAAGTCTTCAACTGCTGGGGCATTAGGAATACTTGTATATCCATCTGCAGGCCCTGCTGAAATCTGCTTGCCCGCTTCTCTTCATCTGTCACCATGTACGGGCAAAACGACTCAGTCTAAGAAACTCCGCGGCATACTCGTCCACGGACTTGTTCCACTGCTGGAGTCTGATGAATTGCTCCTCCATATCTTTCTGAGCAGTAGCAGGGAAGAATCGGCTGTAAAAACTCTTGGAGAAGGCGTCCCAAGTGACGGGCTTCTCCAGTCTAGCCTCCTCTGCGAGCCACCAAGTTCGAGCTATGTCTTTCAGCTGAATCTTGGCGACCTCAACTTGGTTCTCCTTGGATACCCTGGCTGCATTCAGCAGATCTGTGGTATCTCCGCGGACCCGCTTTCCTTCTTCTCTCTCAGAGGCCTTCCGCCTCATCCGATGAGAAATCAACCTCACACCCGAACGATTAACATTGAACCCAGGAGGTGTGGAGTTCGAAGCAGCATACCATCGGCAGAAGCATAAGGTTGTCCGAAGGCCGGGTTCCCTCAACGGCGTGCGTAGCCACGCCCCAGTGCCATCCGCGGTAAAGAACCGCCAAGCACGAGCCCCATCAATGAGGCTCCCCATGAAGGCCAGATCCGAGTTGGGATTGCCCACGTACAGTTGGTCGTACCCAAATTGGCGGGCAAACCGGCTCGGGATGTAGGGTTCCAGGTAGCAGGTATCCTCGCTCCTGTACAGCAAGTGCGAGGGCCGGATGTTGATCAGCCACTCGAAAACACCCCGACTCATGGGAGGGCGCCCCAACTCATCTCGAAATTCCTCATTGTATCCAGTATCCCGAATACGAGGAAAGCAGCGGAACAAATTATAGGCGTCATAACGACGCACCAACTTACGGGCCTCGGCCACGTAGGTCTTCAACCACGAACGACCTTCGAAGCGGCGGAGGAGCGCCGTTCGAACACCTTGTGGAGGGTCCGCTCCAGCTCCAATCAAAGAGGGGCAGTGTAAGGCGAACCACGCCATCAAGTAGGTATATGGTAAACCTATCCGAGGATTAGGTCCATCACAGGGCAGAACGGCACCCTTCCCTCTCCTTGACGCTGGTGGTCTGCAGAAAGCCTCCGTTAGTGCACGAAGGCCCCTCTGAATACAACACACCATGGCCGGGAGAAGACCCAGACGGTGACCATGGACCAAGCGGACAGCAGGCAGCAGGACACTCGGGTGGACAATGTCACTCGAGGAAGAAGGCACGACGCATTTCTTCAACCAGATGGTTAAGAAACCAGCTAACAGCGCCTGCCGAGACATAGGCTGACGAGCCTGGTGGTGAAAGCTCCGAAGGACATCACCTTCCTCATAAGGACCATCGTCTTCTGTCACAACGATGTCCCTTTGAGCATGCATTTCCATCCGTTTCAAGATGTCCCCCTCAGCAACTCCGCGATGAGCTGCTTCAGGAGCATTCCTCAGATCTGGGAACAGATAGCTCCCCCAGCTCTTCAAACTCTTCGAGCTACCCTTGCCACCAGTGTGGATGCTGGAACAAATGTGCAAGTGGCACATCAATTCCCGATAAGTCTCGAGCAAAGCAGGCTCCCGCTTCTCCAACAGAGCCAACTCCGCCTCACAGGGAAAGTACTCTTCGTACGGAAGAGATCCGAAAGGCAAAGCAGAGATTTCCCACATCTCGTGCAAAGCCATGCCCAACTCGCCAACCGGGGTGAAGAAGGTCCCCGAAGCCGGGCAATACAACTCGAGGATGGCGTAGAAGCACGCCACCTTTATCTCAATGCCATAGCAGGTCGCCCTGACGGCCTCATGGAGGTTTAACCTCACCAAGTCCTCCTCGAAATGAGCGAGGATATAGTTGGTCAACTCAGCCCACCATCCCTTGCGAGGATGAACCCAACCGGGAGCCCGGAAGTCAGTAGCAGGGTAGTTCCCGTCAACCGCGCAGAACTGGGTCCTGAAAGTCTGCGCCTCAGCCGGATTCTCTCCCACAGGGAGTTCCCGCGATACCTTCCCAGGGTATAGTCCTATTATGCTGAGGGGAGCGCCCGCCCTTGAATAGCCGTACTGATACGACAACCTCCCAATATGGACGGATTCAGCGCTTTTGCTCACGCCCCAAGCCATCTTCCGAGCCTGAGTCACGATCTCGAAGGAGGACAAAGGGAAGTGCCGCTTAGTGGACGGAAGATAAAACTTCTCGCCATCCAATTGGAAGATCCACTGTCCTTCGCCTGCTTGCAACTGGCAATTGGGATCAGGTGCAGCATCCCCGAATATGAAGTCAGGCTTTCTGTAAGTCTGACGGTCGACATCCTCAAGCGGAGCAGTGGTTAAGATACTCCGCATGGTCTGCGGATGACCGCCTTGGATGAGTGTATCCCGGACAAGAGAGCTCCGCTCGCTGAATAAAGAAGCCTCTCCATGGAATCGCAAGCTGATGCTACCATCTGCTCTACTGGATAACCCGAATAGACTGTTCGGGAGACCGGAGGTGTAATGCACTGCAAAGACATGAATGAGCTATGATTAGTTCATCAACCAAGTGGATATGAAAACATAAAAATTCACTAAGGCATAGCCTCGCTCAGCGAGCAAGGCCAGCAAGGCAATAGCTTCGATGAAGCTTAATCTCGAGGATGAAACTGCATCTTCGCAGAAAAACATCCAAAGCACCAACTTCGCTTAAGCAGGAAGTGGTATAGCCCTGAGGGCATTATGGTCAAAAGTCATCATGACTGAGAGGATGTATTCAAGTCCTGTTCCTCAACAGGATGGAGACTGCCCGAGTTATGGCTTCGTGCGGAAGCCCAAAGAAGAACTGATCAGTTCTTAATTCCCTGGTGCAAGCAAAATAGGGAAGTTAAGGGAAACGAGTTCCCTGATGAGGACAGATCATATTCGATCGTCCTAATGGCCAGATACCGACTCCAAAGGAGGAAGACCACCATCTCTAATCTGGGAGAAGAGTCTCTTACCAGTGACAGGTCGCTCAATGACCGGAGGAGGAGGGCCCTCCGCTGCAGAAGTCGCTGCTTCTTTTCCCGCTCGTCTTTTGGGCGCCATCGAAGAAATGCACGAGTTCTCAAAGTACTCTGAGTAAAGGAGGAAGAAGAAGATGGAAAGACAGAAACTTCTCTGAAAAAAGGAGATCTTTTTCTGTTCAGCCCGATCGGGCTTTTATAGGCCAATCAGCGCGTAAATTGAGGCCTCGAAAAAAGGGCACATGCCGCCGTTTCGAATTAATTCGAAACATCGCCCGAAGCGCCCGAGGCGCTTTCCCAAGGGGCGACGGTTCAACCCCACTAAGGGTTAACTTCGCACAGGTGCAAAGTGCGGACTTCGCACAATCCTTCAAGGGCTTAGCCGAGAGGCTTACCTTAGCCCTCCAAAAAGGTGTTGCTCGCGGGACATGCCAGTCTCGCGAAAATCATTCGAAGAAAGGACTATGTCCTTAGCTCCGCACACAGTTTAGCCCAGCTATGGCCAGACTCTCAGTGAAAGCAAGCAAAAAATCAGATGATCGGAAGATGAACATTCATTGATTTAAAAGGAAGGGTACATTGATATTACATCAAAGTTGTGTTTCATACAATACATCCAGTTGCCCAACAGGATCATTTGAGGCATACAAGCGGTTTTATCTGCTTTCAAACCAAATCAACGGGACAGGAAAGGCCTTCCTCCGGCAAAAGGCCGTAACCCTTCGCATATGAACAGATGGTGCCACAGGGACACGGTCATTATTCTCCACAAAAAAAAAAATGGCAAACCTTGCCAGGCCATTTTTGTTGAAGCCTGGCAATAAAAACCTATCGCCGCCAACACGATAGATCACGTATAATGGAAATCGGTAGTGATACCAGTGATCTAACGGGCGCGATACCCGCTTTCCCGAAGAGGATCGCCCCCAAAGGCCACCAAAGTTGAAAGTTGGCAATGATGCCAGCGATCCCACAGGCGACGCCCACTATCTTTAAGCGGATCATCTCCGGTAAAAGCGGTAGCCAGCCTCACCTCAGAACGAATCATCACGGATAAGAGGCTGCCAACGGCCTTTGGGACACGCACCCGCTGCCCCGAATTGTTCCTCCTGCTTAAAAGTAAAGCTTCAACCGGGAAGCATAAGGCATTTTTATGGTTCCTTCCATCAAGTCACAAGATTGGTGAACATAGCCCACTGCAAGGCAAATCAGAACAGATTAGCAACTAATCACAGGAAGAGCTACAAAAGAGCTAAGTCAGGTTCTTTGGGTCAAAGCAATCCAATTTCAGTCAAAGCAGAGGATAAGCCTCGCTTGCACGGCAACCAATGGGCTGGCTCAGCAAACGCCAAGTCCTAGCCTCACCTATATGGCAAAGTCAGACTGATCTTGTGAGATACAGTCTCAACATTCACCAATATGGCAAGACCGGCTCAACTCTTGAAGAGACCAAGTCCCAAGTCCTGCCTGCGTAGCGGACTTAACATGTAGTGAACAAATCAAGATGATAGCTTCACAGAAAGCTATGATGAGATCCTTCTCTGCAGCAGCCAATTGCAAGATGGAGAACAAGGGAAGCCAGCCAATCCCTAAAGCAGCAAATCAAGAGAGATGAGTTCCCTAAAAGCGGTGAAGTCTCTGAATGATCAAGACTTACCGGTCCTTGGCCGGATAAGAACCAGAGTGGGCTTTCCCACTAATTCAGAGATCTGAGTATATCTCTCAACCAAGAGAAGAGAAAACAAGCAGGCCATTTCTCTTCAGAGGACCTCAAGTGTCCTATTTATAGGCCCCATGGCCTGAGCACTCTCACCTCAAGCGTGGAAGCTCGAGTGCATTCAAGGCATTTATTGCGCCTTGATGGAAGGGACGGTTTTTCCTTGGAACCGTGCAAAGGGAGAAAACGTCTCCCTCATAAAAGGCACTTATGGCGCCTTGAAAAGGGAAACATCCTCCTTTGGTAAGGTGCGACCGGAGAATATCTCCCTCGAACGGCGCGAAAGGAGAAATGATCCTCCTCGTAAATCAGCCCATGACAGTTGGCTTTGAAAAGGCAACAGGAGTTCCAAAGCGAACTTATTCCCGGAAGCCCAGATGCGGAGCTACCCGTGCGCGAAGCTACTCAGAGTCACGATCCAGTGCAATTCTTCGGCAGATTTATCCCAAAGTAGGATTGAAGGCGAGGCTGAACTCAACCATCATGGCGACGTTCATATTCCACACACCATTGATCACAGCAGTTCAAAGTGTTTCGAAGTCTGGGCTATTGCAGACTTTCAAAACTTTGAAGGGGGTCTTGTTGACACTTAAAAAAGACAAGATTCCTATTGGTCTGAACAAATGTCTAACTTGTCGACATTTACAAAAGACAAGTGACAGACAAGCTGAAGACCAGTTTTCACCCATCTCTAAGGGACAAGGAAGCAACTTGGACTCCACTGATCCAGCAAGCAGAACAGTGAGCCCGGGACGTTTCTAAACAGACCTCAGCAGGTCTAAGATGCTAGCATTTAGCATTACATTAGCCCAAGGAGATAGCCTCAATTGAGAGGCTAGCATCATCCAATTTCGCCAGGAAGCTAAATGACAGCTTCGCCGAAAAGCCTCTTTTCGGATTTCGCCAAGGATTGCCTTTAGCTCCGCTATGAGCTTCAAAGTGGGCAGCTCCGCTATTGATCTACTACGGTCAACCTTTGACCAATCAAATCTCCTGATGAGATTGGATTCAAACAAATCAAATCCAATCAGGATTCAAATATGGCAGGTGATTGCCGCTATCTCTTGACTCTCTTGAAACGAGTAAGAGGATCAAGGAGAATCTCCCAACAATATGGAAAGGATCAAAACAGATCAACCGACCTGCCAAATCTAGCTCCGCAGAAGTTATCTTAGCCTCGCAGCAAGGCTACTTTCTAAATTCAAACAGATTCGGTTCAATCTGTTTCCATATCTTCAAAGGGGACGATTATACCCTTGCTTTCCCTATAAATAGCCCGCCAGGGGCACAAGGAAAGAGAGATCGATCGGATCGGGAGAGACTTCCAGAAAAAAAAAGAGAGAGAGGACTCCACAAGCAGAGGCTTCTTTACAACGCACCGTGCGTTCTCGAATTCAGAGACTCTTTAGAGAAATACTTCTCTCTTCAGGGTGGCGATACCCTAATCACCTCTTTTCCTCAAGGAATCTCCGGAACCAGGCGAGAAGGAATTCCTTACAGAAGGCGGTCTTGAGAAGTAGCAAGAGGGTCCTACCAACCCTCTATTCTCTGATTCCCGGAACCAGGCGAGAAGGGAATCTCATCGCTCGCATCATCAAAGGGACAAAGTGGTCGCGCGCTGACCAGACTCCTATCGGCACACTTCTCCAGAATCTCTGAGGAGATCTACTTGTAATCTTTTTGAAGAATACTTGTAATTTAGCTCCTCAAACTCTTTTATTTGTAAGTTTTCCCATTTGCAAATATGATGGAAAACACCTTCGACTTCTTCTTCTTCCCTTTGAACTTCGGACAGTCCACTTTCCAGTGCCCTATCTCTCTACAGAAGGCACACTGATTACTTTTGAGATTCCTGAAACCCGCCTGGACTTTGATCTTTCTCTCACCTCCTTGCCCTTCCTCGATGAACCCCTGCCTCTTACTTCCAGTGCCTCCACTGATGAGCTTGACTGAGAAGGATGTCTCTCCTTCGTCCTCGTCTCATAACTTGTCAGTGCAGACGACACCTCATGGTAGTCTAACGTTTGCCTACGATTGATAAAGGTCAGTGTGAATGTCTCATACTCCTCCTCCGGGAGTGAGTTCAGGAAGATGATCGCCTGTCTTCCTCTTCTACAATGACATCCACGTTCACCAAGTCTGTAAGAAGCTTCGTGTATCGGTTGACGTGCTCATTCACTATGCTCCCCTTCTTCATCTGAAATCTGTACAGCTTACTCTTAAGCTGCAACCTTGACTCAACACTCTTCGTCAAGTATTTCTTCTCAAGGGTTTCCCACAGATGCTTCGCCGACTCTCATGTTGTGCAAGATATTTTATGTCTTGCGACAAACATGAACGTATCAACCCACACGCCTACCTGTTCATCTTTGCCCACTCTTCATCAGTGTTCTTGCTTCTCTTCTTTTCCAATAGGAGTGTATCTTCGAGGTTCGATGCATTCAGGGCATCTATAACCTCACATCTCCATATCCCGAAATTATTTGTACCGTTGAACTTAACAACATCAATCCTCGGGTGAGGATTCATGGTCTTAACCGAAGCAATTTCTTCTGCCATTGAGATTACTTGATCCTCTATCTATGCGGAAGAACAACCAACTGGAAATAGATCACTACTCAGATAAAAATTGGATTTTTACCTTTCCCTTGAAACCCTAGATCGAGTTTCTCTCCGGATCTACTCCACCAAAGATTCCACGAGCCCTCCTTGCGTCCTCCTGAGATCGACACACGATCCCACGAACACCAATACCTCTGATTTGAGATCGACACACGATCTCCATCGAATCAGATCTTGAGCCCTCCGAATCTCCAGAAATCCCAATCGAAACCTGGCTCTGATACCACTTGTTGTGCCTATGACAACAACCTAATGAGGATCCCTTGAATCTCCCAAGCACAAAGAACAATCCCAAACAGCACAAATAAAATACCAGAGAAAGCACACGTGCAAACAAACAATTTTAACGAGGTTCGGCCTCAACGCCTACGTCCTCGGGGAAATCAGAGAGAGATTTAATTGCTTGGGAAGAAGATTACAATGGTTGCAGCACCTCTAGATCTCAAGAGAGCTACTACTTTTCCTTCTCAAGGATACAAACCCTAGAAACCAACAACAGCCCTTAAATACACAGATTTCCGAATCAGTAGAAAATTACCCGCACCCGACTGTCGGTCGACCGGGCGGTTGACCGACCCTTTCCACCGGTCGACCGGGCGGTCGACCGGGTGCCCAACAGAGAGTTGGGTCACTTCAGTCGGTCGATCGAGCGGTTGACCGAGATATTTCCTTGTGCACATTGTGCACGTTAGTCGACCGCGCCGGTCGACCGATCTCCTATTTGTGCGGGTGGTCGACCCGGCCGGTCGACCGATCACCTGCACCTGCTGCTTTTCTGCTACTGTGCTACTGCTTCTTCCTTCGTCTTTTTGTCGTCGACCTCCTTGGTGATCACTCGACGACCCTCGACGATCCTTGTCAACTTTCCCATCAGTAAACTCTCTCTTTCCAATAGGAAAAGTAATTTCAATATTGAAGAGAAGAGGTCGACATCACCGAAAGTGGATGAGGATGACACAAGAGCCCGGGATAGAGGAGAGAAACATTAGTCGGAGGAGAAGAAATGATTGCCGTTGAGAAAAGTAGATTTTAGTCGGCAACGACATGGTGGTGTATGACCCGGGAAAGGGGAGACAGGAATTGCTGTAAAAGTTTTCCTTGAATCAAATGAAAAGGATTACAACAGAAATTGTTCCTTCCGGTTACAAGGGAGGGAGAATATGAATCTTGAATTCTCCCTTTGTTTAAGGCTGGGTTCTTCGTGTGGCGGTGGAGAGTGAATCTTGTTCTCCGTTGACCAGATGACCGTCCTTCAGGGATCTCCTCTTCGGCCGGTAGAAAGAGTGACACAGCTCTGTCTACCAAAACTCTAAAAGAGAAGGTAGGCGAAAGCTAGCTCGTACGCAGCGAACTTGCTGAAGAGTTGATCTGCTTCTCTTCTCTCTGTGTCGCCCTCTGTCTCTCTTCGCCTGATTGATTCTCTCTGATCTCCTCCTCTCTCCTTGCTCATTGCCTCGACATCATAGCAAACAAGGCTATTTATAGAGGTCCTAGGGGGTGAACGTGCCCCCTGAAAACGCTCCACAATGAGGGCCAACTTCCCCGCTACATGGGCGGTAACTAACCCACGTGCCTGCTAAAGACATGCCACGATGGGGGCTGATTTCCCTTACGTGTGGGCAGTGATTGGTCCCTTAACCAAGGCGGTTATAACTGAGACGCGGGTTTTAGACCTTTGCGTCTTGAGGCTGAGACGCGGGTGTCAGGCCGACGCGCCTTGATGCTGAGACGTGGGTGTCGAGCCAATGCGCCTTGATGCTGAGACGCGGGTGTAGAGCCAACGCGCCTTGATGCTGAGACGCGGGTGTCGAGCCAACGCGCCTTGATGCTGAGACGCGGGTGTCGAGCCAACGCGCCTTGATGCTGAGACGCGGGTGTCGAGTCAACTCGCCTTGATGCTGAGACGCGGGTGTCGAGTTAACGCGCCTTGATGCTGAGACGCGGGTGATAGTCCCTCGCGTCTAGAGCTTGAAACTTTGCTTTTCAATGGCTTGTCCTCCAGTAACTTTTGGACAGCCTACAGAACCCCCTCCAAAGTTTTCGATATTCCGCAGTTAACTGGGACGGATTTCGAAATACTTTGGATTTTAGCCATATTTGCTTTCATGACTGGACTGTTAGTGCTCCGGGTTTGATTTTATCTGGAGTTGGTCTTCGTGAGTGTACTGTTTGAACTCTTTGAAGCCACCAGAGTTGATCATGTTGAGTGTCTAGATGCACAGTCTAAACCTCCCGATTGCTTTTAGTCTGTCACGGGTGTGCTTTAAGCCAGGAGTGGTTGGTCGTCTGCTTGCGTCAGTGTACTGTTGAACTGATTTTGCAGAAGCAGGAGGCCGAACGCAGGTTCTTTTCGAAAAGCCGAGATGGTACTGCTTTAAAGACGTGATTTCTGTAGGGTGCGTCCTTTGGCAATGAAAACGCGCCTGATCTTCCATGAGGCAGACGCGATGTTGGGCCCGCTGGGTCGGACACGGACTTCGTAGAGAGACGCGACCTTCCGAATGCATTTATGGAGATGCTGACGGGGCATGTCCATCTAAGAGGTGCGTCCCTTGGGTGCGAATCTGTGCCGTGTGATGATTACGCCGCCAGCTGGCCTGGGGAACCGGCAGGATTTCACCTTTTGGCGCGCGGACTTCTCGGTTCATTAACTGAACCGCGCCACGTGTCAAATGATGACTCGCTGCGGAGTCGTGACGCATGATCTTCGCGATGATTTGTTCCACGCGTCATGCGATGATTCGCTGCAGCTTTTATCGGGTCACACGCCGCGTATCTTCGCGAATCCTTGTGCCTATAAAAGGCAATAGTCAGAGAGACCTCTTTTCTTCTCTGAACGCACTTGCTCAAGAGAGTTCTCTTCTTCCTCTGTTGAACTGTTCATCTCCATTACTGGACTTTTGAACTATTCATCTCCTTTTTATGGAATTAAAGATGGCACCCAAGACCAAGCCAACCACCTCTTCTTCACGGGCGACTGCCGCCGAGGTCCAGAGGGGCGCTTCCTCTGCGCAGGATGTCGCTTTCCCAGGTATAATGCCTTTTGGGCGTGGATTTCGCCATTAACGAAAGCTCATAGAACTCTAAGAATCCTTAACACAAAATATAACTCGTGTTTGATTCTCAGACGCGGTCTCAGACGCAGTCTTTGAGTTGATAATCGAGGCGCGGGTTTGGACCCTCGCGCCATTGGGTCCTGCGTTTCGGATTCTTCACTTAGAATATTTCTAATTGTGAAGGGTTCAGACGCGGACTTGGTTTGCAGAACGCGGATTTGATCCTTGCGTTCTGTTCCATCAGCTGCCGATTTTGATGAATCTGGCACCTGAGTCCAAGCAATTAGAAATCTGGGGGTGTGAAAGGAAGGGAGTTACCCTCCTTAACTTCTGGCGGTTGTGGTGATGGAAGGGTTAAGGTGGATAACTCCCTTCTTTTCGCATCTCAGAAGTGACATCAAGGACATTCCATGACCTTCTGGTGGTGGAGACGCGGATCCTGCAGGTCTGGACGCGGGTTTGATAATTCCTGCGTCCAGTATCTCTTCTGCGTTTGGACGCGGTTTCGCAGGTCTGGACGCGGATTTGATAATTCCTGCGTCCAGTATCTCTTCTGTGTTTGGACGCGGTTTCGCAGGTCTGGACGCGGATTTGATAATTCCTGCGTCCAGTATCTCTTCTGCGTCTGGGTTATGAACACTTAGCATTTAAGTATCTAACTAAGTGTTCTTTTCTTTTGCAGTGCCCCATCCTTCTGCCTCACTCGCCAAGACGCGCCACTTTGGACATGTAGGTGGTGCTGACCGGAACTTGACCTTTGTGCTACGAAGGACTGTCCCTGTGACTGCTGACCAGTCGCAGGATCGCAGGGAGAGGCTCTCTAATGTTGACATGAGAACTCTTCAGGTACTTATGACCGATGCAGCATTCACAACGGATGCTCACGTCAAGCTGGAGAAGCCTGCCTTCTTCTTCGGAGATCGTATCAACGATGGCAGCTATCGTGTGTATGACGGAACTTATAATGGCTCCGTCAGATAAAGGGTGGAAGGTTCTTTCTTCCGGACATGGAGAGGATGTTCCCGCTGTCCTACTTCCAGCACATGTCCGTCCCTCGGAAGATGGAATGGACATTTCTCGATATGTCCCTGAGATTACTCTCGGTGATTTGGGTTCCCATAAAGTACACCGCCATGATAGCCATGACAGGTCGGTTCTCGGCCTATTCCCTTCAAGGACCCTATCAGGGGTTTGCCTCCATGGATGAAGGTGCCTCTGTGGATGAAGATGACCCAGAGCTTTCATGCTTCTATTTGGTCTCTTCAATGGATTACCACTGTCAAGTGATTTCAATGGCAGGAAGCGTCTCTTTGAGCACTTTTTACGTCCGCGTCTCAACGCAGATAGTTTAACTCTTAACAGAGGCTTCTGCGGGTATGCCATGCCCACTTACCATGACATTTTAGATCCAACCAAGTTTGAATTTCAGTATACCCCTTAAAGAGATATCATCTGGACCTTCTTGTGAAGTCGTGGTTGGTGCATTCCTTCTGGAATTTGCGCCGCCGACTTAAACTTCCTTGGACGCGAGTACAGAAGTCTTTGGTACTTGGCCGCGGCTTTACTCATGAAGCTCGCGTTTTAAGGCCACTGACTTGGATGAATTCCAACTCGGGTTGAAGGCTTCAGACCCGAATCTTACAACTCATGTTCCTCCAACAGAGAGATGGCAGTTTTCGGCGTCTGATTCTCTGCGCACCTTGTATCTTAGACGCGGATGTGGAGTTAAGTCGCGTTTGCATTCTGTGTGTATCACAGTCTCGCTCGCGTCTGTTTTTATTATCGCAGGACTCTGGCTTGCTGCGCGGATCATTCCCGCGTCTGCGGCCTTTGAAAATAGTCGCGTCTGTGACTTAGTTTTCTTCTGTTGAAGTGTACTAAGCTCTGAATTGTCTGATTCCCTGTTTGCTTTTTTGCAGGTAGGCTGGGTCATCCTTCTTCATGTTCGCTAAGTCCGTGGGAGAATATATCGGACGGCGAACTTGTTCGATGTTCGTCCACAAGAGAATATATTATGGTCCTCGTCGTCCACAAGGGAATATATTATGTCCCTGACGAGGAATCAACTCTCGCCAAGGTCTCTTCAGATCCACTGCACCAATCATGCCTGCTGGCAAGAGATGGTCAGGGTAAGTATGGCGGCGAGGAGGTTACGGTGGACACGGCGGCAGGTAGGATCCTCTTCCTCTCCCACCCCAGAAGTAACATCAAGGACTCCTCATGTCTGCTGGATGGTCTGCTGGGGAAAGAGATGTCCATGAACGAAGGGTTGCCGGACTTTCTGCTTCCACCGGACCTCAAGAACACCATTGCTCTTAGCTTAGTCAGCTAGGGCTCTTTCGATGTTTACATCATGCATCGTGGTGTAACCAGCTTCTATTGTAGCCACAAAACATCGCGCACTTGGAATCAGACGCGGCTTTAAGGAGTGAGTGCATCCTCTGAGAGGGAGAGGGACTTCTTTGTATTCCTTAATTGTAACACTCCATCTTATTGTAAGAGAGCGTTTTTGACTGTAACACTCAATCTTATTGTATAAGAGAGCGTTTTTGTATCACTTTCATGTACCTGGAAATAAATAAAAGTGACACTTCTCTTTTTGCCTCTTTCATTGTCTTGAACTTTTTTGTCTTTAGTTAGACGCATAGAAGCAAAGAGTCTTTGACTTTGTCAAATTATGATGGAAATTTTAATAAGTCAAACTTTGTGGAGAAAGATCCTATTTCAGGAACTCTCACGATACTGTCAGAGGTGTAATATTAACTTGACAGAGGTGAAATTTTTGATGGACCTGCCACTTTATAAGAGAAAGTGACAAGTAGAATTGGTACCCCCAGGGAGGGTGAACTTTTATCAAGTGTTTGGGATTAACTTGATTGAGCTCAACTGGGGATTTGATGGAAACATGTTGATGGTAGTATTAACCTAACAATGTTTTTAGGTAGACTTGTTATTCTGTTGAAGAGAATAACAAGTGGGACTAGACTCGTGGGGAATCTAGGAAAGTTTATTACCGTCAGAGGTTGAAAGTGGTCTTGTCAGAAGTGTAATGTTAACTTGACAAGGATGTGAGCCAGAGGTGTGATATTAACTTAACTCAGAAGTGTCACTGTCATAGGTGTAATGTTTAACTTGACAGTGAGGGTAATGCTAGAGGTGTAATGTTGAACTTAGCATTGGTCATCTCGGCTTGCATAAGGAAGTCCGAGGGAAAGTCATGGCCATAGGTGTATTGTTGAACTTAGCAATGACTTGATGCTAGAGGTGTGGTGTTAACTTAGCATCATCCATTTCAGCTTCGATATGGAAGCCTGAAGAAAAGTGACTGTTAGAGGTGTAATATTAAACCTGGCAGAAATTTGATTACTGTTTAGAGGTGTGGTGTTAAACTTTAACAGTAATTTGTCAGAGGTGTGATATTAACTTGACAAAGATTGACTCATGATAAGAGTAATTTGAGGACCTGTCATTCTATTGGTGAGAATTGACAAGTGAAAATTTTGAAGTGCCAGAGGTGTAGTGTTAACTTGACAAATTTGAAAATTTGATACTCCGTGTAGAGTTGACAAGCAAAATTTGTACTCGACAAGGAACATTGAAAAGTTTCCATTACCAGAGGTATAGTGTTAACTTAGTAATGGTTGTATTTTGTAGGCCTACCATTCTGTGGATGAGAATTGGTAGGGGATTTTGGAGGAAAGAGTGGAGCCAAGTCCACTTTAGGATTTTTATCAAACCCTCAGCTATCAACGGATTTGAGGTGCCTTTACCAACTACCGTTTGAGTTGGGCTAGCCATGCTATTCCCCTCAGCATGATGAGTTGTCGAAGACTTATGTTGGACTTAAAAGCCAACATTTTCCTCTATCCTTAGCCGTCGGAGGCGTCGGATCAAATGGGAACGTGTCCCTTAGGATTTTTAGCAAATCCTCAGCTGTCAACGGGTTTGAGGTGCCTTTACTAACTACCGTTTGAGTTGGGCTAGCCATGCTATTCCCCTCAGCATGATGAGTTGTCGAAGACTTATGTTGGACTTAGAAGCCAACATTTTCTTCTATCCTTAGCCGTCGGGGGCATCGGATATTAATGAAGAAGCTCTTCTTATTTTGATCAGAGGTGTATTTTTAACTTGATCAGCGGAAGAATACCATCTAAGGATAGTATTTCTTCAGGAACCTGCCATTGATCGGCATCATGAGTGTATCGCCATTCGAGGTTATGAGGCGATATGACCCATTTGAGTAGACTGACTCTACTACAAATGGTCCTTCCCATTTGGGTTGGAATTTTCCTTTTGTCTTGTGCGTCATTACCATGGGTCTTCTGACGGCTAAGACAAGATCGCCTTTCTTGAAAGTTCGCACTTTAACTTTCTTGTTGAAGGCTCTGGTAATTCGAGCTTGGTAGAGCTCGATTTGTTGCTGGGCCTGCAGACGCTTATCATCTAAGGCCTCCAGTTCTTGGAGTCGCTGTCGATGCTTCTCCTCGGTTGTCATCTCCGCTGTCAAGGCGACGCGTAGAGATGGAATTTGGATCTCTAGTGGAAGCACGGCTTCGCACCCATAGACCAAAGAAAATGGCGTAGCTTTAGTTGGGGTTCGCACAGTTGTGCGGTAAGCCCATAAGCATTCACCCAACTTGTCGTCCCAGTCTCGTTGACTTTTCGAGACGAACTTCTTGAGAAGCTTGCCAATAGTAGTGTTGAAAGCTTCTGCGAGGCCATTAGCGGCAGGATAGTATGCCGTTGAGGACACACTCTGGATTCTGAACTTAGCGCAGAATCTTTGGAAAGCCTGGCTGATGAACTGAGGCCCATTGTCATGGACAATTCGCTGAGGTACACCGAAACGGTAAATAACGTGATGTTTCACGAACTTGATCACGTTCGACGATTTGACCTCCTTCAAAGGGATGTCTTCGGCCCATTTGGAGAAATAATCGGTTATCGCCAAAATGAACCGATGTCCTTTTGATGATGGTGGGCTGATAGGACCAACCACGTCCATGCCCCACATTTCAAATGGCCAGGTAGAGGCCGTAGAGTGGAGGTACCCTGGTGCTTGATGGATGAAATCGCCGTGCACTTGGCAGGCGTGACATCTCTTGGCATAAGTGACGGCATCGGCAATCATCTTGGGCCAGTAGTAACCCAATCTTTGGAGTCGATGTGCCAGTTTTGGGCCAGGTTGATGGGCTCCACACATGCCGTCGTGGGCTTCTTTCAATACCTCTTGAGCCTCCTTTGGTGAGAGGCACCGGAGCAAGATCCCGTCATGCGATCGACGATACAATGTTCGCGTAATCGCATTATAATAGAATTTGGGGGCTTTCCTTCGAATGGCAGCCGCCTCTTTGGTGTCTTCAGGCAGGATGTCGTATAAGACGTAGTCGATATAGGGGAATCGCCAGTCTTTAAGCTCTGGACCGGTTGATGTTTCAAGTGCTTCTTCGCGGTGACGACCTCCCGTTGACTCCTGATAATCCTCGAGAGCATTTCTCGGGCAATACAGGTCGTGGCTGTAGACGAATATCTTCTCCATTGCTCCAGCTGGAAGAGCTAAGGAGGCAGCCAGGGATGCGAGTGCATCTGCGTGCGCATTTTGCCTGCGCGGTACATGGTCGATGTAGAAGCTTGTAAACCCCTCGGCCATGCGGATAGTCGCGTTGTAATAGGGTACTAAGTCTTCATGTCTGACTTCGTACTCCCCACGAACTTGGCTGACGATGAGCTTGGAGTCGCCGTATGCCTCGAGATTTTTAACGCCAATCTCATCGGCGAATTGCATCCCAATCAAAAGAGCGTTGTACTCCGCCACATTGTTGGAACAGGGCTCAGTTAATGAGACAGCTCGGGGAATCACATAATTTTGTGGGGATACGAGTACTACTCCTACCCCCGCTACTACGAGTCCCTTCGGGCTTGTTCTTGATGCACCGTCGAAGAATAGTTGCCATACTTGACTTTCGAACGATGTCTGAGTCAGGCAGACTTCAGCAACCTCATCTGGGAGATCCTCGTAGACTTTGGCTGCCCTCGGATCTGGGTGCTCAGCTAGGAAATCCGCGACTGCTTGTCCCTTAATGGCCTTTTGTGGTAAAAAGCGCATCTCATATTGGGAGAGCAATATGGCCCATTTTGCCAGTCGGCCATTTAACGATGAAGGTTTAGTCATAAGTAACCTCAGGGGGTTGACTTTTGATATGACGTTTATAGTTTGGCCTACCAGATAGTGTCGCATTTTCTGGATAGCGAACACCAGTGCCAAACATTCCTTCTCGATCGGGTTATACGGTGTTCGGCTCCGATCATTGTTCTACTTAGATAGTAGATTGCTTGCTCACGTCCCTGATCGTCATTCTGAGCTAGTAGAGCTCCCAAAGAATGATCCATTGCTCGGACGTACACCAGAAACGGCTTTTCGGCTACTGGAGTTGCAAGGACTGGTGGTTGGGTGAGGTATTGCTTGATTTCCTCGAACGCTTGTTGGCAAGCGTTATCCCAAGTGAATGAGACACCCTTCTTCATTAGCTTAGTGAAGGGTTGGCATCTTCCGGAAAGGTTTGAGATGAACCTGCGGATGTACGCCAATCGTCCTTGCAATCCTCTGAGTTCTTTGAGATTTCTCGGAGGTTGCATCTCCTGGATAGCGCGAACCTTTTCCGGGTCCAAGTGAATTCCGGTGGATGTTACAACAAATCCTAAGAATTTGCCACTGGCCACCCCCAGGAAGGACTTTGTGGGATTCATTTTCAATTGATGAGCCCGCATGATGTCGAAGACCACCTTCAGGTCTGCTATGTGATCACCTTTAGTGCGGCTTTTTACCGCGATGTCATCAACATAACATTCCACCGTTTTGCGTATTTGCTGATAGAAAATGGCGTTCATGGCCCTTTGGTATGTTGCCCCTGCATTTTTCAGTCCGAAGGGCATGACGGTGTAGCAATATACCCCTAGAGGTGTCCTGAAGGAAGTATGCTTTTCGTCATCAGGATACATTTTGATTTGATTGTATCCTGAGAATCCGTCCATGAAGGACATTCGTTCGAATCCACAAGTATTGTCAATCATGACATCTGTGATTGGCAATGGGAATTCGTCTTTGGGACAAGCCTCGTTTAGATCACGGAAGTCGATGCAGATCCGGATCTTCCCGTTCTTCTTGGCATCTGGGACGATGTTGGCTACCCAGTCGGGATGTTGTTCTTCCCTGATGAAGCCAGAATCAATAAGTTTTCTGACTTCTGATTGAATTGCCTCCATTATTTCTGGACGGAACCGTCGCTGCTGTTGTTTGACAGGTTTTGCGTCCGGATTGATGTTGAGGCGGTGCATAGCCACTTGAGGATCAAGTCCAGGCATGTTCTCGTAATTTCAGGCGAAGACGTCTATATACTCTTGTACAAGAGATATTAGATCTTTCTTCTCCGAAGGTGACAGGCCGTCACTTATGAAGATGGGCTTAGGGTTAGCCTCATTTCCTAGGTTGATCTGAACAACCTTGTCTTCTGTGGGTAGCTCGCGCTGTTCAAAGCGGGTATCCCAAAGAGCATTTAAATGTTTGATCCAAGGATCTGTATCGGATTGGATCATTTCTTCATTTCCATCTTCCAGGTGGCTTGTCGAAACCATGTTCACTGAAAGTTCCTTGAAGATATTGCCGACACTGACATCTGATTCCCAAGATGATGTGTCTGAAGAGTAATCGTTGCTCGACGATTCTTGAGAATCGGAGGCTGATGGGACCGGAGTTGATACATAGCCCAACCCCCGGCGTGTCTGATGATAATAATCGGGGCCTTCCCTTTCGGCACAAAGGATTGAAGCAACGTCCTCCTTCCTTTGCCGAAGTTCAACCCGAGTTTGTTGGTCAGGTCGTACCCCATGCATCTCATTATTTTGAGCGCTTTTGGTTCGTAATGATCGAACTGAGGGGATTCTTCCTCGCCTTCTGATTCGTCGCGGGGCGTTGGTTCAGACGAGATTCGCCCAAAAAGAATTGGTTTTTGGCCTTTCCGTCTTGCTGGAACCATAAATATAGATTCTTGCGCATTACCATTGTCTTGGTATGTCTCGAAGGACGATTTCACTGGTACATGCAATGATGTTAAGGCACCCATTGCCGACCAGAGATCGTCATCTATATCAGTGCTAGTATCTGACGGTATTGAATCAGAAGCACACACAGAAAAATACGCAAAATCTAAATCTTCATTAATATACCAACCGCCTACATCATCGGTGGTATTATCGACATCGAGTTTATTAGTGCCCGTTATAAGTGGTTCTAACTCCCACATGCACTCTTCTTTCTCAGGCTCAGTGTCAGCCTCATTACCAGAGTCTGGCTCCTCTGGTTGTGGGGCTTCATCCGTCTCCACCGGATCTTGGTACAACAAAGAGTCGGTGAAATAATTCTCGACCCCTTTGAACAGATGCCTTTCGGCGATCAACGTCTGCACATTTCCATTCCCGTCAATGTACTTCATGACTTGGTGGAGAGTGGAGGGAACGATGGAGTTGCGGTGGATCCACGGTCGCCCCAGCAATAGATTGTAGGAAGTGTCGGCGTCGATGATGTAGCATGTCACTTCTGACTTGAGACTTCCAATCTGACACCTGAGCTTGATCTTCCCCATCGGACGGGTCTGGTTGGCATTGAACCCATAGATAGTTGTCTGGGTGGGGCTCAAACGATGGGTAGGAATGCCGAGATGTTGCATGACCCGGCGAGGCATGATGCTCAACGCGGACCCTGGGTCTACCTGGATGTGGTTCACCTCAGACGATCCAATATACCCTGTGAAGTACAGGGGTCGATCATGCTTCCCTTTCACCTGCATATCATCTGCCGTGAAGGTGATGCAGGGGGCATTCTGGGAGGTGTGGAGGCAATCCTCTACATCTTCCTCCTTCGGCACCTGGGTCATGAAGACCTCAGCATTTGCCAGAGCTTCTTGCAGAGCTTCCCTGGTCGACTTTGATAGTCTAAGAAGTTCATACAAGGTAATGCGTGCCGGAATGTTGGCCAACTGAGCCAGGACATCAAAGCGGTAAGGTGCCGTAGATCCTTCCGCGATGCCCTTTTGAAGGGCTCGAGAAAATCGAGTCCCCTTCTGCTTCTCCACAGGTGGCTTTGTGGGGGGGCCTGACTGGCTCCGCAGTTGGTTGTGGAGGGGCTACCGCCGTCTCGTCGTACTGTTTCAAGTACGCCTGTCCTGAACGGGTTCCCGCCATCGGTTGGTTGGGCTCTGCAGCCAAGACTATCGTTTCCTCCTCTGAGTCGGTCAGTGAAAGGATATCAGTCTCCGCTTCTCGAGAGGAGGCACCCACCACATTGCAGGATAAGGCTTTTGCCTTACCTTTAGATTTCCTGTTGGTCACAGTAGTCCATTGCTGTTCATTGACAAGGTCAGGGTGGACCCACATAATTCCCCCTTGATGTGTAGGGACAGGTACCAAGCCTTTCTCTTGCTGCTGGTGAGGGTCTGTGTTGACCACTCTCAGCTCTCCTTTTGGAATAGGAGTTACCCCCGCAGGCGTTGGAGGTTGTCTCCCGAACTGGAGAACCGACGTCACATTAGCCGTCACCTTCTTCTGCTCTGGTCGGAGTTTAACACCTTCGCGTCAATCAGATCCTGAAGGATGTCCTTTAAGACGTAGCAGCTTTTGGTGGGGTGTCCCAACATCCTGTGATACATGCAGTAGTTGGGATTGTCGGTCTTGCCGACCTCCTCTGGGCGTCGAGCTTCAGGGAGCTTCAGTCGGTTGCTCTTGTTGAGTAGTTTAAAGAGCGAATCGACATGTTCCTCCTTGAAGGAATATTGCTTGTTGGCGCGTGGCTGGCTTGAAGAGCCACTCGCCTTGCCTGATTGAGGTTTGGCGGGAGATTTGGTCTCCGTTGCCAAATTATCCTTCCGTTTTGTTTGGAGGGATGTGTCTGGCGCACGCCTTGTCGACCTTTCCGGCCTAGGCTTACCTTCCTCCGCTCGGACGCGGGCGACAATCTCCTCAGCCTGTTCACCTTGTTGGACTAATTGCTTCCACGTGTGGCTTTCAGCAACTCCTATTTGAGTAAGGAGTGAGGTTTGAAGATTGTGGCGGCATGTTTCCACCAGGGTGGCCTGGGTCATACCGCTTGGACACCGGAGTGCCATGTTCCGAAATCTTTCCATGAAAGATTTGACGGACTCCCCTTTTTGCTGTTTGGTAGCCAAAAGGGTTGGCATTGTGACTTCGGAGTCATCCTCGAAGAAGCGTGTTAAAAAGAGCTTCTCCAAATCGCCCCAGTTCTTGATAGAACTTTCTGGGAGCTTCATAAACCATTCAAAGGCCAAACCTTTCAGGGTGCCGATGAACAGGCGTGCCAGGATGGCGTCATTATCTACTACATTCCCGGTTTGGGATTTGAAGTAGTAGATGTGCTGGTTGGGTGACCCCTTCCCATCAAAGGCTTGAAGAGTTGGAGCTTTGAACTTGGGCGGGTACGGAACCAAGTCCCATTCAGCCGGGTAGGGCCGGACCACTCCTACTTCATGGAGGTCTTTGCGATCGGCAAGGGCCTCGAGGCGTCGCTCCAGTTGACTCATTCTTTTAACATGAGCCTTTCCTTGGTCTTGGTCGCCTTTTACTTGCGACGAGGACTTGGACGAACCGGAAGTAGATCGCCGCGTCTCCTCAGAAGGTTCGGAAGATGAGCTTTCTCCCTTTTTTCCTTTGCCCTTTAACTTTTTAGGGGGGGACCTCCTCCTGTCTTCGAGCAGCTGTGCAATCGCCTGCTTGAGGGAGTTGATAGATTCCTGCTGAGCAAGAATCTATCCATTTGTGCCTTCTGGATCTGCTCCAAACGTTTAGTCGTCTCCTCAGGAGTGCCTGTCATGCAGGCGGAGGTCTCCTTCTCGACGGAAGAGTTTGAAGCCCTTGATTCCGCTACGGCGGAGTGAGAATCATTAATGCCATGGGTTAAGGCATTATAGTCAATTGGGGGAATAGCCCCAGTCCGGGTGCGAGTTGTCGATACACCCCTTCCGGTTCAGAGTCAGACTCGGACTCGTCTGAGCTGACTGCAAGTTGTTTTCCCTTGCTCCTGCTTGTCATATTCGCAGTGAGCTCCGGGTACTCAACGTCAAAGAAGGTTCTCCTTCTGTGGGAGCGTTTTCTTTTAGCTGACGGAGGAATCAGGGTCAGCTGTCTGACTAAAGACTGCTGGTGTACGCCTGATCCGCAACGGCACTCAGAGAGCATATGGATGAGCCGTTGGCAGCAACACGACGAAGTGGCCTGATTGGCACTTCTTTTCTTCGTCAGATAATCCCTCAAATCCATGGGAGGGGGATTGAAAAGATCAGCCTCGCAACGTCGAAGACGGGAGGCATCCATGTGCTGTACAGCCTGGACGCAGGCATCAGAGACGCGGTTCTTGCGCCGCAGCTGTTCAGCGCGCGTCTGGCATCTCTGTTGAGACAAAACGCGCCTGTCGCGTTGCTGTTTGGCTCGTCGGAGCGGAGACACTTGAGAGAGGATGGGCTGTTGGGCCCCGCGCCTATGGGCTTGTGCCTCTTGCGCTTGACGAGGCGCAGAGGTCTCATTTTGGCGTTTGGTGAGTTGGTCCTCAGAGGACCTAACTGAAGGAATCTCGCGTTTGGGGCGCCAAACGCGGATTTCACGTACTGGACGCGGGCGGGCAAGGCGCGAGATTGTACGTCGCGTCCAGCCTCAGTTGGACAACCAACGGTTGCAACTTGCAGCTGACGCGCACGTCTCCTCTGTCGACGCTCAGCTGACGCGCACGTCTCTTCTTTGTATAGATGATAATAAATAAAAAATTACAATACTATTCTTATTTGCACTACACACTTATTACTTTAACAGTTTTCACATATGATATCTTGCAGAAAATACCCTAATGTTGCAATAGATTTGCATATAAATATCTAAAATAATTAAGTTTACAGATTGCAACATTTTTCTCATCCTTTCGCATTATATATGAACAAATAAGTTCTCTTCTTCGAGCTTCAACTACTCGTTTTTCAAACAATGTCCTAATTGCATTAGAAATTTTTTTTTCAAATTGGAGCATGTATCAATAGGAAACTAGAAATATAAGAACGAGGAAAAACTTTAATCAAAACTTTCCCGATGGACTATTCATCCACATATTGCTAATTCAAAATTTACGAGTCAACACAATTTTAGAATTTACGAAACTGGATCAGATTTTATGGATCATCCCCTGCAGAATTTGCAGAACTTCGCCTCTGACTTTAAAACGCCGTAACTTTCAGACACAGACTATGCTTTTTCATGTTCTAGGATGTATTTGAATCATCTTTTAATGCTCTTGACTATGGAATAAAAGATTGATGTTTTGACATTGTTGAAGTCCTCAAATTTGCAGAGTCATGTAAGAAAGCTAATTTTTTTCTTCTCACGAATCAGCATGCAAGTGATTAGAACATAACACTGAGAAAACACAAATCCAAATACAAAATATCTCTAGGATATCATGAATTTAGACTATCTTTTTAACTTGAAAAAAATTTCTAATATTCAATGATCATTAGTCTGCTAGTCACCGTGTGATCATGAGACACAAACTGCCTACTCACGTGAGTCTAGCTACAACTGTTCTTAGTAGAGATTTGAAGTAATTCATTTGAATAATGCAAATTATACTGCTAATATTGTATTAAATTGTACTACTATTAAATTGAAAAGTGGGTCATGCTAGCAATTCACATGGTTAGACTCCACGTGTCAATTCAATAGTAACATGATATAATATAAAATTAATAGTACAATAATTATTAACCAATCTTCGAAATGTTCCCTACCACAAGTATGTACGTGACAAGCTGGCATTGGACAAATATGTAAATCGCCTCTCATAGGATTTAACAAAATTATCCCTGCAGTTGTAAAGCATCGTAATTTTTGAAAATCTTTTGCTCACCGCGTTTTTATCACAACCATCACCGGCCCGGCTGCTGGGCCATTGATTCCGCCAGGCCCCTGGATGGGACCCACCCCCCAGCGGGCTGAATAGTTCAGATGGGACGGTAACCGCTGTGATGAAAAACACGGTGAGCAAAATGACAATTTTCGCACACAAGTTTTTTTTTTTTTTTTTTTCCAGTTACAACATAGAAATTGTTTATTCATGCTCTTAATGACACAAAAGATTAATGTTTTAATATTGTTGAAGTGATTACATTTTCTCAGTCATTCTAAGTCAGTCTCGCATAAGAAAACTGATTCTTTCATATGACCAATCACTATAGGGCGTGTTTGATTTCAAGAAAGTGGGCGGTCAGTGAGGAAGTGAGAAGTGTCATTTTTCTCTTACGTTGTCCATCTAAACACTGGAAGGGGAAAAAAAAACCCTTTTTCTTTTCTCTTTCTCTTTTCTCTTTTACATAAATATTTCCTGACTTTCAGGGTGCTACAATTAATTTTGTGGTCATATAAATCTCACATGTAATAAGTTGTAACTCAAAATAATTAATTTTGTGGTATAGTAACAAAAAGTTTATGCCTTGGGTCACAGACATATGTCATGTAGCATCAGATGCGTGCAATGACATCTTATATGCAGCATGTAGCATCAGATTGAGATGGAGCACTTGCCTGAGTCTCTTTCGCATGTAGCACTGCAGACTTTGAGCCTGTGACTCTCTTTAGAATACACAAGGTAGATTCCAAAACCCACAAAGTCTCTTTCACTTGAAGCAAAGTGGACATTGAATCAGTGTGAATTTCATCGACGGAGAAGGAGATCGTGATATCAATGATAATAGTAGTGCCGAAGAAGGATTATTCGAGGAGAAAGAATGGAATCTGCAATCTGCAACCAGGAAATGTTGTGCCTATGACAACAACCTGATGAGGATCCCCTGAATCTCACAAGCACAAAGAACAATCCCATACAGTACAAATCAAATACCAGAGAAAGCACACGCGTAAACAAACAATTTTAATGAGGTTCGGCCTCAACGCCTACGTCTTCGGGGCAATCCGAGAGAGATTTAATTGCTTTGAAAGAAGATTACAATGGTTGCAGCACCTCTAGATCTCAAGAGAGCTACTACACTTCCTTCTCAAGGATACAACCTTAGAAACAACAACAGCCCTTAAATACAAAGATTTTCGAATCAGCAGAAAATTACCCGCACCCAACTGTCGGTCGACCGGGCGGTCGACCGACCCCTTCCACCGGTCGACCGGGCGGTCAATCGGGTGCCCAAAAGAGAGTTGGGTCACTTCAGTCGGTCGATCGAGATATTTCCTTGTGCACATTATGCATGTCGGTCGACCGCGCCGGTCGACCGATCTCCTGTTTGTGCGGGTGGTCGACCGGGCCGGTCGACCGATCACCTGCACTTGCTGCTTTTCTGCTGCTGTGCTGCTGCTTCTTCCTTCGTCTTTTGTCGTCGACCTCCTTGGCGATCACTCGACGACCCTCGACGATCCTTGTCAACTTCCCCATCAGTAAACTCTCTCTTTCCAACAATTCTCCACCTCGGCGAAGAATTTTCCTAAAATCTGAGCCTGAAAGGGGACACCTAGAGGGGGGTGAATAGGTGTTAGTGCTAATCTAAAACTAAATGCAAACTAAGTGCGCTAAATACGGAAGCTAATACAAATCTTGCACAAACTTAATACAACACAACAAGTGTAGCCGAATTCCCCGTGAAGGGCTCTGAACTAACTCCTCTTGATTCCCCTTGAATGGGTTGAGGTGCTATGTGAAGCTCTTGTTGGTTAAGTATAAGTTAGGCACACACACAAGCAAGCCAAGCAAATAAGGATGAATAGCAATAAGAATATATGTAAGGCAACACAAGCAAATAGATATGTGAATTATGCTCAACACAAGCAAATATGATATGATGTTATGTATGATACTTTGCACAAATGTAAAGAGAGAGAGTTTAGAGACAAGTGGATCAAACGCAAACACAATGATATGTTTCGAGGTTCGAACACCCTTGCTCTACATCCCCGCCTACACCACCGTGTAGGATTTCCAATCCACTATACCGTCCACCGAGGACTCCCACCGAGGGAACCTTCACCGAGAAGGATTTGTACAACAATGGAGTACCGAACTCCTCTCTCAAACAACCACCTCACAACCGAGGGGTAGGCCCTTGCCAATACAACAACCAACCAACAAACACCTCTACCGAAGAGGGTTACAAACCAACTCCACCTCTCACTAGAGGGAGCAAACCAATCTCCACCTCTACCTAAGAGGGAGCAACCAACAACCCAATTACACAACCTCAACCTCTACCTAAGAGGGAGCAACCAAGAAATCAAGGGTTTACAATAGGTGGTCTCTTTCAACCACAAACCTCTTTCCTCTTTCTTTTTCCACAAACAAGATCCTAAATAGATTAGGATAGAAGATAGCTCAAGTGTGAAAATTAGGTGTTGAAAAACAAGCAACAAAGAAAAATACTTGGGAAAATTCTTGCAAAAGATATAGAATGAAAAACAAGACAAATCTCCCAAAATCCTCTTTTCTTTGATTTTTCCAAAAACCTAAAACAATAAAGATTAAATCTTTTTAGCACAAAAACTATTTTGAAAACTTGTTTAAACACTAGAGAATCACTGAAATTTTTCTTCTGGAAAACCTTGGCCAAAAACCTAAAGAGATGGGGTTTATATAGGCCCAATACAAAACTAGCCGTTAGAGCTGAGCTGGCAGCTCTGACAGGCAACGGTCGACCGGCCCGGTCGACCGCCAACGGTCGGAAATATGACCGTTGGGCAACTGCGGTCGACCGGTCCGGTCGACCGAAACAAACAGAGAGCACTGTAAGTGCCCCGGTCGACCGGAGCGGTCGACCGTCCCAGTGCCTCCAAACGTGCACAGATTTGTGCACGTCGGTCGACCGGCCCGGTCGACCGAACTCCTCCCCTAGTCGACTAGTCAGAGGACCAAGTCGACTTGGTTGAAGCCTGGAACAACAATCTGGGTCAGAAAAACATGTTAAAATATTTTCTAAAAATCTTTTAAACACTTCTAAAAATCACCAAAAATAATTTTATCATTTTATATGGAAACACAAACTTGTGATAAAAATTTTAAGACATATATTAATCATATCAATTCATTTTTGAGTCTTGCAAATTTTATCAAAAACAAAACTTGTATTTTTTATCAAACTTGATTTTTCAACACATGAATAGGGATATCAAAATAAGTTTGTTTTAGCAAGTTAAACCATGTATGTATATCTAGAATATATCTAATATACATAGAAATAAAGTAAACTTGTTTTGATCTACTATTCATGAAAACCAAAATCCAAAACATAAATCTTTTGTGTGTTGTGCACTTGAGCATATCAACTATACTAAACTTTACAAATTGGATCTAAACACACTAACTAAACTATGGATACCTAAGTCTTCTTGATGATCTTCATCTTCAAGTAGACTTGCTCCAAAACTCCATCCATGGGCTAGGCAATGTATGATCTTGAAGCTTTGGCCCTGGAATCATTGTGAAAAGCTTCTAAACACCTTGTTGAAGCTAATCACCAACTAATATCTTGGTTAATGATCTGAAACTTAAACAACATAAGATTATTAGTAAACATAACTACATGAGTTAATCATCATCAAAACTAGAGTGGAAGGCCTTTGGGCCAACAGAGTCGATCTCCAACGAACCCCATTCTATCACCTGGCGAAATCGACACACGATCTCGGCGAAATCGACACACGATCTCGGCTTGCACGCACCAGATGAAATCGACACACGATCTCGGCGAAATCGACACACGATCTCGGCTTGGAATCTTTAGCTCAGCTATCCATGGAAAACATCGCACATGCCTTCCCTGCACTTCACCTTAGGAGAATTTTCATACATGCCGATCACCAAACTGTGGCTTCTACTCCACAACTTCACGACCTCACGAAGACTTCCTTACGAGCCAACACTGACTCTCCAACTGACCAGCTCTATCTAGTCTTCCTGTCTTCCACTGATGGTCCAACCAAGTCTGTGTAGAGCCCACCAACATTATCGGCTTCAACTAGATTCATACCCCTTCTTATGCAAGCTCAACATCTTCTCAACGGAAGATCACCTGTTCATCGAGATCACAACACCTCACCAGTACGTGAAGTCTAACTGGCCACAACACTTCACCTCTACGTGAAACCTTTCCACCTCTACGTAGAGTTCCATCGGCCACAACTCTTCACCTCTACGTGAAGATCCAAACAGCTTCTCGAGAACCCAAATAGCTTCATAAGAGTTGCATCACCAAATGGCTGCGCCTTCACGGCTGCCTACGTACCTTTGCCCAAAAGGATCAAGCCAACCGTAGTTCATTTAGATGAGCTTCATCAAGCTCAAGCTATGGTACCTATATTTGCAGCAGCGAACCTGTCTGACTGAGTAATATGAACCTCTTCCCGACCATCATGGAGGACAACGGCCTTCAACTTCAGCTTGTCGCAATCACAAGCTTGAGATTCATGCTTCTTTCCCCACAAGCGTGGTTTCACCTTCGCTCCAATGGCTGCAAACAACTCGACATCCTCAGCAATGTCTTCAACCTGTTCAGCATCACCCTTTGCTTCATGATCTCCACCCGGTGTCACATCCGGTGAAGTCTCCTCCAATGCCGAACCAACTGGAGATGATGGAATAGCATCAACCTCCACCCGCTGTGATCCAACCTTGGTCTTCGTCCTCTCCACCTGCTGAAAGACAGTGGACTTCAACACTGAAGTCTCTCCAAATGTGACATTCCTGCTCATCACAATCTTCTTGTCTTCAGGGTCCCACAACCTGTAGCTGTTCCTCTTGACGCCCAAATAGATAAACCTCTTTGCTCGCGGATTCACTTTGCCATTCTTGGCACTGAAGTAGGCCAGACTTCCAAACTCCCACAGCACACCATGATCTTGAGCAGCTTTCCTAGACCAAATTTTCAATGGAGCTTTACCTCCTATCACAGTCGATCTGTTCATGAGATGGCTAGCATACTCAGTCGCCTCAGCCCAAAACGGCCTGTCTAATCCTGCATTGGACAACAACCGCCGAACCTCCTCTAGTAAGGAACGGACTACATCTTTAGCCAACCCATCTGTACCTGTTGTGAAGTGAGTAGCAATACCTGTGTTCTGGCTAAATCGTAGGAACTGGTACATGTCCTTTCCAACATTACCAATAAGAAGCTCCTTTATCTTCCTACCTATCTGCCTCTCCATTTTTCCTTTCCACTTCACCAACACATCTAGGCTTCACCCCTTTGTCTTATAGGATATATCCAAACCTGCTTAGATGAACCATCAACAAAAGAGACAAAGTACCTGTGACCTCCAAGCGATGCCGTCTTAGCAGGTCCCCATACGCTCATGTGAACACAATCAAGAAGACCTTCATTGCAGTGAGCACTGGTGCTGAATCTTATCTTCTTCTTGTCCAGAATGCTATGTCCATCTTCCAACTTACAGGTAGCAGCACCTTTCAGCAATTCCATCTTTGCAGGAGCTCGCAAAGATTCTTCTTCTTCCTGTCTGACCTTTCCCTGCCAGACCTCCGGGCCACCATCATCTGAGGAACTCGAAGTCTCCACCTGATCTGTAATCGTACTACTCTTCAAGTAGTAGAGATTGCCTCAGCGGACGCCCTTCATCACCACCATCGAGCCCTTGATCATCCTGAGATCGTCATCTCGAACAGATATCACCATGACCGATGCTTCCAAAGTTCCCATGGAGATTAGATTTCTCTTCAACTGAGGTACATACCTCACTCCCTTCAGCTCCTTACCATCCCATCAAACATCCTGATTCGGATTGTACTACACCTTCCACGCTACATGGGTGATCGTCGCCCATAACGACCGAACACCCCTCCAGTTTCTCAAAGCTAGAAATCCAACCTCGATTGGGGCATGCATGGTATGTTGTACCTGTATCTAGAATCCACTCATCTTTTCATGAGTTACCAATGATGGGAGAACTGACTGAAAACGAGAAACCTGACGAGTCAGAGTCTGATCCATCTGCCTGTGAACTACTCCTCTGAGTATTCGTCACCTTTGATAGATTTGCTTCAACCTTTGACTCCTTCTTCTTCCTCTTGAACTTCGGACAGTCCACTTTCCAGTGCCCTATCCCTCTACAGAAGGCACACTGATTCCTTTTAAGATCCCTGAAACCCGGCCTGGACTTTGACTTTCTCTCACCTCCTTGCCCTTCCTCGATGAACCCCTGCCTCTTACTTCCAGTGCCTCCGCTGATGAGCTTGACTGAGAAGGATGTCTCTCCTTCTTCCTCGTCTCATAACTTGTTAGTGCAGACGACACCTCATGGTAGTCCAACGTTTGCCTACGATTGATAAAGGTCAGTGTGAATGTCTCATACTCCTCCTCCGGGAGTGAGTTCAGGAAGATGATCGCCTTGTCTTCCTTTTCTACAATGACATCCACGTTCACCAAGTCTGTAAGAAGTTTCGTGTATCGGTTGACGTGCTCATTCACTATGCTCCCCTTCTTCATCTGAAATCTGTACAGCTTACTCTTAAGCTGCAACCTTGACTCAACACTCTTCGTCAAGTATTTCTTCTCAAGGGTTTCCCACAGATGCTTCGCCGACGTCTCATGTTGTGCAAGATATTTTATGTCTTGCGACAAACATGAACGTATCAACCCACACGCCTACCTGTTCATCTTTGCCCACTTTTCATCAGTGTTCTTGCTTCTCTTCCTTTCCAATAGGAGTGTATCTTCGAGGTTCGATGCATTCAGGGTATCTATAACCTCACATCTCCACATCCCTAAATTATTTGTACTGTTGAACTTGACAACATCAATCCTCGGGTGAGGATTCATGGTCTTAACCGAAGCAATTTCTTCTGCTATTGAGATTACTTGATCCTCTATCTATGCGGAAGAACAACCAATTGGAAATAGATCACTACTCAGATAAAAATTGGATTTTTACCTTTTTCTTGAAACCCTAGATCGAGTTTCTCTCCGGATCTACTCCACCACAGATTCCACGAGCCCTCCTTGCGTCCTCCTGAGATCGACACACGATCCCACAAATACTAATACCTCTGTTTGAGATCGACACACGATCTCCATCGAATCAGATCTTGAGCCCTCCGAATCTCCAGAAATCCCAATCAAAACTGGCTCTGATACCACTTGTTGTGCCTACGACAACAACCTGATGAGGATCCCTTGAATCTCCCAAGCACAAAGAACATACCAAAATAGCACAAATCAAATACCAGAGAAAGCACACGTGCAAACAAACAATTTTAACGAGGTTCGGCCTCAACGCCTACGTCCTCGGGCAATCAGAGAGAGATTTAATTGCTTTGAAAGAAGATTACAATGGTTGCAGCACCTCTAGATCTCAAGAGAGCTACTACTTTTCCTTCTCAAGGATACAAATCCTAGAAACCAACAACAGCCCTTAAATACACAGATTTTCGAATCAGCAGAAAATTATCCGCACCCGACTGTCGGTCGACCGAGCGGTTGACCGACCCCTTCCACCGGTCGACGGGCGGTCGACCGGGTACCCAACAGAGAGTTGGGTCACTTCAGTCGGTCGACCGGGCGGTCGACCGAGATATTCCTTGTGCACGTTGTGCACGTCAGTCGACCGCGCCGGTCGACCGATCTCCTATTTGTGCAGGTGGTCGACCGGGCCGGTCGACCGATCACTTGCACCTGCTACTTTTCTGCTACTGTGCTACTGCTTCTTCCTTCGTCCTTTTGTCGTCGACCTCCTTGGTGATCACTCGACGACCCTCGACGATCCTTGTCAACTTTCCCATCAGTAAACTCTCTCTTTCCAACAGGAAAAACACTTTCAATATTAAAGAGAAGAGGTCGACATCACCGAAAGTGGATGAGGATGACACAAGAGCCCGGGATAGAGGAGAGAAACATTAGTCGGAGGAGAAGAAATGATTGCCGTTGAGAAAAGTAGATTTTAGTCGGCAACGACATGGTGGCTATGAGCTCTGCAAGAAGAGGAGGTCCAATCTGCGACATCGAAGAAGAGAAGAAAAAGAGCTCATCTTGTCAAAATCTGAAGCAGGGTTTGGCTTTGAGAAGATTGGAGCAGATCCGAGTCGGATTTGATCACCCCAAGAAAAGAGCACAGTTGTAGTGGATCTCGGTTGAGTAGAAGAACTGGATTGCAAGCTGGTCTGGACTGAGTATCAAAGGATCCGAGTTGGAGACAAGTGAGCAGCAACAGGGATCTAAGTTGAGATTAGATTGGATCTGGGTTCGGGTTGAAGAATATGCAGATATACTTTTGGATCCACGGGGCACAGATCTGCACAGGCAAGCTTGTGCGCACGATCTTGGCGAGGAGAGGAAGCCGATCTGTGGTTGCAATCGAGTCTGGGCAGGTGTGCCATCGAAGCGGGGAGTCACACTCAGAGTCGGGGAGGCTGCTTGTAGATCAGAGGTTACTTGCAAATCAGATGAGAGGTCGGTTGTAGATTAGAGATCTTGCAGGCAGCTGAGGTTGTAGATGAGGCATGCTGCCATCGTTGATGAGAAGAAGCGGCTGATGGCGAGGTCAGGCTGAGATCAGAGATGTAGATATCGAGTTACAGAGATATCGTCGAGAGGAAGAAGATCGCGAGTTGACTCAATGACTGATCATGACTCGAGATTGCAGGTTGCAAGTTGACTCAGTGGAGAAATATAAGAATTTTGGAGAATTTTTAATGAAGAGATTTTGAATCTAGGTTTTGTAGATATTAGGGTTTCGAAGAGGAGATTAGGGAGGGCTCTGAGCGATGGCCCGGTGCTGGGCATGGCTACATGAGCGCGGTCCAACACAGATTCGTTGTTGGCGTGACGATGATAATAAATAGAAGAAGATTTTAATGATTGAAATTTTCAGAGAGATGGTTCTGATATCACCTTAGATTTTAGAGAAAATAAACGGCTTGATCACTTACCCTATATGAGAATAACCTCTTCTTTGTATAGATGATAATAAATAAAAAATTACAATACTATTCTTATTTGCACTACACTTATTACTTTAACAGTTTTCACATATGATATCTTGCAGAAAATACCCTAATGTTGCAATAGATTTGCATATAAATATCTAAAATAATTAAGTTTACAGATTGCAACATTTTTCTCATCCTTTCGCATTATATATGAACAAATAAGTTCTCTTCTTCGAGCTTCAACTACTCGTTTTTCAAACCATGTCCTATTTGCATTAGATTTTTTTTTTCAAATTGGAGCTTGTATCAATAGGAAACTAAAAGAAGAAATATAAGAAGGAGGAAAAACTTTAATCAAAACTTTCCCGATGGACTATTCATCCACATATTGCTAATTCAAAATTTACGAGTCAACACAATTTTAGAATTTACGAAACTGGATCAGATTTTATGGATCATCCCCTGCAGAATTTGCCGAACTTCCCCTCTGACTTTAAAACGCCGTAACTTTCAGATACGGACTATGCTTTTTCATGTTCTAGGATGTATTTGAATCATCTTTTAATGCTCTTGACTATGGAATAAAAGGTTGATGTTTTAACATTGTTGAAGTCCTCAAATTTGCAGGGTCATGTAAGAAAGCTAATTTTTTTCTTCTCACGAATCAGCATGCAAGTGATTATAACATAACACTGAGAAAACACAAATTCAAATACGAAATATCTCTAGGATATCATGAATTTAGACTATCTTTTTAACTTGAAAAAAATTTCTAATATTCAATGATCATTAGCCTGCTAGTCACCGTGTGATCATGAGACACAAACTGCCTACTCACGTGAGTCTAGCTACAACTGTTCTTAGTAGAGATTTGAAGTAATTCATTTGAATAATGCGAATTATACTGCTAATATTGTATTAAATTGTACTACTATTAAATTGAAAAGTGAGCCATGCTAGCAATTCACATGGTTAGACTCCACGTGTCAATTCAATAGTAACATGATATAATATAAGATCAATAATACAATAATCATTAACCAATCCTCGAAATGTTCCCTACCACAAGTATGTACGTGGCAAGCTGGCATTGGACAAATATGTAAATTGCCTCTCATAGGATTTAACAAAATTATCCCTGCAGCTGTAAAGCATCGTAATTTTTGAAAATCTTTTGCTCACCGCGTTTTTATCACAACCATCACTGGCCCGGCTGCTGGGCCATTGATTCCGGCAGGCCCCTGGATGGGACCTGTAACACCCCGCTCCCGGAATACGTACTTAGTTGCGTATTCAGATTTTTCGATCATATTTTTCAATTTACATCCTGTATTTATTTTGTTTTATGAATTATTTATACGATTGTTTTGCCTTGGATTGGGATTCGTGAACTCGGAGTCAGCCCTAGTCTGAACCGGGAACCCGATCCTAGTGAATTGCTCGATTTGATCATTCTGGTATTCAGATTTGATCGATTTCAGTTTCAAACATCGTTTTCCAATATTCTAGATTTTTCATGATTTTTCTGAATTAAATTGTAAATCTTCAAAACCGGGGTTGACCGATACGGCTGCTCGATTCTCTGATTTTTTAATTTACAAATGGAGTAGAATTTCTAAAAACGACTTCCCATCATTTTTTAAAATCATATTTTCTATCTAAATATTTTTTCTGAGATTTTTCAGAATTTATCAAAATCCGGCCAACCCGGTGTAGACTGATATTGATGGTTGACTTTAGGATTTTATTTTGAAAATGGGATTGAATTTCTGAAAACCGATTTCACCAAAAATCTTTAAATAATATTTATTATTTTTAAAAATTTTTGGAAGCTTTCCAAACTACTTCATTTTTCGGGCATTTCCGGAGTTTTCGGTGTTTTCCCCAGATACCGGAATCTTATCCTGATATTTTATTTTCTCCTTTCCTCACTTTTCTCTCTTTTCTCAGACACGAGTCTCACCAGACTCAGATCTGGTCTTCAATGCGAAGATTCGCATTCATTCTGCATTTAATGCACTTCAGATCAACTCCCATCAAGTCATTATGACTTTTGTCCTTTCTGTTAAACGCAGCATTTGCGTTTTTCCTTGGACATGAGTTTCATCCTCGCGTCTGGGAAATTGCCAGCCACGAGTCTCAGTTGAATGAGGATGCAACTCTTTTATTTAAAAAGAGACGCAACTCATTTATGGGGATGGCATTCTTGTAATAATCATTTTCCTCCATTATATAACCACCCCCATTCCTTCTCTCTTTCATTTTTTCTCTTCTTTCTTCTCCAACAGCAGCCAACAGAGAACGAAATGGCAGCCCCATGCCACCATGCTCTCCTTTGGCTGGCCACCTATCTCCATCTCCTCCACCACCAACTTCTCCACCATCATTCTCTTCATCTTCCCTTCATCTCCTCCACCATTCCAACACCACCACCACCACCACACTACCTTCTTCTTCCTCTCTTTCCACAAAAACAACCCATTACCTCCAAAGCTTCATCACCATTTCTACGACCATCTACACCACCTTGATCACCACCAAACACACCATCTTCTTCTCCTCGTCATTCTCTTTCCAACGAGCTAAAGCTTCATTCTCCGAAGCCTCGTTTTCAAAACTCCAAGTTTTCCATTTTAACTACACTTGCACCCCCCACATATTGCTTTGGCCACCTTTTCGGCCAACTCCGGCCGCCGCCGGTGACCGCCGGCCATGGCCGACCACCCTCATTCCATTCTTCTTTCTTTTCTTTCCTTTCCTTCTTTCTTTTCTTCCCTTCTTTCTTTCTTTCTACTTCTTCTTTTCCTTCTTTTTCCATTCCTTCTCTGTTCCTGCGGCTCTCTCCCTGTCAAACCTGCGTCCCCCTCTCACCCTTTCCCCGCGTCTCCCTTTTATTTCCCTGTCTCTCTCTTTCTCTTGTTGTGTAATTACTAGACGCGGATTTTACCTCCTGCGTCCAAGTAATTATTTAACGCGATTCTCGCGTTCTTGTATCAACGCGACGCTGAGTTCATACTCGCGTCTGCGTTCTTCTCGTGTCCTTGCTAGAACGCGGTTCTCGAACCCCGCGTTTGTGATCTCTACGCGACGCGACTCTCGCGTCTGCGACCCCCGCGTCTCACTCTCAATCTCGCGTCCCCCTGTGCACACTCTCTCTCCCTGTACACACACTCTCTCTCTCTCCATGGACTTCTCTCTCTAGCTCTCACTTTCTCTCCCCTCTCTCATTCCCTTTCTCTCTTGATTTCCTCCTCTCTTTATCACTTTCTCTCTAACGCACTGACGCGTTGATTTCTTGGATTCTGGAGATCAGGGATTCACAGTATTTTTCAGATTTAGGCGAGTGTCCTCGCCTCCATTTGATTTTTCCCTTTTATCGGATCAACTTGTATTTGCATTATGTATCACTTGACAAATGATGTGTTATCACCTGACATGACTTACTACTTAGCGCTTGTTCCTCATTATAATATGATTTACCACCTTCTTCTTGACACATTGATACCTGACCTGTGATTATCATATTTACGGGAATATTATACTTGTTATCCTGTATTATATATACAGTGACCCGAATCTATAGTATTCATGTACTCCTGAATTCCTGATCATGTCCTGATCCTTTTCTTCCTGTGAATTGCTAACTACATATTAAATTGTTATAAGACAACTTGCACCCGGTTTGGGGGAAATTGATGGGTCCTGAATAATCATGTTTATGGTGGTCTTATCGAGTCACGCGTGGCCACATACTTGAGGGATCACCTGGCGGCCACCAGGGATTCCGTGGGATATGCTGGCACCCCTACTCCTATTTATTCCTGCCGGGTATGCGCACGCCCTAGGCCTATTTCTATGGGATCTGCGATACTCTATTCCTGTTCGGGCGTAAATAAGTCCCGGTACCTAGCGGTACGTTCTGGCTCAGCACCGGATACTCCTAGACTGTTGTCCCGGGCATGTACGGGGCCATCCGAAACATGATTCGTCGAATTTCATCAGTTTTCAAATAACTTGCTATATAGGTTGTAAGTAGAAGTATGTGGAATGGGACGCATGCTAAAACCTACAACTTAGACAGCTTAATTATAATAAGATGCTAATATACAATTTGCTGTGCCGTTTTGTAACGCGGGTTGTATGCGCTTGGATTTCGGTGACATGGGATAAAAGTATATAAATGAGGGTTTCCTTGTTTGGATTATTCCTTCGATGTACTAGTCTCATGAAGCTGTGACTTAAACTTATGCAATCGATTTTACTCGTAATCGGATTTATTCGGTTTTATGTTAGTTTAGGAGATATCAGGTGTTGCCTTGTCTACTTTATTCAACGCCTCGTTACCTGCTCTTATCATCTTATATCATTCATGTTCCCGGCTTGATATCGATTACTGTCTCTCTACTTGTTCCTGCATGCTGGTACTCACGACACAGTTTTTAATGCATATTTATGACTTGGATTTATCGATACACATGTGCTTATCTCATCACGCCACTTGGCTTTCGCATCACCACTCGCCGGGGAGTTCTGACTCCTCTGGATCCTCATGTCCAGGTTTTAGAGTTTGGAGCGTGTGGACTCTCCCAGTTGTTGATCAGAGTGGCGCAGCAGTAGCGTGGATCCCCAGCAGACCATCCAGAGCTCCATCCTTCCAGGCCCCCCTGCTCGGCTCTAGAGATTTCCTGTTATGACTCTGAGTCTCCTTTTGTACTATTCATACTTGTACATCTCCTTGTATTCTCGCACTTACGCCTATCAGTGATGTAATATTCTTGTAATATTTGTCACCTCTGGTGATAACTTTGTAATTGTACTCTTATGTTGGAATGTATAATGCACCACGCGCTTCCGTACTCTGATTCTTGCTTGTACTGATGCTTAGCGTATATATGTGAGGGTAACTCCGACCTGCGTATATACGTCGCAGTAACGTCTCCGTACCCGCTGAGATCGGGGCGTCACAGGACCCACCCCCCAGCGGGCTGAATAGTTCAGATGGGACGGTAACCGCTGTGATGAAAAAACGCGGTGAGCAAAATGACAATTTTCGCACACAAGCTTTTTTTTTTTCCGGTTACAACATAGAAATTGTTTATTCATGCTCTTAAATGACACAAAAAAGATTAATGTTTTAATATTGTTGAAGTGATTACATTTTCTCAGTCATTCTAAGTCAGTCTCGCATGAGAAAACCGATTCTTTCATATGACCAATCACTATAGGGCGTGTTTGATTTCAAGAAAGTGGGCGGTCAGTGCGGAAGTGAGAAGTGTCATTTTTCTCTTACGCTGTCCATCTAAACACTGGAAGGAAAAAAAAACCCTTTTTCTTTTCTCTTTTTCCTTTTACATAAATATTTCCTGACTTTCAGGGTGCTACAATTAATTTTGTGGTCATATAAATCTCACATGTAATAAGTTGTAACTCAAAACAATTAATTTTGTGGTTATGTAAATCTTACTTGCATTTTAATTACAGTTTATTTTTTATAATTAATTTTATTTTAATATTATTTTACGATCAACTTTGTGATTAATTTTTTCACCTCCAGTTTCACATTACTAACAAAATACTGAAAAGCACAATATACTTTTTCACTTTCATTTTTCAACTACCAATCAAATATCAAAAAATAATACATACAAATTTTCATTTTTCAAAAAAAAAAATTATGCTTCTCATTTTCTCACTTCTGCCCACTTCCATGAATCCAAACAGCCGAGCTCGAGTCTAATGAGTACAGAAAATCTTTTGCCCCCTATAAATTTCAGCATTTCTATAACTCACAAAATTTAGTCGACAGTAAGCTACCCACCACGTGATCGTGACTGTCCGACCGCCTACTCATGTGAGTACATTTTCTTTAGTTGAGACATAAATTGATCAAGTATGGGTGGCTATCGGGGTGGGTCCACTCGAGTCGACCCGCTCCGATTCGTATTCGATCCATATGTTATACAAGTCAATACAGGTCGTCCCGTCCTGTATATACGGGACGGGTTAGATTCGTCTCGTGACGAATCATGAGACAATTCGAGCCGAAGTACCCCGCCCCCTCTTAATACATACATATATATATATACATATATATACATATATATATATATATATATATATATATATACACATATATATATATATATATATATATATATATATATATATATATATATATGTAACCCCTGCTCCCCGGTGTACGTATCACAGTATCGGTACGCGGTACGTCGTAGAAAATTGTTTTGACAGTTCTGGTAGTCGGATTGAGCCGATTTCAGTTTTAAAAATCATTTTCTAATATTTTAGATTTTTCAAGATTTTCTGAAAATTTTCTGGATTAATTTGGAAAATCTCCGTAGTCGGTGTCGACCGATACCGATACTCGGCTTTACGATTTTGATTTCCCAAACGGAGTTGAATTTTAGGAATCCGCTTTCACCATGTGCCTTAGAATCGTGTTATCTACCTTAGGGTATTTTTGGGGATTTTTCTGAATTTATCGAAAATCCGGCCAAACTGGTGTCGCCCGGTACCGGCGATAACTTCTGGGATTTTTAATTTGCAAACCGCATTGAATTTCTATAAACCGTCTTCATCTTACGTCTCAGGATAATATTCTCTATTTTTTGTAATTTTTGGGCACTGTTCGAAGCTGGTCAAATATGGGGCTAATATAATAATAATTAACTACTATTTTTTTATCTTTCTTTTCTTTCTTTTCTTCTCCTTTCTTCTCCATTTCTCTGGAGAGCTCCACGCTTCCACGCCTTTGACCCATCTCCACCGCCTCTCTCTCCCCTTAAATCCCTCCCTCTCTTTCAATTACAAAAACTCTCTCTCTCCTCCCTCTCTTTCTCTCTCTACATTCTCTCTCTCTCTGGTGACCTGAACCCTGCCCGCCGCCGCCGCCGACCGCGCCCCAGGCCGGCCGGCGCTTCCCCTCCGGCCGGCGCGCCCCCGGCCGGCGCCACCGCCGGCGCGACCCCCGGCCGCGCCATCACCCCTCTCCTTCCTCATCATCATCTTCTTCTTCTTCCTTTCTTTTTCTTTCTTCTTTTCTTTCCTTGCTGCTACTTCTCCTTCTCTTTTCCTCTCTCTTTTTCTCTCTCTATCTCTCTCTCCTCTCTCCCTCTCTCTCTCTGACCCACCGCCGGCGGCTAGACCCGCCGCCGGCGGGGCTTGTGCGCCGCCGGCCGGCCTGCGCAGGGGGCAGCAGCAGCAATAGCTGCTGCTGCTATTCCCCTCTTGTGTGGGTTTGGGTTTTTACCCAAACCCATTAACCCAAAAGGGTTTATTAAAAACCCAATACCCAATAAACCCTACCCGTTAACCCATTAACCCATTTAATTAAGTTATGGGTTTGGGTTGTGGATCTGGACCCGACCCGTTATGAGAAACCCGCTCCAGAACCCATTACAGGTAATTGACAGAAAACCCCCTGTTACTTTTCAGTATTTGCATTTTAAATATTATTATTTACATATTTAACCCTATTTGTTCTGATTTCGTATTCGGGCGATATCGGGAGCATCCGGACTCCGATTGGGACGATTCTGGATCCGTTGCGATCGTGGGAATGAGAGCTACCTTCCCATGACCAGTTGGTGAGTGTCTTTCTTTTATAAATTATATTTTACCATGTTTAGTGACAGTGATTGACATATCGTGATTATGGATAAAAGACGGTAATAATTAATTATTAATGGGTACTTGTTGGACACCCATTATAATAGGTGATTCCTGTAATATGGTTAGGTATTTCCTAATGTCATATAATATAGGGAGACAATTATAGTAACAAGAAATACTGACATAGACCACTCAGACACGGTCATCATACCTGCACAGCCACGGACACACAGACCACTGTATTACCATCTTCATGAACACTATTATTTCGTGTATTGTATCACAGTTAGGTCACTATTGTCACATGTATACGGATCCACGGTACTCGATGACCCTACACTATCACTAGCTAGTAATGCTGGACTCCGTTATTTCATGCACTGGTATCATCATTACTTAGACACTGTAAGATTACTAGACATGATATCATATCATACATTGATCACTGTTAGTACATGTACTATTATAGAGATATGACACACTAATATGTTCAACTGGTACACGGATATACCACTGCACGGAGTACCATAGTTCATATATTTATTTTCATATACTTGTTCTCATCATTACATAGATGCCCGACACATAGTGATCTCATGCTTACACGTCACTGGTACATATGCTCACCTAACGAGTGTGTATGCATGTATTGTTTCTATCTTCTTGCCATCACTATACATATCATGTATATTATTGTTCCATGTTACCGTATTCATGTTATATGATTGTTTCCTGTTACTGATATGGATTTCCCGTTACTGGACATGAGAGCTATTGATATGCAATATGTGGAATCCCACATCTATTGTTCCCGTTTCCCGTTATATTGTTCCTGTTTCCCGTTATATTGTTCTATGCTATCAACAGAGCTCAGGTCCAGTTATCATGTTACCCGTATCATGTAATGTATGAGTTCTTGTTACATTGTATACTTGATATATCATATCATAAAGAGAACTTGGGTATGGGGGAGACTTGACGGTTGACTAGATCATATCGGGTGGATGTCTGGATCCATTGTTTGTCCCACTGCAGGGGACGGGGTAGTGCTGGCTACCGTCTGTTACTCATGAGCATCCCGTTATTATTTTAGCTCATTGAGATTCCCATTATATGTTACAGCTCTAGCGGGCTGGTCCTGGTCTCAGCAGCCAGGGGTCTGATAAGGCCGTTGTCCCGGGTATGCATGGGATACACCCACCCGATAAGAACTCCTCGACCATGGGTTTCCAATTAACATAATAAAACAGTATACACAATAGTGATGTCAGGAACACTTGTTATTTGATTACTCTCTCGTTTGGATAATGGTACCCGTAGGCCATATCCGGATGGGTTCGACTGGAGTGCGGGCTCCAGTATGAACTGCCAGTGGTATGGGATACTGGAAGAGAGTAATTAAAATAGCAGGCGGTACTGATTGCTACTATTGTATAAATCACATGACATACCTGGTACATGTATGCTATCTTGTTATTGTTCATGCTACTTTATCCGATATCATGTTAACTGTATACTTGTTACTTTACCTGGCATATGTTATACTGTCTGTGGTGGCATATGACGCATGCTCTGCATTGCATGGCATACTATGCATGTTCTGCATTGCATATATTTTATTGTTGCAGACATATGCCCATCTGCATGTTCACCTCTATCACGTCACCACTATCATGTTCATGTCTATTACGTCACCACTAGACAACATTAGTTATTATATAAACTGGACACGACTATAGACATGACCTGATGATAACCGGCTAGGTAGAGATGGTATTAAAATAAAACATGTTTATATATATTTGTACTGTTTCATATATGCGTATTATATGGTATCTTTGTATTGTTTCGTATATGCGTATTATATGGTATCACATCTTGTATTATATATTAGTATCATGGTTGTAGTACTATTGTATATATTATTGCCTCCTTCATTTTACCACTCACTAGGTCGCTTTCTGACGACCCTGGGTTTGCGTGCCCAGATTGGAGATCCGAGTTACCATAGTGTCAGAGAGTGCCTTGGAGTCACATCAGAGATTCCTCATCTGGCCTATTCATAAGTATCTTAGTAATTTATTTCTGTCATCTTATTTGTCTCTATTTTTCATATCTGTTATGATCGCTGACCTCTTTCTGCAGGTATTCTTGTACTTATTTCATGCTGGACCTCATGACTATATAGAGGTAATGTACTGTACTGAGGCTTAACGTACGCGTGAGCGTGTATTCACCTCGCGTATGTACGTCACCATAACGTCCCGTACCTACGGGATCGGGGCGTTACAATACACACACACACACACACATATATATATATTAGCCACTTATATTGGTGGCTGTGAGAGGAAAAAAAATTTTGAATGACTCTTATATGATTTTTTTTAACTCATATAGGCGAATCAGAGAGTGCCATATGAGAAATTTGGATTTAAAAAAATAAAATTAATACGAGACGGATTCAACCGTCTCATGCGACTCCGAATAGCGAATCAGATCAAGGCACCCTCTCAATTTTTTGATCTATACCGTTTGATCCATTAAGAAACAGAATCAGCCCGTTCTGTTTTGAATTCCTCGTCAAACTAGACGAATATTGGTTGGTGGATTCTTTGGTGGGGGTGTGTAGGCCTGTCAATGGGTCGGGTCCAGACCCGGACCCGACCCGATTAAGCGGGTATGGAAATGGCTACTTTGGACCCATACCCGTTTATCCGTTTACCTGTATATCCGATTATTAAATGGGATGGGTTTGATTTTACTTGAATCGGACCCGATTACCCATTTCAAAACATAAATATAAATAATACTAATAGAATTAAAACCCTAAATATTTAGGCTCAAGACTCTATCAGTAAATGCTCCCTTTGTGTTTTAAGTGTTGAAAACTGTTGGTTGATTAGTGGCTTATCCTATTGTTGTGTTTTCCCAAATAAATTTGGGCCATTACTTTAAATTTTTTCCCTTTATTGGAGTCTTTCATTGAAAATTCTCCCCTACCTCTTGCACCTGGTTGCATTTCATCCTTTATTGATATTAAAACATGCTTTCTTTCTCTTTACAAAAGTTTTTTCCCCTCTCTTCATGTGTTTTTGTTACTGTATTTGTTTATGTATTTTTTTCCTTTTGTTATGGGTTCGAGTAAACGGGTTTGCACCCGCGGGTACAGCGAGTTCGGATATGGAAACCTACCTTATGGAACCGCGGGTAAATGAGACGGGTATAGTACCCTCTTGAGTAAACGACTCCAAATGTGATACCACCTGTATCGTCTCGCACCCGACCCATTAACAGGCCTAGGGGTGTGGACTAACCACGACAAGTACACACGTGACATGCTGAATTGGGGCCAGTGTGCTACTCAGAATCTAATCCTCTAAAATATTTTATTCTTCCAACAGCAAAATCTACTCCGGCTGTAGAGCCGGATCTTTGGTGGACCCCCCGCTGTCTCGTGAAAAGGACAATCACAAGCCATCCGTTCTTATTGCTCTAAAATCCCACAGCCGTCCCAGTCAAATTATTCATCGGGCCCCACTTAAATAATTATATTTAAAATTCTAATCCCAAGTCCAACTTCATTATCTACGAAGCAGCCAATCTCTAGCACCTGGGCAGGCTGATCCTCCAAAGTTTTTTGCAAGTTAAGCCTCCAAATTTTTTCTCTTGCATGAACTCCATAAATACTGGTGATACTAGGGATGGCTCACGGGAAGAATCGGCCCAACGCATTCGTTACGATACCGGTGAGATGGGTTCAACCCGTCCCATTAGATTGTCTCGTAACGAATCCAATGTGACGGGTCAGAAAATCAGGAAACAAATTGGGTTTACCGGATTCGTCGAGACGGGTCCAACCTGTCTAGTCTTTTTTATTTTTTTATTATTTTTTTAAAATTTGAGGGTATAAAAAATAAAAAAAACAAGATTGGGTTCTCTATCTAATTTTTCCTCTCACAGCTATATAATAATGTAGGACTTTAAAATATATATATATATGGATATAGGGAGAATCCGACCCGTTCAGTTTTGATTCCTCTGACCCGCCGCACAGGACGAAGCGGGGCGGGCCGAAGCGGGTCGACCCGTCCCGATAGCCATCCCTAGATGATGCTTATTAACTTGCAAAATAGTCATTTATAAACTTTTAAATTGCTTTAAAGGAACTATCCGAGCAAATTGATTATAAGTTTCCTTCACGAAAATTGATAACGTCCACGATACATCTATTTTTTCCCATTCGTTTCTCTTTTTCATCTTCTCTTTAAGTAAGCAGGAAGGCGAATCACATTGAGAAATCTATGGATTGATAACCAAGTCTTATTCTTAGACATTGTGAAATCCATATTTTGTACATAATTTTTCATAAATAATAACTTTGATTATTTTCCTATCCTGTCATTAGTGTTTTAAGTAGAAGAACATGATCCCATACTTGAAAGCATCATTCATCCTATTTTATCATTCTTGAACTTATTATTTCTAAATTGTCATTACACCAAAGGGAGGAAACACCATTTCTAGCACTTTAAATTAGTTGGAAGCAAGAAAGTTAATGAAGAGAAGCAAGAGAGTAAGTGGAGGACAATTTGAATACTAGCAAAATATTTATTGAACACTGTTTTCTTTCTCTCTGCCTTCCTATTGAAAGAAGGAAAAAAAAAAAAAACTTGTTTTTTTATTGATAACAAGTAACATAATCTTGTATTTGTTTTTTTGATAAGAGGAAGCCTTCCCTCTTAACATGTTGGGGACTTAAGTTTGATCAATTAGAATTAATATTTAAGGCATCTACGAAACATTCTTCTCTAAAATATTCTGGTAGTTAAAAACTTACAAGGCAAAATCGAAATCATACTGGATCAAATTGTTGATTGCATTGCTCACTCAGTGTTCAAAGTACAACTAGAACATAAGTTTTATTAGAACCATCACTATTAAAATATCCGTCAAATGCATCGAAAATTTATATTGAATATGATCATTTTGCATCAAAAATTTGACAGTTGCATCGAAATTTTGCGTCAAAAATTTGCGTTGAAGAATTGCTTTCTTGTGAAAAGTGCTTGGAGCTCTTCATCCTTGGTGGCTTAGATCCTTCTACTAGTCTTTCTGGGAATGGAAATTTGAGCCCTCAAGAGTGGTTCAAAATCACCATTATAGGTGTCTTGATGTGCACTCGTATAGCTAACTCACTCTTAAATATGCCCAAAACTTTAGCATTGAGTTACAAAATACCATTTGAAATATAATTTATTCTACTTGCATTAATCTTTGACGAACTTCAACGAGCAGTCATTATCAGAATCTTTATTCAAGAGTTAAAATTAATTTAGATCTATAGTGGGAGTGTGTTACATATTGGCAGGTGCCATTGTAGTATAAATGGTAATTTTTTTTTTTTTTTAACGGTGGATAAAAAGTCTGGGGTTAAAGCTCACTTGCGTCAAACTATGAGCTATATTCAAAAAAAAATAAATTAGAGTTTGAATAGAATTACAAATAATTACGAATTATATTCCTACAAATGAAATAAGGAAAAAATTCGCTACAAACCACCCACTTTCTTTCATAATAGGAAAAAAAAACTTACTCCTCATTTTTTTCGCTACAGTTTCATTACCGTCTGCATAAATTGATTCCTCTTAGCCATCACTTCTTTATATTTTTTATTTCCTTTTTACCTTTCCCTATCGACCCTCGATGTTGCTCTCCTCTAAACCCTAAGTCTGGTGCATAGTAATTCGCGATCGACCTGCGCGATCAGGTCGTCGTAGGGGTTGGAAGGGGCGGAGATCCTTCCGAGGGTCTCAAGAGTAGAACCCCTAAACTAATTTTTAAGGTCGACCTTTTGCAGATCTCATTTGTTCGTGCTTGCGATGAGTTTTATTTGTATTTGTAATCGATGTGATTTTTAGATCTAGAAAGTATTAGGCATTATTTGATGTCGGTGAACAGGGGTCTGCTAATGATGTTAAAACTGATATAAGGACTGCTATTCATGATCGCAATTGTTTATTAGAAGATTGTCGGTTATGCTCACGCTCTTTTTATTAATTGAAAATTAGGACATTTTGTGAGAACTGCGATAATTATCATAGTGTCAATATAGGCTGAGAATTGTGTTTTGTGAGGACTGTGATTATGATCGCAGTCCTAATAAAGACTAAAAAATAAGATATTTTTGTGAGAACTGCGATCATGATCGCGCACTTTATTTAAAGCAGTGCACGTCATCCTGAGATAAAGAGGACTGGGATCATGTTTGCAATCCTATAAAGACTCAGGAATATGACATTTTTTACGCAGTCTTAATAAAAACTCAAAAATATGATATTTTATGTAAGGATTGCGATCATGGTCTCATTCCTCTGTATACCAGGAGTCCAAATATTTGAAGCGGTCCGTTTTTTCGAAGCAATTACTGCGGGATATTTTCGTATTTCGTCGCTGAGGAGCGCCTCTGCGTTTGACACGTGCGCACACCTGGTTGAATAAAAAAAGAAGTGATTGTGGTGAATTAAATTATAAACTTGAATTTTTTTTAATTACAGTTTGGCACAACAGAGTACGCTAGTGAAATCCCTCGTGAAATAAAGAGGCTCTCAAATTTGTATGCAAGTATAATATCAAAATAAACCAATAAAGTAAATTAACAAGGTGTATATTGCAAAAACGACTTCATTCACCATTTCCCTACGCGTAACGTTCTGCCCAACTAGTCTTCCCTCGACCTGCGTCACCATCTTTTGGCCCAACGAGCAGCACGGGCAGACCGTTACGGGCAGACCCAAATTCATAAAGCTCATCACGTACCCACCCAAAACTGGGACCCACCCGTCACTGACAGGGTTCAAAACTGGGTGCTATTCCCCCAAATCGTTGTCATAAGCCCCCAACTCGACCTCCCGCAACATTTCCCTAATTAACAAATCCAGTCTCCCTCGTCTTTTAATTAATCTAATCCCCTTGATAACGTTCTCTCCGTCTCTCTCTCTCTCTCTCTCTCTCTTCTCTCTCTCTCACAAAATCTCAACTTTTTCCCCCTTCCTGTTTCTTCTTGTTCTCCCTAAGGGTTTCGATGTCGATCACGCTCGGGCGGGTCACGTACTTCCCGGTCTACGAGTCGCCGGCGCTGCCGAAGGCGGCGGACGATGGAGTGGCGTCCTGCAGTTCGTCGTCGATCGGGCGGAACAGCGACTGCGACGGGGGATCGGACGACGGAGACGAGGCGGAGGTGCAGAGCTCGTACAAGGGGCCGCTCGATACCATGGACGCGCTCCAGGATTCGCTCCCCTTTAGGTGTGTGTGATTTCTTGATCTTTTAGAGGGGTATTGTGCGAATTCAAAATTTTAAAAGAAAATGTTGTTCTTTTTTCTTCCCGGAAAAAAAATTGTTTTCTCCTTGAACTAGATGAAGAAGAAAGTGCTTGGAAATTTTTGATTTAAAAAATGGAATGTAGGAAGAAAAGACCCTTAATTGTCCACCCAATCAGGTAGAATTCCAAAAATGCAAAATTTACCATTTTCTGTTAAGTTTAGTAATTGTGACTATAAGAAACCTTTATTATGTACGATTCCCTTAAAATTTGATTTTGATTACTTTTAAACATTAATTGTTGCCACTAAATTAGCTAGAATTCAAAAAATGAGTCATTAATTTGAAATTTTAAAAGTTTGATAGCTCTTGGTTAATTTAGTAATTTTAAAAACAAAACAAAACAAAACAGAACAAAAGGAATATAGACAACTGTTTCATTAAAGAGAAAAACCAGAGTAATTTTTTTGCAAGTTTTTGACTAAAACAGGCATTTCACATGTACATGATTGGTTGATGAGGATTTCCCTGAAGGAAAAAAATGATTTTGATTATTGTAATAGATATTCCTTAGTTGTCACTGAATTAGGTAGAATACCAGAAATGGTTGAGCCATTAAATTTGAATTTCAAGCCTGGCCTTTCTACTAGTATTAGTAAATTTCTTTTTCTATAGGGAACGTTGATTTGTAGATAATGGTCAGTGCTACTGAACCACATGGGCAAAGCCTCTTGCTGTTGTGCAAGAGGTCCGAGCTTCGAATAGATAACCAAAAAGTTAAGAAAACAGGAGAAAATTGAATTGAACACCAAAGAATCTAGGGAACAATTAGGGGTTTGCAAAGAGCCTCCTTGAACTTTGCGGTCTTTCGCACTTTATTATAGTACTTGTACTTTAAAATTAATGCCAGAGCAGGTGAAATGCCTGTTTTAATCCTCCATAATTTAGGATAAGCTGATTGTAAAGTGCAGAAACCTCGTCTAGAATTGAAGGTTAGATCGGAGGTCTACTCCTCTCAATAATATGATTGAACATTGTTATCTATATTACTCTATATAATGCGAGAGGCCCTTGCTAGACGTTGCGCAATCTATCTAATATTTATAAAGTTCTACTCAAGTTAACATGAATCAAACAAAGATATAAAATTAAAATCAAATAATAATGAATAAAGTTCAAACTTTACCAACTAGAGAGCTAAGTTCGAACTTCCAACTTGCAAAACACTAGTGATGTTTGACATGCATTTGCACGTGTTCAGGAATCTAGTCATTTTCAAGGAACAAGGCAATGCCATATAAAATGAAAGAAAAATCAAGTCATCGTTATAGAGTGGGCAGCATTTTTATCAGGTTTTACAGTGCAATAAAGTGCCAATCTCAACAAATCTCTGTGTTAATTGCATTTTCTCAAAATAATTTTTGAGATGATTCTACAATGTCTAGATAAAGTATGTAGAGTTGAGTTAATTGAATTTTGGACAAGGATATAGAATAAGATATGCTCCCATTAGGTTTATAAGTCTAAAATTTTATTTTTAAGTTGTTAAATAGTCATAGTAAGATGTATTTTCATTTTTCTATTTACCTTCTAAACAATTACGGATATATAGTGGTTTGAGATGCATGCTCTTATAGGTAGTTTTTGATGTTATGTACATTTCATCCATTGTTCCTAAAAATAGGAAATGGGATATTAAGAACAAGGTAATGGTAAATTCTACCAACTACAAGGCCTTTCTTTGGCTGTAAGGGATTGATTGGATTTTTTTTTTGCCCAACCCGATGATTTTCTCTGTTCAACAGATGATTCACTGAGCAGAATAACCTATGTTGCTTCTTCTCTTCCTTTAAGGAGGTGTTTAGTTGGCCACATTTCTAGATCCAGAATAGAAGATACACGATTCTGCCAAATCTTAATTTTTGATAACCGTATTTGCCAAATGTGGTACTTAAAGGTTTCGAATTGTGTGTATTTTGAAACACAGCTAGGCTTTGTACTCTGGAATGCAGAGGAAGACAGCATTCTGAATTATCAGATTTCAGAAGGTACTGTGGGTTTGACAAACCAAATGCGCTTTAAGATTAATCCTTATCTTGACTTCGATCAAACTCCAAATTGACTTTTCCCTCTGGTTGTTAGCTATCAATCAAACTCTGAATCTTTCTTGTCAAGACTGTAGTATGGTGTTCATGTTAGCATGTTGCTGATGAATCCTGTACCCTTTTCTGTTCCTGTTTCTGTAGGCGAGGCATCTCTAAATTCTACTGTGGCAAATCAAAATCATTCACGAGCTTAGCTGACGCACTTCCATCGTCTTCAGCCAAGGACCTTGCAAAGCCAGAGAACTGCTACAATCGAAAGCGAAAGGACCGCCTTTCCTTCAATCTCTGGGAGAAGCCTAGCCAAAACTCACACATAAGTAATGGAGACATTGCAATCTCAAAGAGACCCGCCAATTCCAGCCGCTCTACACTGGGACTCGGCCCATCCACGAGCAGCAGCTCAGGGAGCAATGGCAGCAGTGAAGAGTATCGCAGCCAATCTCAGAAACTACCTCCTCTCCATCCCCAAGGCCAAGCAATTGCTCAGATATGTTCTTCTGCTCCAACAAATAGGTTCTCTTTTCCTACGAGATCATTCTCATTGGCAGATCTGGAAGGTTGTGTGGGGGTTCGGGGCAGTTGCCAGGTATGAGCAGAGTTGTTTCTGTTCGTAGATAAACACTGTTTTTTTTTTTTGCTTGCTTTCCTGCCTGGGGTTGCATGGCACTTAGGGTTTTGGTAGCAATTTGTGGCATGTGAAATTAGCTTGTATGCTGGTGGAAGTGGCTGTATTATTCCACAGCTTGTTCTGTTTTATCTCAATGCAGAGTGGCAGTTCTTTTGTACCCCTGTTTCCATAACCAGTTGCTCTGCGCCCGTAATCGCCTCTTGTGAAATCGGTCCACAGTTCTTGCATTGATATGCATTAATTTTTTGCAATGTGGACTGGAGGTTGATCAGATCATTGTACTCTGCTGTTATAAGAATGCTTGTTTGTCTCTCCAGGATGTTGTTTGTGTTACTTTTCATCAAGTTTCTTTGTTGACTGAGTGGAGAGATGCCCTAATCAGACAGAAGGCAACCTTAAAAAAGGACCGAACATTGTTCATAGCTGTCAGATGCTCTTTTGATGTAATTTGTTTCATTATAATTCCTTGCTGAAACAATCTGGAATGTGAAATGATATAAGGAAAAGAAAGGAAACACAGAGAGAATAACATAAAATTTCCTATTGGGCAAAAAAAAACTCTTTTGGAGTCCTAGTACGGTATTAGTGGTAATGGGAGAGGAGTTGGGGTTTTTAGTTAGCAAAGGCTCCCAGTTTGTGTGAAGGAACTTTCCTCTCCCTGAAGGAGGTGAGATATGTTATCCATTTTATTCATTTAGTAAGTAGAAAGGGCAACTCATGCGTTTTGCGGTAGTGTGATCGTTTCAACACCTCAAGTGTGATGTGCATGAGTAAACTGTAGAAGAGAACCCTACATAATTCTCTCTCACCTTATCCTTCTTCTCTAGTCTAGTTGATTCATGTGTCCTTTATTTTGAAATATTGGAGAAAACCGACATAATTTAATGACTTTTTAGATTAAAAAGCTAAGAGATAATCCATGTACCGTGCTCCTCATAGAGATATACTTGAGGGAGCAAGATGGGTAAAGTGGTCATAGCAATGAGACATCACTATAAAAACAACATCCTTGAAAAATACAGAGGAGCCAGAAAAACAACAACTAGATATCTAAGGTCGATTGATTCAAATTATACAAATTTAAGAAGAAAAATTTTGTCATTAAGTTTGCTCTTTTTGGTATGAATATATAAATATCATGATTGAGTTTATAATGATGAGAGTAAGATTTTGTTTGCATGCATGCAAGATGTGCAAACTCAGTGTAGTAGTAGAGAATCAAATGTAATGCATTCGTATTAGATCTATAAAAATTTATATATGTGAAGGAAATTTATCTCCCTGAAGAAGAGGTTGAGAGAGTTGTAATATATTTTACTCATTAAGGAGAAAGGATATCTCATGCATCTTGAGATGGGCTGACCGTTTGTCAACAACTCAACTGTGATGTAGCAATTCTCTAAGTTCTTATGTTTGCTGGGAGAAAAATGTAGAAAAAAACTCTAGATAAATCCTCTCACCTTCCATATCTCTAGCTAATTCGTATGTCTTTTATTTTGAAATATTGGAGGAAATCAACACAAGTTAATAACATTTTTAAAAAGAAAAGCCAAGAGATAATTCATATACCCTACTCATAGGAGTTACAAGTGCTTGAGAACAAAGAGAGAAAAAGCCCAGTCACAATTCATATCATACAAGATGAACAGGATCGCCATAGTAATGAGATGTCACCATCAAAACAACAATCGACCCTTCAGAACTATCGAGCAAGAGGGATATACATAGGATCGAGTGACCCAAACAATATAAATTTGGGAAGAACTTTGTTATTTAGTTTGGCCGAGTTCTGTATAAATATATATTGTTTTTCCCAAACATGAAAAGGTTGGCATGCATATATTTTACATCTAACAGACTCAAAATCATAATTTCCATCAAAAAATTCATCAGGTATAATAATAAATCGAAATAACCCATCTGTTTTGCTAGAAAGGGGGGAAAAAGAAAATAGAAAAAAAGAAAAGAAAAGGATGGACTCTTTACGAAGAAAACCATCTCGACCTGTAGAGCTTGAGAAACCATGTCTGACTTCACCCTGAGTTATGCATTTGTCCCAAATCAACAGATGGCTGCACAGAGGCTTTTGATTAAAACATTATCCAGCTTTACATTGAAACATACCAATTTGACTGGGAACAATCCCATCTGTTCAAAAAGTCAGATGAGTCTCTCATGCAACACATAGGGTTCCAAGAATCTTTATCAGGAGAGTTTTACCGTTCTGCTGCCGCGTATGAACAAAATGATGGACCCATGACATAATTTGAGTTCATCATGAAACTCCCCGACTCAAATCCGACTTATCTAAGAAAGATTACATTGGAATTATCATGACTGGAAGTAATAGAGGGGGGGCATTATGTTACAGTGTGAAGTTCTTTCAGATATAGTTGCAGTCTCATTCTGGATGATCAGTCATCCAACTTGAAACTGAACAGCCGTGGAGCCTTTCGGACGCATTACATATAATGGTAGTGCATAGTAGATTAGCAATATAATTTTAGGTTATGTTACATGGGATAACATCCTCCAGTGTATTTGCTGTCTCGTTCTGGATGAGAAGCACCCCTGCGAACTGAATAGTCGCAGGGACTTCATTCCCATGATCTCCAATTTGTGCATTGTTCCAGCGAAACACCAAGCTTTCCATGTATTGGGAATGAGTATTCACCATGACACATCCTGACCACGTGAACTCCAGAACCCAAACTGGGGCATTAAGTTGAGCTTTTTTTAAAATTTACTTGGATCTTATTCTTCCCATCAAGTAGCCGGGATGTCGGGGTGCCGCGATGGCAACTGTGCAGAGGGGAATTTCCGAAGTAGTGGTGGGACATCAACATCCATAGGGTCTATTACAGGAATAGCCTTCGATATATCTTCAGTAGAGAATGGAATGCTGCAGCCACAGTAGAGAAAGGTCATGATCTACTCTGGTTGGATTGAAAGGCCATATCAAGTTTAGAATGGATATACAAGTAGAAACCCCTGCGAAAATGATAGGAGAAAACAATAGAAGAAAAAGGAAAAAACGATTTTCCATAATGCACTCTTATTTACATAACGCTAATGAGATTGTAGCACCATAAAGCAGAGCTGATGTCTCAACTTATGGGAGCTATCTCTGTAAGAGTATCAACAGAGCTGATATCGTCACTAGTAAGTTCATCAAGTCATAAGATACTGAGGGTGCTACTAGAATGCAGCATGAAGACACTCCCGGTCAGACGTGTGCTGGGTGCAATCACAACCAAAACACAATACCCCTGTGGCAGGTTTCAGTAGGGAACTAAAAGAAATAAAATTCAAGCATTGGATTGTACGGCAAGAAATACTCGGGAGAACAGAGAATGAGGCCAATGTCTGTCCAGCATCATTTATCATCTCAATATCATATAAACATAGTATGCTCATATATTTTCTGACTTTAATAGATAAATGAAAATAAAGGAAACATAAACGTGTAATAAATATAAACATGAGTTTGAGAAACACAAAATTCGTCCAATAGCCATCCAAAGAGTATCCAAAATTGAGGACACATGAACAAGTCTAACAAGTGTCTGAGGAGCGTCAAAGTGTCCCCTTGTCCAAGACAGACGTAGCTTCATGGTACAAGTTTTCTATTACATAGAGTATTAGGTTCTCCCCCGAACTGGTAAGCCCAAGATTAAAAGATAGTTTCAGTATGCTTCTAAGGATAATACTAGCCTCAAAGATTGGAGGAAAAAAAAAAACTACATCATCACTCTTAACACACGTTCCAGAAAATGCAGAGGTTGTGATGCAAAACGGAAGAGGAAAATTAGGGTTGTGATGGGATTGAGATGAATAGATCTAGGGTTTGTGGAAGTTAGGAAAAAGTTAAGAATTAGTGTTTCACACCCAGTTAAATCTCTCACACTCTACTTCACACACAAAGATTTCACAAAAACACAATTAGGGGTTTCACAAATTTCTCAATGGCTCATTAATTTCTCAAGTAAAATCCTACAATAATATTTATAGAAAGAGACCATGTGCACCACTCGTGTTTTAAATAAATAAAATAAAATAAACAATGAAAGATCACTCATGCACCGCACGTGCACACACTCGACTAATAAAGAACTACAAATAAAATCTACTATGAACAGGCAACTCAGGCTCTTCGTCTCCTGCGGGAATAGGTCCTCCAAGTCCTGGTTGGATCGTCAATGTGTGCATCACAGGTTGTGTATTGTTAGGAAAGATAGGTTGTATTAGGATAGTGCAAGGAATTGGAGTAGGATTAAGATTACATGTATCTGTATAATATAATTGAGAGGAGAGATCTCAACATCTCTCTCTCTCTCTCTCTCTCTCTCTCTCTCTAAATTCTCATGGTATTAGAGCTGCTGATTCTTTAACTAAACTTTAGTAATTCCTCTTCTTTTTCTTTCGTTCTCCTCCAACAGCCACCCACAAAAGATCTTAGCAACCGACACCGACATCAACCTCGCCTTCACCCACCAACATTGAAGCCGACCTGACCTTCATCCATCGACACCCAATCAGACCTCGCCTTCACCCATCCATCGACACCCAATTGGGCCTCGAATCCAACCTCGACTATAATTTCTAAACCAAAACCCAAAACCAATTTTGGTTCCCTGATCAAAACCCGAACCCGTGAAAGTCACGCGTTCAGGATTTGGTTTTACAATGCAGAACTGTGAAAAATATGTGGGATCTATTTGGATAGGTTGTATTCAGGCAGCTGCAACCTGAGTCGAGCCAGAGATGTTATTCATGAGCTATTCAGGAGTAAACAGAAGAGTCAAATATTGACCCAATTCTATGCCGACTTCAACAAACTTTCTGCGGAAGTCAAGGAGATTTTTCCAATCACAGTGACGTGAAGGAGATGCCAGGGAAGTGAAACAAATTAATGACTTATTTTCTTAAGAGCACTACGTCCAGAGTTCTCGAAAGCTTAACCACATGTGATTGGCAGCTCCACTGTCAGTCACTTGAGGATACATATCACTTCTTACGTGAAGTTGTCCCTTTATAGTCCCATAATCCAACCAGCATGGAGTCCAAGAATCATTTTGTTCTTGCGGTCCAAGGCAAAACAACACAAGGTAGAGGTCGTGAGAGTCACTTTGGAGGTAGAGGCTATGGTGGCAATCATTCAGGAGGACAAGAAGAGGTAATCTATTGTTATTTTTGTAAGGAGTCAGGCCACACCAAATATAATTGCCTACTATTACAACAGAAGCAACAACAGTTTCAATCTGCTCATATAGCCACAGCTCAGGAGCAACAATTTAATAGCAAGAGTCCATCAATGAGAAGCAGATGAAGGAGCAACTGCATCAGATGTTCCTGCATTTTGACATTATCCACTTCACCTTCTTCCACAACCATTTTGGCTCGGATAGAAGATCCAACTGCTTTTCTTACTTCATCTAGTTCTCCTACTTGGATTATAAATTCAGGAGCTTTTGATCACATAACTGGGAACGAAGATATTGTGTCTTCTCTTGATTCAATGTATTCTTTTTCCTTTATTATATTAGCCGATGGTTCTACTTCTTATGTTCAAAGCATAGGACTTGTTAATGCTACATCTTTTTCATCTCTATCATCTGTACTTTGTGTTTCAAATTTTTCTTTCAGTTTACTATCTGTTAATAAGATTACTAGAGCATAAAATTGTTCAGTAAAATTCTCTTCTATGTTTTGTGAATTTCAGAAACTTGAAACGAAGATGATTGGCACCTGATATGAGCAAGACGGATTGTATTACCTAGACTTGGTCTCCAAATCAGTATCATGCTCCAGTTCAATCTCACTTTTAATCATCACTTTCGGTTAGGTCATCCCTCATTGATTTTAAAAGTTTTAGTTTCCAGTCTAGTCAAGTCGAGTCTTTAGAATGCGAGTCTTGTCAGCTAGGAAAACATTATCGAATGTCTTACCAGGTAAGAGTCAATGACCGGGTTAATCACACATTTGATTTGATTCATTCATATGTACAAATTCAAACTTGATTTTTAGTGCTTCATTATTTTTGTGGACAATTACTTGCACGTTACTTGGCTTTATCTTATGAAACCTCATTATGAAATCTTTTTCATATTTCAAAATTTTTGTTATGAGATTAAAACACAATTTAACACTTATGTAAATATCTTAAAATCTGATAATGCTAAGGAGTATTTTAGTTCATCTTTCATAAAATTTATGACTGAGCATAATATTATTTATCAATCCTTATGTGCATACTGCAATATCCTAATTTTGAAATACAAGATTTAATAATAATAATATTTAATTTGGGTATATGTATTTTGTATTAATTACTATTTTCTATATGAGTTATTATTATTAATTGTTATTAGTTAATATCACTAGTAATTATCATGATTTTTATTGATTATTATTACTAGTAGTATTATTACTAATAATATTATTATTGATATTATTTATATGTATATTAATTTGAGCCAAGCCCACTTCCTTTTTCCTATTTGCTTTCTTTAAACTCATTTTTGTCATCTATTTCTCAAATCTAAAACAACCCAAGCTAGGCCCAAGCCCACATTCCTTTATTACATCTCTTTTTTTCTTTTCATTCTCTACTTTTTCCTTCTTTTATGTCGGCCCAAACCCAAGCCCAGCCATGTATACATCCCAACATATATATATATGTGTGTGTGTGTGTGTGTGTGTGTACATCCTATTCATATCTTTTTCTTCCTACCCCATACGCTGAACCCTAACCCTGCCTCTGTATGGCTGCCACTACTCCCCCGGCCTCCCCGCGCTTGACGCGTCGCCTCCTCGCGCACGCTCCATCTCCTCCATCTCTGCTCATCGTTGCAACACCCAATACCGTGCCACAACCCAACACCCGAGTGCCGCAACCACAGTTTCCTCCACCTCCGGCGACAACATACCTACCATCTCTCCCTCTTCTCTCTGCGCTCTCCTCTGTTCTTCCCTCCACACAGTTGCAGCACGGCCATGCTCCGCCACCCTCTTCCAGCGTGCCCTTTCCCACGCATCAACCCCCTCTGTGTCGCAACCCCACACACCCACCTTCCTCCCCTTTGCCGCTCTTGTTGCAGTCGACCACTCGCCCGAGTATCACCACAGAACTCATCACCACCGTGCACCACCATGTCCGCCAGCGAGCATCACCTCCTTTCCTTCTAACCATCCTCGTTGTGCCCCTCTCCATCTCTTCAACGTGACCGACGACCAACCACCGAGTCCCATGCCTCCGAGCCACCTGAACACCACCGTGGCCTCGTCGAGCTCCGCCCATCGCTCGACGGTCGTCCAACAAGCCACCTCCGAGCAGCCGCCACCATCTCCTTCTCAAGTTCTCTCCCCCTCTCAGGTTCTCTCTATCCCTCTCTGTACCTCAGTATTTCTCTCTCTATCTCTTACTCCTTGTGTGTAATGTGTGTTGTGCGTGGGTGTGTGTTCATGTGTGTGTAGTGTATGTGTATAATTGTGTATATGTGTGTGTATTTGTGTATACGGGTGTGTACGTGTTGTGTATGCGTATAATTGTGTGCGCGTACGTGTATATTTGTTTATATGTGTGTGTACGTGTGCATGTGTTTGTATGTATTACAGTTGCACGATCCGAACCCAGTAACGGAATACCCAGATTCATGTTCGCAGTGGACCTGACACGTAAGCCGACTTGGAGATCCAGACAGTTCGCGTAGTGAAGACCTGCCTGTGATCTGCGTCATTTCATGTGTGTTTTATCCTTTCTATTTCAATAAATATTATTTTATATTCAAATAATTGTTCAAGTTTAATTATGATTCACGCATGTTAATTACTGTTCATGTGTACATGTATTAAGCATAAAATAAATTACTTTGTGAGTATTTATCTTATTTGTTTATTTATTGTTATTAAATTTTAGTGGTTCACTTTAATTGTTCTATTTATTTGATCGGTTATCAGTATCATTTCATGTGACTATTGTTTTATTGGTCTATTATATTTCTACATTTTATTGTATCATTTCATGTGCGTTATTTTTTTCATAAATCAATTGTGTTAATTGATTAATTAATGTTCGCTATTCGTGTTCTATTTGGAATCATCCAGTCTGTTCCTGTATGCTTCGTTACATGTATATTTTAAAGTAAATAATTCTTGACATCGGATGATTAGATTGGAGTTATTAGTAGACTTGATTGGAGTGGAGGTTGATTCTGTGATTGGGAAGCAGATCAATCTTAAAGATATATAGTGAACTATCAAACTAGTATTATTATATCAAGAAAAAGTTTAGATACTTATGACTATTGGATCAGATGTACTCTTGATATGAGACATATATGGAGACATTTGTTACTGAAGTATTAGTATTTCATTTATCATTACTTAACTGTTTACATATTGATTCAAATCTAGTTGTGTTTATTTAGATTGTAATCTGATTTGGCCTTGAAGTTAATTAGTTGTGATTGCAGTTAATGTGTGGATTCTCATATCAGTTACTTTTAAGATTTGATTTTTTATTCAATGAAAAATAGACGAAATTAAATTGGATTTTGAGCATTTATTTAAATGTGATGTTGCTTTATAAATAGATTGGATCTCTCTTTGTTTAGATCGGCCGATGCATTGTATTGGAGTAGAGTTTGACTTGAGATTGGAGAATATGTAGATTGAATTAGTCTGATTTAGTGGATTTACAAATACACAGTTCACTTGTTGCTCTGATTTGGACATGTAGTTGAGTTTGATTGAAGTGGGAAGTGGATTAATGATCTTGATCTAACTGGATTAGTGTTCTAAAAATCAGTTTCATTATTCGCGCGGTCCAACACTGAGTAATGATTAATCAGATTAACCGAAAGTTAATCAAAATTAAATATTTTAATATATTTAATTATATTTATACACAACTACATATAAATATATACAATTAATTGTTGAAAATGCCTAAATATTATACCAGACAATATCTAAATGTGTACATTGTGTAGTTATAAACCATGATATGATGAACAATAAGACAATATGAATAAATAGTAAAAAAGAAGTAAGAAAACTTATCTCTTCGCATTAGTAATTCAAGATTTCAAATTTTGCAACATAAATATAAATCAAAGAACTTACCTACAAAATAAAATAAATTAAAATTAGTCAATTTATTAATCAAAATAATGAGTTTTAAAGAATGTTAGAGAAAGATTGCTAAATAAGTTAATTTGAAAAACAATCAAAAACAATAAAATATAAGTACCACTTTATACAAAATATAAAATAATAAAATATAATAATTCATCTACTATTTAATAAACAACATATTAATCGGGTGCTTCTTCATTTTGGACTTGATTAATCATTTTGGACCAGATTAAGTGCCCAAAAGCAAATGCAATATTACACGAGCTGCCAACGATTAGGATTAATCGGCTAATTAATTCAATTTTTAGAACACTGAACTGGATAATGGGGACTTTAGTGAATCCAGTTAAATATTTTATTTACTTATGTTGAGACTTGGATATAATGAAAAACATAGCAGATTATAGTAGTTGATAGAAATGAGAGAACTGTATTATTTGTCAATTGAGCTAGTGAATTGAAAATGAATTGAATACTTGATGGATACAGACTGTATTGGGCTTGTTTAGTTATATCCTATTATGTATGGATGAGATATTGATTGGTTCTAAATTGAGTGCACCTTGATAAATCGTACATGTCATGTAATAGTTAAATTCATGTTACTGAAATTACTGGGAAGATATTGTTAACGGTGACACCACTGTCTTGTTTATATAATTACATTGATATCACGTTTCCATTGTCACTGTTACTGTTATCGTCATCATATTATCTCAGTAATCGAGATAACATGAATATTGATGGATTTAAGTAAAATAATTAATAATGTAATTGCATAACTTAAACTAGGATTAGGAAAATTGATGGAGGAGACAATGTCTGTATTTTAGGTGGGCCTAAGATACAAGCTGCTCAGCCAAAAGAAGGTTCCACTGAAGGATTCTGGGGGATGACTAACATCCTGTCATATTTATATTGTTATTGCTAATGTATTGAGTACCTGGTGGTACGGCCTGATTCAATGCCAGGAACATGGCTGTGGTCCCAAGTATGTATGGGACCCACCTAAAGCATAGATAATGTCTCCACTGATCAATTTCAATAACATAGGACCCCGATTGACATGTGTAGTAGGCATAGTATAGGATGTGTCTACTACATGTGGCAATTGATGTTCGCTAATATAATTAATAATAAAACTGAACCTTATATATGGTAAACTGATGTGTGCTAGCTTATTATATACCTGTATACCATGATAGACATCTGACACATAATTTATAACAGATTATCCCGTTACTCCTTAAATTAGGCGATGCCTATTATCGTAATACTTGTAACATTAGGACTGATATCATATTGAATTATACTATGTTCTAATTTCAGTTTCATTCATGATATTCTTTATTTAGTATAGTTTATAAAAATATCATGGTATGCTCACGAATTATGCACGTGCACTTTCTCTTATTTTAGAATCATTCGGAGATTTCTGACTCCCCTGAATTTACACATCCAAGTATATGAGTATTTCTTTTACTGATCAAGTATATGAGGAGATCATGTGTATCTGAGGAGTACAGAGTCTCTTTCATTTGATCGCCCGAGTTCTTTGGTACTGTTCATTCTTCCTTTTCATTCAATCGATTTCCTTTAGCTTGGACTCCATATTGTTCTATTTGATTTATTCGTACAACAATATCATCATGTGTGAGAATATATATTATTGCAGTGATTCTATTGCCTTCGCATATGATTTATATAACTTGCTCAGGTTATGTTAGACTTAGCGTGTATATGTGGGGTATTCCTCTCGCGTATATACATTGTCGACTCTCGTCGTGCTCCGTTTTCACGTTTTTGGGAAGCGGGGGTGACAAGATTTTTTTTTGGTATCAGAGCCAGGTTTTTGACCAAATTAAGGGTAATCGAGTTTCTTGATATCATGTTTGAGCCAGGTACCCGACTTTTCGACTTGCGACCTGACTTTTGACTTCTGATTTTCGCAAGAAGTACCTAATTCTTACCAGTAACCTGAAACAAGTTATATTTAGACTACAATATACATATACTATTCACACAATGATATTGAGTTCATTTGGAAATCAATCGTCCGTTCTTAAAATCCAACTTTTGCTTTGATATTCCTGATTCCAACTTCGTTCCAGAGTGATTTGGACTTCTTAATTCTCCTCTTATTCTCGATTCCCATTTTCATTTCAATTCCGTCTTTCGATTTTGATCTCTGAAACAAACCTCAAACACGAATCAACAATAAAAATTAGAGTGGCGCAGTGGAAGCATGGTATGCCTATAATGCACAGAGGAGCTACGTAGAAGCTTGAGTAACTTTGATTCTTTTTATCAGTGTCCCCGCCTTAATGAAATTTTGAGGACAATTTTTGTAAGGTGGGTAGAATGTAATATCCCTATTTTGAAATATAAGATTTAATAATAAATAATAATATTTTAATTTGTGTATATGTATTTTGTATTAATTACTATTTACTATATGAGCTATTATTAATAATTGTTATTAATTAATATCACCAGTAATTATCATGATTTTTATTGATTATTATTATTATTACTAGTAGTATTATTACTAATATTATTATTATTAATATTTTTACATATTAATTTGAGCCAAGCCCACTTCCTTTCCTGTTTCCTTTCTTTATACTCATTTTTGTCATCTTTTCTTAAATCCAAAACAGCCCAAGCCCACATTCGCTTATCATATTTCTCTTTTTTTTTCTTTTCACTTTTTCTCTTTTTTTCCTTCTTTTATGCCGGCTTAGACCCAAGCCCAGTCGTGTATAAATCACACACACACACACACATATATATATGTGTGTGTGTGTGTGTATTCCTATCTTCTTCCTACCCATACACTGAATCCTAACCCTAACCTCTGTATGGCCGCCGCCTGGCGTCCCCGCGCTTGACGCGTTGCCTCCTCACGCACGCTCCATCTCTACTCCTCGCTGCAACACCCAACACCATGCCACTGACCCAACACCCGAGCATCGCAACCACGGTATCCTCACCTCCGGTGTCAACATATCCACGGTCTCTCCCTCTTCTTCTCTCCACATTCTCTCCTTGGTCTTCCCTCCACGCAGTTGCAGCACGACCATGCTCCACCACCCTCCTCCAGCGTGCCCTTCCCCACACATCAACCCCCTCTGTGCCGCAACCCACACACACCCACCTTCCTCCCCTTTGCAGCCGAGCGCTCACCCGAGTGCTGCCACAATATCCATCACCACCGTGCACCACCATGTCCGCCAGCGAGCATCACCTCCTTTCCTTCCCACCATTCTCGTTGTGCCCCTTTCCATCTCCTCTTCAACGTGGCCGGCGACCAACCAGCGCGACAACCACCGAGTCCCATGCCTCCGACCACCTGAATACCACCGTGGCCTCGTCGAGCTCCGCCCGCCACTCGATGACAGTCCAACAAGCCACCTCTGAGCAGCTGCCACCATCTCTCAAGTTCTCTCTCCCCTCTCAGGTTCTCCCTTTATCCCTCTCTGTACCTCTCTATCTCTAAGTATTCTCTCTTATCTCTCTCACTCGTGTGTAATGAATGTGTGTGTGTGATGTGTGTGGGTTTGTGTGTACGTGTGTGTGATGTGTATGTGTATAATTGTGTATATGTGTGTATGTGTGTATTTGAGTATACGGGTGTGTTACGTGTGTGTATTGTGTATAATTGTGTATATATGTGTGTACGTAAGTATATTTGTGTATTAATTGTATTTCATAAAGGCGCTATGAGAGAAAAGCAGAGTTCTAATCTTAAAAAAAATGAGTTCAAGACCATAATGGGACAAATGCATGTAGAAATTCTCTTATTTTAACCCCCGCCAAGCAAATGTCATCCTGAGGTTAAAAGTCCTCACCATTCCGATAGGAGATAATATTGGCCTCTGATACTAGAAACATAATTGGTTAAAAGTTCTAATGGTTCCAACGGGAGTTACCGGTTCAGAAAAGTATGATACTTTGAATCAAATAATAATAGGACAATGCCTGAATTGAAGTAGCATCCGAGTCAATATGCAATTTAATTAAACAATGTTTTGAATAAGTTGATGCATGATTGAGTTTAATTAACATCACTTAATTATGAATGAAGTGCATGAAATAATTGAGTTAAAGTACAATAAGTCAGAAGAATTTCTTTTACTTTAAATTTTCTGAAAATTAAGAAACATTGGACTTCCAAAAATTCTTTCTAATACTCTTGAGTGAATCTATTATACTAACATTTATGTGGGGGTAATATGATTCATAAAGATTTAACATGCAAATTGAACAAATGACACTATTTGATGCTATGTTGCACGGACACGGGTGCGGTACACGAATACAACACAGACACAAATACATGATACAACAAAATAAAAAAATAGATACGGGGATGACAAGCATTTTTTTATTATTATATATAGATAAATTTATAAAATATTAAAATCACAATCAAAATCACCAAGTTAAACAACATAATATTATCATACTGTTAAACAAAATATCCATCAAGTTAAACATACTATTGTCAAAAAAAATTACAATCAAAATCACCATGGCCTTCATCGTGGATTCATAAACTAGATCTTTTGCTTCTTCAACTTTCATCACCTCCTTCATCGTCTGCGAATACCATGACCTCCATCGTGGGTTCATCAAGCGAAAGACAGCAACATCTAGTATACTGGCACCCTGAAACGTCTCAAAGTCATCTCCGCCAATATCCCACAACCTTGTTTCCCCTGCCTTAAACTCTGTTGAGCTTCGAGAAAGCAAACGGAGCTTAGTATGCACATAAACTAGATCTTTCGCTCGTGCAGGAGTTAATTTGTTCCTCTTTAAGGATTGGATAAAGGAGTACGTACTTCAATTCCTTTCACAACATGAGGAGGAACATGATTGGATTAAAAGATCTTGAAGAACCATAAGTAACCCACCTTTCTCGGTTCCATAAATCTTCTATCATGAAGATAACTCGGATCAGAAAAAATATGTGAGCAGCCCGAAAATCTAGCATACTCCATGGTCACCGCCATTATGCATCTATTTCGAGAAAGTATCTCTTCAAACACTTAATTCTTTCGAAAGAGATCTCCTCATTTTGATGGGAAAGTTATCGAGTGATGTTCTCATTAAGCCAAATCACGTGATAATACCTATTAACGTAAAGCACATGAATTAACCATTAAAATTAAGATATAAAAGAATATAATTATATAGATAAGCTACATTGAAGAATATGAATTATAACATAAAGTAAAATAATACCTTGAATTCAAAGAGTGTGCCAAGCATTAAAGTGGCATGTTACTCTTGTTCTATCGATCCTCCAAGATTTTGTACACCACATCATAAAAAGAGGATTGCTCATTATCTCTTTTGCCTTCATGCCTATAAAATAGCAACCTTAACCTTCTCGATCATTGTATTCCACATGTCATACACCAAATGAAGATTGGCTTGTTGGTATCGGTGACCAGGATCATGTCATAGATTGGAACGGTAAAGGCAAGGATGTAGTCAATATTGTCCCACCAAAACTCATCTAACATTTTCTCTTTAATAAATTATGCTTATTCCAAATCATCATCTCTATACAAGCTCCATATTTCACTAAGAACCATATCTTGGAGGTCTCTTTTGATGACCTTAAACCTCTTAAACATGATAATCCACGAAGCAAATCTAGTTTCCACAATTACAAGAAGCTTCAGCTTGGAATACTCATTGAACATGACAAGCCTCATAGAGTGATTCATAATAAATTCTTTATCACCATTGCATCATCTGAGACCTATGTGATCCAATTGCATTGTACACAAGTTACGTCATTCGCCTCCGTGTTCTTAACCGCACAAATATTTTTAAAAGCAAGATTGAGAGTGTGCACAACACATGGAGTCCAAAAGATGTGAGGAACTTGCCCTCGATAATAGCACCCGCACCCTTGCATGCAAAAGCGTTATCGGTTATGATTTGGATAATATTTTGAGGTCCAACCTCTTAGATGCAATCTTCAAGCTTGGATGCAATGAATTCCCTTTTTTTTTCTCCCTTGACATTCACTAAGTTCAAGAACATCACTTTCGGTGACCGTCATGAAATTAATGATGGGCCTCCTTTACGCTCCGCAATCCATCACTATAAATGGAGACCCCCTTCTCTTTCCAAGTGCCCCTGATAGGCTCCAACCTCTACGTGAACTTTCTCACGTTGCTAGAGAGTGGTCCTCAATGAGTTGTAGCCGGGAGGCTTGTAGCCGACGATTGTATAAGACTTTTTACAATAAGGATCCATTGCCAAGTTAATGACAATCCACTAGTATAGAACATCCTCGCAATCATTGCATCCAATTCTTCCTTACCCCTATATTGAATGCGGCATCTACGGTATTGACCCCCTTTCTCCTCTTAGGTTGACTTAGAATATGCGACATACTTGCACTTCCTCTGACTGTACTTGAAGTTGAAGATGTAGGCAAAGTTACGGTCCTAGACATAGAAGCCTTCACCCTCGCTTCTGCTTGTTCCATCCTTTTGTCATATCCCGTATTATGGGATTTAATCGATGAACACATCTTTATCCCTTGCCCGCTTATTCTCAAGATATGAGTTGTAATTCTTGAATATGAGGACGTGAATGTATCCTGGCAATAACTAAACTTCCATCGCCAATTTCCTCTTGCCCTTCCAATTTTTTCGAATTTCTCAATATACTTTCAAAGAAAGTGATCATTTTATACTACACTTGAACTACTTTCCATTTCCATTGCTATAAACACAATAACAACAGGAAAATATTAACTACAACATATAACCTAAATAGGAATTAACAATTTAACTACAACATATAAACACAATAACATATAAACACAAATATTAACTACAAGTCTACAACATATAAACGCAAATACCTATCAATTCAATTTCAGCATGAAATTATCAAATTAAACATGAAATTAACTATCAATTTCAATTAACAATTAAAGATGAAATTATCAATTAAAAATAAAATTAATTGAAATTATCAACTCAATTTTAGTTAATAATCTCTCTGTGTCTCTGCTCTCTCCCCATGTAGCATCCCTTTTCAGAATACATACCCAGATACATGTCCCGATTTTTCTCCGTATTTTCTTTTTTCTCCGTATTTATTCTCAGTTTGTGATTATTTAAATTATCGTTTAGATTTCAGACTCAGGCCAGCCCTAGTCTGAGCTAGGGACCCGATCTCAACGTACTGATCGATGTGGCCTTTCTGATAGTCAGATTTGATCTATTCCAGTTTCAAACACCATTTTTCAATATTTTAGATTTTTCATGATTTTCTAAAATTTTTCTGAATTAAATTGTAAAATCTTCAAAATCGGTATCGATAGGCATCACTGGTCGATTTCAAAATTTTAATTTACAAATGGCATTGAATTTCTGAAATCCGCTTTTATATTATTTCTTAAAATCACATTTTCTACTTTAGTACATTTTTGAAGATTTTTCTGAATTTATCAAAACTCGATCGGATTTGGTGTCTGCAAGTATCATCGGTTGATTTCAGGATTTTTAATTTAAAAACGGGATTTAATTTCTAAAATCGATTTCATATTGTACATCAGGATGATATTTTCTACCTCGGTATTTTGGAGATTTTTCTGGATTAGTCGATATTTACCGATAATAAAATAATATTATTTTTATTCTGTTCTTTTCTTTCATTCCTTTCTTTTCTTTTTTTCTTTCTTTCCCCTTACCGCCCACCTGTGCCCACGTGTGGCCTGCCCCATCTAATCCCCATCACCCATCACTCTCTTTTTTTTCATTTTTCTTTACTTTTCTCTTTCTTCCTTTTTCTTTCTCCCCCCTCTTCTTGTTCTACTTGGGAACACACCGCCGCTCCCTTGGGCCAGCGCCGTGTCGGCGCCTCCTCCGACGACCATAACATCGGCGACTCTCCCAGGCTCTGATCCCCCTCTTCTCTTTCTATTCCTTTCTCTTTCTCATCTCTTTCCTCTCTGGTCTTCTCCAGCCAGATTCGCGGCGGCGACCTCCTCTCTTCCCTCTTGCTCTCTTTCCCCTTCTTTTCTTCTTCCCTAGCTTCCCCCCTCTCGGGATCGTGGCAAGGTCGCCGCCGACCACCTGGCTGGCCAGTCCTCTCCCCCTCCTCTTTCCCTCCTCTTTTCTTCTCTCTGTAGATCTCTTTCCCTCCTCTTTCTTCTCTCTCACTCCTCTCTCTCCCTCACCCTCTCTCTATCTGAGGGTTGTCGGTGGCCAGATCCGCCGCCGGCCACCTCCGGGCCAGCCACGGCCATCCACTTCTTTCCCTTTCTTTCTCTCTCTGCGTCTCCTCTCAGTATTTCTCGTGTGTGTGCACGTGTTTGCGAATTTCTTGAATTTTGCTCGGTGTTGTGTGACTTTAAGCGAGTACTTCACTTTATGTTGCGCGAATACATTCTTTCAATGCTTTGGGTATTATGGAATTGTAAAATTGTGGTCGTTATTATGTTTATAGGTGATTGACTGTACTTGTGTATTTGTGATTGTATACGTGTATAGGTGGTATATTTGTATTGTGGGCAGCTGTTGTATCGGTGTTTGTATTGTGGGTGATGTCTTGTATCTGGGACGAATGGTTATATTAGTGTAGGCGATATTTATATAGGCATGTTTTTGAACTAACGGTGGTGCAGGCTGCAGGAGAAGACCCTCGGGACAAACTTCCCCTCCTAAGTCGCGTTGTCTTGAGAGACCGCCCCGCGAGTTATCCAATAGACAAATGGCCAACTCCACTGCCTTGGCCTCCCTCTGGGAGTTCGTGGTAACCTGACAGGGGTGGTTTGCTCACTCAACTCAGGAGTACAGTGTTGTGGATGTGACTGTGATTATTATATTCTTTTATCCATGTTGTGTGGTACTAACATTTCCTGAGGTACTTATTCAGCCTCTAGGTTTAACCGCTCTGCGGTTTCATACTACAACATTCAGATTCAACCTCTCCGAGGTTTATTAAGGTCCTCTGGACTTTCTGGCTACGCCTGAAAAGGCAGCTTAGCACCACTAAATGAGCCAAGGCGGAACTCTGCCAGATTTTAGACTCGCGTCTTAAGCCGAGTCGTTCTGAGTTTCACCGGGCGCTTTGGTGATTAAACATTGTTCGATGATCTTGTCCCCAATACTGCTTAACTCTGTTTGGATGTTCGCTTGCTTGCTTATCGTATGCTTACTTGATAGTTTATGTAATTCTCCTATTGCTGGTTGTGAAGAGTTTAAATATTTAATTATATTATTTTCCTAAATTATGTCACACGACCGGATGATTGCCTGACATATGATGTTGAACCTGTATTCAATTCACCTGACACTGACCGGTTAATTATTTGACACCGGATACCTGCATGTTATCACCTGACTCATGACTATCACCTTTACAGGGACTTGTCATGATTATTATATGTTTATCAGACATCTGGTAATCGTGAACTCCTGTATTCTTGAACCCCTGAAACAAGGAGACTCCTGATATTATACTCCTGATACTATGCTCATATTGATTCTCGTAAACGGCTAATCATGGATATTGGATTACTTTAAATACACTCTGGTCATTACACTAAACAATTTATAATAACATACTCAACTTACACCAGGATGGGGAAAGTGATGGAATCAATATGCGTACGTGTTTATAATGATTAAATGTTGTACAACTGAAACTTTGATTCTACCTGAGGTGCACTAGGTGTTTCGGTGGGGTGTACTGGCGCCCCCTGCTCCAAATTTCATCCATCCGGGCATACAAATAAGACCCTTACGAGTTAGCGGCAGGTTCCGGCTCAGTACCGGATACTCTTGAGATCGTCCCGGGTATGCACGAGATTCATTATAAACATGATTCGTTGATCCCCATCAGTTTTCAAATAATAACATATCTTATTTATAAGTAGATGTATGTGTGCTAGTGACACACACCTAAACATATAGATTGGATGAATAATTAGGACTTAATAACCAAACAATGATAATATTAGGAACGTGTGATATTTGGTCTTTCCTTTATTCGGATACTGGTACTCACATATCAGACTCGAGTGAGTTCTACGAGAGTGCGAGCTCTAGTATGAACTATCAGTGATGCGAGACACTGAAAGGGAGGCGATTAAAATATTAGACGGTATTAATTATTATTATTGAATAACTTCAAATGCAAAATTCAATATTCTCCTGCTATGTTGTTATTCTATCATGTGTAATGACCTAAGCTGACACTTTGATTTATTATATATTTGGTTTCTGAGTTACTACACAGGATTCCGGTCCTCTGATTTACCGGCTTGTAATTGCATATTCCAGCACACGACACATAACCCCGTCCTAGATATAACTTAATTACTAAACAATAAAAAACTCAGTAGCGAGTGTTATTGAATCATTTCCTCATTTGAATAATGGTATCCGCATATCAGAGTTCGGGTTGGGTTCTACTGAAGTGCAGACCCGACATGAACTACCAGTGATATGGGACACTGATAGAAAATGATTATAATAACATGCGACATTGATTGCTATTATTGAATAATTTAAGTTATTTGGTTTGCCACTTGTATATGATATCTGTGCTACTGTGTTGAGTCACCTGAATTATTTATTTTTGACTTTTCATATTAGTTTCCTATTTTGTTATAGTGAAGGCATTTCGAGTTGTATAAACTCAGCTTATGGTGATTGAGGTTTAAGGTATATCTATGAGGGTTTCCTTATTTGGATTATCCCCCCGATATACTAACCTCATGAATCCATAAACTGAGTTTGTATAACTAGTTTTGTCTACATCTGCTTTACTTGATGCTTTATTGCGTGCTGGTATGTGCCTTTACTCACGACACAGTTTTCTATATATGCTTACCTGATTCGGATTTATCGATATAATTGTGTTTGCCTATGCACGCCACTTGTCATCATCTTACGTACTCGTTAGAATGTTTCTGACTCCCCTGGACCTGCATGTTCAAATCTTGAAGCTTGGACCGTGGTGAACTTTCTGATGATCAGAGTAGCGCAGCGGAAATGTGACGGATCAGCGTCAGATCATCCTTATCCTTTCCTTCTAGGCCCTTCTCGATCGGCTCTCGATATTCTTCTTACTGCTCAGGAGCCACTGTTGTACTATTTACTCTTGTAACTCTTTTTGTAATTCATGTATTTGTACCTCCTGGTGATGTAATATTGGATCACACTTGGTAATAACAATGTACCGGTATTATTGTATTAGAATGTATATATCACAGTGCTTTCACACTCTGATTCATGCCTGTGTTAATGCTTAGCGTACATATGTGAGGATATTTCCGCCGTACGTATGTACGTCGCAGTAATGTCTCGGTACCCGCAGAATCAGGGCGCTTCACTCCCAGAGAGAGCTCTCTCTCCCCTCTCTCACTCTCTCAGGTTCTCTCTCCAGGATCTCTCTCAGACAGAGAAAGATCCTGAGAGAGAGAACCTGAGAGGGGAGAGAGAGGGTTCTCTCTCAGATAAAGAGAGATCCTGAGAGACTCGGAGAGGGAGAGGAGTGAAAAAGAAGGGGGGAGAGAGCGCGCTCTCTCAGAGAGAGCACAGATACAGAGAGAGACAGAGATCCAGAAAGAGGGGGAGATAAAATTACCTCCTTTGAAGAGCCGGTGACGAGGGAGGACTTTGACGAGCCAATGACGTTTATGATCCTTTGACGACGCGACGAGGGAGGAATTCGAAGGACTTTGACAACAAGGACAAGTGAAGAATCGATCCTACGCTGAGAGAGGAGTCGATCACTAACTTCGACCGTCGAACCGCGGCGTCGACGAGAGAAGACGATCAAGGGAGGAGGAAAGGGGATTTAAGGTTACACAAAGAGAGAGATCGTGGATTTTTTAGAAGGGATTGGGGATTTGGGGGAAAAGGGAATTATATGCTAACAAGTTCGGGTCGAAGTCGGGTTTTTTTAAAAAAAACCAGCGAATCCCACCTGCACCCAATCTGAGTTTGCCGCACCCGCCCCGTTTGACCGTTGACCACGAATCGAACACGGCTTGACCGTGTCTGACACATGTTGTGCACGTGTCGAGCATGAATCCGTGCCTGATTCGTGTCTGGTGCGGAGGAAATTTAGCCGCACCCGTGTATCATAGATTTGATGTTTGTGGGTAGCATCGCTGCAAACCTTCACGAGACTATAACTCATCTTACAGGTAACCTGGAAGTTTAAAGAATTGTTGCATATGCTAATGCACCCTATGAAAGTGGCAACTTCATTTTTAAAAAAATATCATGAGATAAGGTTAGTTTTTAATAAAAGTTTGCCTACGAACGAGCAAAGATTAGGTTTGGGGGTATTTGATGAATCTACTATTTCTTGTTATTTAATATTCTTATTGAGTAAGTTTATGAATTAAATTGTGTAAAAGAAGCAATAATATATTAAATTTTATGATCTACAGGCTCTTCAAAGGCACAAGCAAAGTTTCAAATCAAGAGCATGTTTGAAGCAATTATCAAACAACAGTAAGGCATTTCATCGAACAGTTTGTACACGCTGCAAGAAGACAAGCTCAAATTTCATTAGGACAAACCAACGAACACTCAACATCCAAAGCCAACAGCAAATTCAAATCAAGCACCCAAGATCTCAGTCAAAACTGAAATCCAAATCCCCACTAGGCAAGCAAATCCCCATCTTTAGCAACAAATCAAAATGGAAATCCAAATCTCAACTGCAAATAATTCCAACAGCAAATTCAAATCGTGCACCTAAAAATAGATTCAGATCCCCAATCCGCAAACAACGAGCCGCAGATTTGGCCGAGTTTAAATAACAGAAAGGTAAGAAAGATTCGAAGAGACAAGGGTCAGTGAGATTCCAAAAGATAACAAATCCGAACTCAAATTCAGTCAATTCAACAAATCCTGGGGTACGAATAGTAACAAATTCAACAACAACAGCAACTAAAAAGAGAAAAAAAGGAATCAGCAAAAGGAGGAGTCAAGATCAAGAACCGAGAAGAGCAGCTCGCGGCTGCGATCAGCAACCAGGGGGAGTTCGCAGTTCAGTTCAGAAACCAGAGAAGAAGAGGAGCTCACGGGTCAGAGTCTAGAGAAGAGAGGAGTAGCTAAGTTTTCCTTTGTTCTCTCTTTATTCTTTCTGTGTGTGTCCCTCTAATTGCAAAGTGTATTGAATATTATTTATTTTTCTTTTCGCCATGAAATGAATCGATTAATTTATAAATATTGCAAGAGTTATGCATAAGTAAAAAAAAAAAGAAGATATTCTTGGGTTATGAAACTTAAGTTCTATGGTTGTAATTACTGTTTTGATTTTTAGATAATTGGAGTTATGCTTTTGTTGTTTAGTATATGATTAATTGAACCGAGATAGTTATGCTTAAGACTTGATCCGAGATAGTCTATGCCTAGGAAATACTATTCATTAAAACTAATATTATTTTTTATCATCGAGATAATCTATATACCTATTGGTGCTTTTAGCATGATAAATAGATAAATTATGCCTAGATGAATGAGAAACAATACATGACTCCATGATTCCAAGCCACAGATTGAAGTGGATTAAATACCCAAGAATTATTTGAAACTGATATCTCCTAAGTGTTTGATATTTGCTTTAATTTAATTAATTGATAATTTTAAGAAGTAAAAAATATTAATTGTTCTCTTCAACAATCTTCGATTAGAAATTTAACACAAAATCTCTCTGTGAATTTGATTTGGTCTTGCTGCTTACTAGTCTTTACTAGTTCAAATTTAATTTCTAGATTTGCATTGTTTTGCGGATTTAACAACTTTTTTAAAGCGATCATGCTCTCACAACCAACAAACATGATTCCCCTAGACTAATAATCTAGAAGGGGAAAGATGATATATATTCTTGTTTGTATAATAGAATTGATACCTTAAGTCATGTCTCTATAATACACAGACTATTTTCCATTATTCCGTTAAAATGTAAAATAGTAATAGTCTCCTTCGTCAGGAAATAGTGATGAAGCAATCAATACAAAAGATTAAAGAAACTGAGGAACAATACTTGAACTTCAACAAGGATCTGAACCCACCTATTTAATAAATACAAATATTAAAAAGCCACCTAACACACAGTCTTTTGGGCAAAAACGTACCTCATATCATCATCCAACAAAAATGAATTAGACATGAGATTTTGCGAATCTTTGTTCACCAGATCCCTCATTGTTGCCACAACCTACCACATTAATTAGCATCATTAGTAAACAAATACTTACAGAGTTTGGAGCTATAGAAAGGAAAATAAAACAAAATAAAATGCAAGTCAAGTCAAGATACCTCATTTGATACACTCTGTGTGCTATATTTGTCATCCCAGTACATTGTACATATTCTATAAATTTGCCTTACACTCAGTGCCTGCTCAAGTCCAAGAAAGGTAAAAGCTTAATCCCCATATATGCCACCATAAACAGACATGAATTTCAATGCCCCAAATAAAAGTGAATAATTAACGATTTAAAAGTTTATGTTACAAAAAATAACATACTGGGCAAAGGTCTTGCTGTATCTCATCAAGGGACTTCCTCCTCTTCTGATGTATAACCTATAATATCCCTTGTTAAATTAGAAAGGAAGTTGCAAAAAGTTCAGTTGTAGCAGAGTTTTTGAAATAATACTGTGGTGTGGTTCGGCCATACCAAAAAACCCACAGCTTGTCTGATGTAATTTAGCTCATGCCAAGAGGTTCCTGCAAACTAAAATAGACAACAAATTATGATAAGAAGATAGAGTTAACAACGGAAAGATGATACTCACTTCCTCCGTGACATCAGAGATCCACTTCTCCAGCATTGCCAGTCCAGACTTCACGTACTCCCCATTAGAGAATGTGCAACATTCACGTCGCAGCAGCAGACTGAGGGCCACAAGAGAAATTAAATGGCTAAGGTTTACAATTCATAACTGAAATTACTTGATGTAGATAAGTTCTGACTAGGAACCGATTACCTATTGAAAAGCTGGATATTAATGAATGAGAAAACCTGGGTGATAAGCTTGCGAATGAAAAAGGAAGGTACCTGGGTAATTATTCTGATCAGTTGTGTGACATGAAAATCAATGGGAGAGGAAAAAGAAACAAATGCAGAACAAAGTCAATTGTAGCATAGAACTGGTATAAAACAGGGATGAGGTTCTAGAGAGCAAAATATGATCAAGCACATGAAAGTCTTCCATCCTCTTTACATTTTTACCTGAAGCTGTTGTGGACATGATGATGACCAGTAAAGTATTAAAGCAAATACATTTGAATGGGAGCATCTATATCGTTGCAGCACAGATGGTGCATTTTAGGCTTGTTTAGCACAAAGCTCCAGACTTAACTAGAATTTATGTATACCAACACACATGCAGACTTTTTAATAGCAGTGATGCATCTTGATAGGGATTGAGAAGCCTTCAAAAGTCTTTACTAGAAACTAGAAAGCAGAACACAGAGCATCATTGTTGGCTTCCTATATTCTTTAGAATTCCTATAAATTTTATTAGTTGGACTTTTGTATTAGTTTTTGTCTTATTAGATTTTCAGGTTTAATTAGAATTCTAAACTGTTAGACATATTATTTATAAAACAAGGGTATTTAGTAATTTTATATATAAGTCGGCCATAAATGCATAACTTAGGGTTGTTAGCTATGGTGGATAAAATTTCTGAGTAAAATTGATTGCTTGAAAATAATAAATCTTTCTTATAAGAGAACTTTGATTGTGTGATGTGATTTGGATGTGAAATCCAATAGAGGTGTGAAATCTCCACTTACTCATTGTTTATCTTGAATTCTGCCTGTTTCTTCCAATTTCATTAAACCTTCTCTGCTCCATCCTTAAGACTGTGGCCGATCTTTGCCCTCAGATCCCATCAAGTCCTCCACGGACCTAATACAGCTAATTCCCTTAGAGACCCAAATAAGGCCTATATAACCCTGTTTTACCAGCAATTTGCAGATTTCCTGCAACAGACAGCCAACAGCACAAAATCTGAACCCTAACTCTGCTGTCTCCCATAGATTGCTGCATTTTATTCACAAATTTTAATGTACAAAGAGTCCTATTTCAATCCTGACTCTTCACACACCAGTCACGACTTGAATCTGCAATCCTAAAATCCAAACCTTATTAGCCCTGAAATCACTTGCAGATTGAACACATGTAGCCTCTTGATGGTGCCGCATCACAACTAAGATGAATTATCCTATTCCCCATAATTTGGGCTTTTAACAAATTGAGGCCTCTCGACATATTTCTCCCCACTTTCAAAGCTGTTGTTACTATTGCTGCTTAGGATTATTAATCCAGCACTAAATTATGTTCATTTTGTAACATATATTTATTTCTTTGGGGTGTGCACATACGCATGTGTGTGACACTATCACTGTTGTCATTATCATTGCGTATGATTATGAATCCAATACTATAATATGTTCACTTCTTTCTCTGTGCATGACTTGGCAACTCCAGAACATTAAAGAGAACATGAATGATACTCTTGTTAGATATAATAGGTATATTATATCATAGAAATAGTATTTGGAGTATTTAGAGTTGTAATAGGATCTGGAGTCATAGTCAGAATAGGATTTGGTCTTGTATGGTCTATATAGGGAGACACACTCTCATGAATGTATGAAACTTGTATTTTGTATTTCTCTAAATATCAATAAAAATGTAGTTCTTCGAAGTCACTACAGATTTACCTTATATTACCTTTGTTAATATAATATGGTATCAGAGTATCAGTTTTAAAGAATTTCTTCTTTCACTTTCAATATTTGAATCTTTTTGACAATTGTTGTTCTTAGTCTTTCAGTCCTTATTAGTTTTGCTTCATTCTTCAACAAATTCTGTTTTCCAGCAATTTCGCCTCCAATTTTGTTCAGTCTGGAATTCCATCAGTCTGGGAATTATGTTAATCAGACGGCTGAAATTGTTTCGTTCGAAGAACAATCAACTGGTGTGCGATTTTGATAATTTTGGAGTCAATTCTAAGGTTTTTGGGTGTTTCGAACGCAAGATGGAAGTGGGTTTGGCGGATTCCACTGTTCCTAGTGTAAACCATCTTGAAAAACTTGTTGGTTTGCATCGTTTACCATTATTAACTCCAAATTAAAGCCTCCTTAATCTGATGATAATCATGAATCTTCATGTCTAGATATGTCACTAAGAATCATGTCAGCTCATACATGCCCATTGCATAGCAAAAATGCCTAATTGTTATCATTATGTTACTACAAGACTTCTTAGAGGTTTATGTTTTAGAGAAAGTTAAGAGAGTAAGATCAATCAGATCTCATCTCCTATGTCTTATTTATTTATAATAGAGAGTTTTACATAAAACACCCTTCACATACTTACATTTCCTAACAAGTACTTTACTTCCAAACCACATGGTTGACTTATCATGTATCCATGCATCACATGATATGATCCATCTTCGAGAGTGCCACATGCTATAGCATACTAGCCCACTCTATTTCATATCCTAAATGGGACACATGCTTATATGTTGTTTCTCACATGTCTTTACTGAATGTATAACCCAACTTATATACATGTAATATTACTGTTGACATATGTTCATTCGAAGCACCTCTTGGCAATGGTCAAATTTTTACTATATGCCCATAGTGAAGCATTTAGTCTACATTTTTAAGCTTCATTAATATTGGAAGAAAGGGGGAACAACTTCTGTTTGGCTCTTAGACTTACGCAATAAAATTTGAATTTAATCCTTGTAGCAAATCTAACATGTTATGTGCAAAATTCTGAAAATACTATCCCATGACAATTGGTCTGTGACATCACCCAAGCGGTGTTCTTACCAGCGAAGTTGGTTGTAGCCTCCATCATGGGTTTGGGTTATGCGATGGGTGACAACGAGGTCCGCCCCCACCCTTCTAGATCCCGACTGGGAGGAGACCGCCGATTACAAGCGGTGCTATCTCTTCTCGAAGTGTCTGCTTGAGTGTTGATCTGAGTCTTCCCCTTCGCCGTCAGAGGACAGACAGACAACCCAAGTGGTTGTCGATTGCAATCACTTTTCTCGCGGATACAAAGTCTGACGCACTGACCCCATGTGTGGCCACAGCCCCATCCTTAGTCACCTCCAACGTCGATGGTCTTCCATTGTTGCAGGTCACAATGGAGACTCACGCCGTCTTCACTCCTCTTCTGCATATAGATGATGATCCCCATCTAGACCTTGACAAAAGGTCGAGCATCGTCGCAACAATTACCACCGCCCCATTGCTTCGACTCTGCGCCCCAACCGTCCCCCCTCCACCACCATCGGTGTTTCTGCTGTAATCAACCCGGCCATCTCACTAGAATATGTTAGAATGCCCTCGTATGCTCTTTCTGCCATGGGCTGGGACATTTTGCCCGCTCCTGCAACCACTGCCGCTGAACTCCGTCCAACCACCCACCTCGCTCATCCACAATCAGAACACAATTACAAAATCACCACCCATCATCTTCACATGAACACCCCCTCCTCCCCGACCTCTGTGCCCAACATCATACTTAGTCACCTTTTCCAGCCTCACAGCCTCCATGTCCAACTGTGAGACAAAGCCATTGCCACCATAACTAAGGGTAACCCTTCCACCAAAGAGTTCGAATCCATCCTCAACAATCATTGGGTTCCGTCAGGGTGACCCCCTCTCCCTTTATCTCTTCATCCTGGTAATGGATATTCTGACCAGGATCTTAACTTAAGCTGGAGGCACTGGTTCAATAAGACGATTTGACTCTCTTTCTTGGCCTAATGCCATGGTCAGTCTCCAGTACGCAGACAACACCCTCCTTGCGCTACTGATACCACTTCCTTGACAAATTTGAAGTATATCCTCTATGCCTTTGAACTACTAAGTGGGTTGAAAATTAACATCGATTACATTTACAACCTTAGTGGGGATGGGAGAGCAGGCTCTATGGCAGCATCTGTTCTTCATTGTAAGAAAGGGTCGCTGCCTTTCACTTGCGAGTTCCTGTCAAGGCCACAACTCTTTATAGACTTGATTGACAACCGATGTTAGATAGATTGGAATCTCGTCTTGCAACTTGGAAGGGAAGTGCTCTCTAGAGGAGGTCGGCTAATTCTCATAAAGTCAGTTCTGTCAGCATTACCACTTTATCCTATGTCCTATTTCCTTCTGACGTGTCTCATCCTAGAGATTGACAAAAGGAGGGCATTTCTTTGGAAGGGTAGATAAGAAATAAGTGGTCTTTGCTTTGTAAGCTGGGAACGGTGTGCAAGCCTGAGGCGAGTGGAGACGATAGGATACTGGATCTTAGAGCCTTTAATCTCTCTTTACAAGCAAAGTGGTGGTGCCGGTTGATTCAATACAGCACCGCTCCATATATGCTTGGCTTGTTATTCATAATTACTACTGAAGAAGACATGTCTTCGATTTTACAGAGAGATTGACTGGCAATACCTCCCCTTTTTTAGGAGTGTGCTAAGATCAACATCAGCTTTTCTGTCTGAATTACACAAAGGTTGGAGACGGGCGGGTGATTCACTTTGGCAGGACCACTAAATTGGTCTTGACACACTTGCAGCTTCCTTCCCCCAGCTCTACCTCATTGCTTGGAACCAGAACGCTACTATTCAGTCCCAAACTGAAACCAGTAATGCTGAGCGCACTTGGCGGCCACAGTTCAATTGCTAGTGGGACCCTTTACTAGTCACCCAAACGTACACCCTGCTCGCCTTGCTCAACACTCAGTCTTGGATAGATGGCATTGACAATTGGTCCTGGAAGTTGACTAACACAGGAGTCTTCACCGTGCAACCTCCGTACTCTAAGCTGCTCAATGCGCGCTGGTGCTTTCTATCCGCTTTTAACTCATATGATCTACTCCGGTCCCATTGAAATGTCGCTTCCATCTTTGGCTAGTCTATCTTAATAAACTTCTCAGAAAAGAACATTGGGAGCAATATGGCATGATACAACCCCCAACCTCGACACTGTGCTCTGTGCAACACTAGTTTGGAGTCTGAAGATCATATTTTTCTGAGTTGCCCATTCTCTCTGTGAGTCTGGTGTGTGACAATCTCTCGTTCTTCACATTCCTTCCCTCCCTCTCTCTTGCTTGGAGCTTTGGGGCGAGTGGCGGCAACAACTTGTTAGCAAGGATGGTCGTGTTTCCTGGGATCATCTAGTTGTAGCTATTATCTAGTCACTTTGGCATGAGCGCAACTGCAGAATATTTGAAGGCAAAACCAGGACTGCAGAAGAGCTATGGCACCAGCTCTCCTCCCTTCATTCCTTCTAGAGAGAACACATCCTGATTGCCAGTTGGAGACGTCGGCAACGAGTCAAATACAGTCGCTCTACTAGATACTAGATATGTTTGATGTACTTTACTCTTCTCCTCCTTTGAGATGCATGTTTTTGTCGCAACCTATATAGCATGGACACAGACATAGATGTCGGACATGGGACACGGCAAAATCCAATAAAACAGGACACAAGGACATGGCAAGCAATATTTTATTATTATATATAGATAAATTTCTCTCCCTGTTCCTAATTTTTCAATTCTCTCATACTTCCAAAAAGGTACATTGTCTTCAACTTTTTTAACGGTACTTTTCGAAGTAGACATTTTCACACAAATCTACCATGTGTGAGTAGAATAATGAACAATCAACTTGTCAAAAAATAATCAAATATGAATAATTAGTTTTATTAAAGGCAAAATGAAAAACAAATAAAATCTAAATAATTTAATCTATAGCTTGTATAAAGTAACTAACAAAACAAAAATAATCTAAAAATTATCTAACTAATACCTCACCTAGTTCATGGTGCGTGTAAATTCTACTAATATACTTGCTTATGTCAGAACGATATTTTTTCATATTTATTTAAGTGACATGTGACTTTTAAACATAATATCGGACATGGTGCCGACACATGATTTTATGATTGTCTAAAACTTGGCATGGTATAAGAGTGTCTCATACGTGTCGGGCAAGTGTCTTACAAGTGTCGGTGTCTGACACATATCCAACACGAACACGACACTCAGTTTGAAGTGTTTGTGCTTCATAGGTGACAACTCCTCCCTGTTGCTCTCTCTCTCTATAACACTTCTTATATTAAATGGGGTCTTAAGTTGCCCTTTCTCTCTCAAAAAACAAACAAAGAAACAAACAAATCTATGGTCTTTCCCCTCTTCTAGATTTTTCTCCCTGACTAGGAGAATTTGGAGGAAGCTAACTTGCCTTTAGCATTATGACAACAACCTCAAAGTCCATTGATTTCTTTGCCAGAATTTTCACTCTAGTTGAGAGGGTTGATGTCAGGTCAACGACAGTTTGATGTCTAAATTTGTGGATTGTTCATGGAGCTTTGCTCCTTAGGGAACCCCATCTTGATGGGAATAGGCTTAGGTGATGGTGACGGTTGATGTTGGGAGAAACTCAAGCATGCAAATAAGAAAATCAAATCAACTTTAAAATTTTTCCCTATATTAAATGATGAACTTCAGAATCATCATTATACACTAATTTGCACACCTCTATCAGTTACTGATAAGCATGAAAATAAATGTAATTCCAACAAATTCAACAAAACACACTACACTAAGAAAAGAACTAATTATAGATAAAGAAATTTGCATACTTCATCACAATTATGCTTAAATAATAATTTATTTTCTCAATAGTCATATAGTACTATTGATAAAAAGGAGAAGGAATTTTTCAATCTGGCGACTTAATCTGTGCAACAAAATATGAAAAGAATGAAGAAGGGATACAAATGTCAACAGCAGAAACTACCAGCATTCAGATACATAGTACTAATCTGGTAGATAAGAGAGAAGAACCACTCACATAATTATGGCGCACCGAACCAGAAGTGAATCTAAGAATTTGACAATGCTGTCCCAGTGAATGCTTAATGGCTGTTGAATACCACCACCAGGTGATTTGGACGTTCTTCCAGTATGTGTTCGAGTAGTTTTTGGTGCCTTCATATGATGAATAGCCAATAGTGGATAAAAATTGAATTTAGTTCATGCCTCCTACTTGGTAATGACATGAGGAAATTTCCAAACATTAAGTCTTAAGCAAAGGTAATGCTAATTATGAAGTACTAGAGTAGAAGCGTTAACATTTTCACAAATTCGTCTCTACCATCAACAGTTGAATGACATCATTTCTACATAATCTCTATTATGATAAAAAAATGAACATAGGGTTTTTAATCTAATATGCCTCTTGCTTTATAAGATACTATCAAAGAAAAATTATGATCCGACTGGAAATTTAAAGCCATAAAGAAACAAGATATTGTGCGTTGACTTCATATGGTTTTTCATTGCATTTATGATGCTATGTCATTCTGTTTGTCATTACCTTTTTCCACCTCAAGTCCAACAAAAAAGCTTCCCCCCCATATAAAAACTTTAAATCAATATTCAAGATCCACAATATAACCGCTTTGACATTTTACTCTATGTACGTTATGTGTTACATCTGATTGTACTCCAAATTGCCAGGCCCAACAGTGCCAAGATGCCTGTCAAAGGCCCAGATGCCATGATGATACAATCACACTTGATCCATCTTAATACAGGAAACCTTTAATCTCCGTCATTACGGTAGATGTCAGGACTCTCTTCTTGATATCAATGTCAAGTAAAACTTGTTGCAGAATTGGGGGAAGTTTAATAAAGAAAACATGCCAAAAATGGGGGCAGAAGTTACTGTTACAGGAGTGTCCTTCATGTGGACAAGTACAAGCACACAGTTCATACGAATACAGAAGTGTCCATGTGGACAAGTACAAGCGCACAGTTCATACGAATACAGAAGCGTCCGTCATGTGGACAGTACAAGCGCACACATCGTATTGAATAGTCCATACGTAATATAGTTATTTCCTAGTATTGGAACAGTAGTTTTCTATTATATTTAGTATGTGTTTATAACTTTCTCAATGGATTTAGCTTAAGGTTTCTGGGTCTTTTATTCAGCAAGACAATAGCTAGGCCATAACTCTATATAAATTCAAGTCTCCTTTTTTAAAAATCACTTTCTTCTCACTAATACTTCTACATTTTTTTTCTCTGTTGTCAGAGAAGGTTTTGCTGACAAGTGACAATTCACAATAGTTTTGAATTATCTTCTAAGAAGAAGAAGAAGAAGAAGAAAGCCTTTGTACCAATTTTCGGGGCTTGGTTAGACAAAATCCTTTTCCTCCATTCAGCTCTGTTAAGAGACATGTCTTCTATTAAACAAACAACTACCAACTCCTTCCAAAAGGCACAATTATTAGTCTCTAATATTGTGGCTCCAAAACCACTTCAAATGATTTAGCATACATGGATCATATGTCACTTGGCCATGACATGACAAAACTAGATCTGAGTGGACATTAACCCACATGGATAGAGAGAGAGTGGGTGTACAAGTTACAGCAGCATCAGCCCTGAGGAGAAGTTGGAATAACCAAGAATTAGGTAGGATAAAAGATGAAGCACTTGGCAGACCATCTTTCTACGAGAACGAAAGATGGCTATCTTTATCCAAGACGGACTATGGACTTCGTCCAAAAGGTATTTTACTTGAAAAGAAGCAAAAGTAGTTCTTAGTTCATTTCTCTAAAATTCCGAAATCATTGCATTATACAAGTAAACAACTAAATCTTGAAAGTAGTAGTTTCATTCATTTAAGTTTAGCAATCTAACAAGAACATTCTTTTGGAAACCAACTGCTATCTGGACATGTCAATATCATTGGACATAAACCTCCAAGAAGCCGTGGGCATTTTATAGGAACATACTCTCCATATGTATTATAATAATAAAACAAGCCAGTGAGCCACCATGAGATGTGTTACAAGAGACAGGGCGCATAATGTGAGAGTTTAGAAAGCATTAGATAGGTGTTGGTCTATTTTTAAACACAACTGAGGTACCTTTTTCACATCCATACCACAAAGGTCCTATTTGCACCACAGGGGGAAAAACTAAAGGAAATGTCTCCCTAGTTTTCTCATAGGGCACTCTCATTTCTAGTTTACGTATATGAGGTATTGGAGTCATTATTAACAATTGAGTCTTTGATATGGAAGGGAAGTTTTCTATCAAACAGCTATAACACATGGTATGATATATGGCTCAAAATTTGGACATTTAAGAAACATGTCTAAAAATTGAGTGCAGAAGAAATGAGAATGCTTAGATGGATGAGTTGCAATACACTAAGAAATATGATGAGAAATGAGTCAATCCTTACGAGTAAGAGGTTGCTCCTATTGAGGAAAAATGGGAAAGAATCGATTGAAATAGTTTGACGAGGTACAACGCAACCAGTAAGTACACCACCAAGGAAAAGTGATAGGATCATTGTTAATGGGGAGGACACATGAAGTACTAAACGAACTTGGATGGAGACAATTAAGAAGGATAAGATAATGAGAGAGAGCCTTTAATTGTTGTAGTTGTCATTGTCATTGTTGTTGTTGTTAATAATAACTCTTTTATCTACTATTTGGGTTTCACTATGACACTAAGACACTTAGATTAGTATGCAACCTTTCTTCAGCACAAGTCAGTTCTGGGAAGCTCTTTATCCTAAAACAATGTTGTGGAATGCAAAAGTGTAAGCAAAGCGGCAAGCAAGGTTTAGGCTTTAGAAGTGTTTTAGCAACAAAAAGCACAAGCAATTTTTTGAAAAATAAAAAACATTAAAACAAAAGAATTGAAAAAAATAAAACTAAGAAATTTCATAACTAATAAAAAATAAGAAATTAACACTTAAAGTCTTAATAATAACAATAAGCAATAAAACAAAATCTTCTAGATGGCAATGGGTTTCGAAATGCACAGTAAAGAAAAGTTTGTAAGCGGTGGAAAGTGACCAACATTTGACACAAGTAAATTTGCATTTTTCCCCATGTTCAAATGTGAATGTGCCTGATTGCAATATATCCATGGGTACTTGAGCATGGTGCCACAACCAAAATATTCTCAAACAGGAGCAACGTCCCCATTTAGCAAAGGAATATCCCTCGGATAACATTTTGACCAATGATCACTAATGCAGTCAAAGTCTAAAAGTAAAGTTGGAATTCTCAATGTGCATTTCTGTGTTTTTCTCCCCCTTCTTTCTATTTTTGTGGTGTTGGTCTTTTTTTTTTGGGTTTGGTTGGGTGTGTGTGGGTGTGTGGGGGGGGGGGGGGGGGGGGGGGGGGGGGGGGTGTTGCGGGGTTGGTTGTTTGTTGAATGGAAGAAGTAAGAGTGTAATTTTGGATCATGTACTTCAGATTATTCATGACTCGATCCTCCATCTCCAACACGATGTTGATGGTAGTACCTGCATACTCTTTCTGGCTGATTTGAGAACAAAAGCCATAGATTTCACTCAATGGTGTTAGAATGTAAAGTACAGCCCTCAACTCTCACAACTACTTTAGAATTTTGGTCTAGTTGCCATCCATTCAAATAAAGCCAGGTGCACCCATAAAGCAAATTTAAAAGCTTAGGTACCCCTATCACATGCTCTAATACCATGCTGGAAAACACTATAAGTTTTCTAGTTGAGATATAACAATGCATATCAAGCTAATTTAATGCTCAACAATTCCTATCACATGGTTCGTTGGGCCACATTGAAAGGCCACCAACTGAATTTGCCTGGAAAGACAAACAAAAGGGCTACATATATATTTGAAAATAACAGTAATGAAGTCTGAACGTAGGACCTCTTAAAAACCTATTGTTCTAATACCATCTAAAAGTCCCCACTACACAAAAAATGCTTAAGTCGTGGTGTGGGTTGAGAGATATATTTTTATATTGTAACAATAGAACCAGCAGGGGCTATTAACAAATGGAACAGAAATCGCTCACACAGCCTTTGCAGGGGGGGGGAATTAAGCCTCCAAATTGAAAAGGTACAACATTTAACTAAACAATAGAAATTTTATGTGTAAAATATTCTACAGTTAATTTAAACTTTCTACCTTTCCCAAATCAGAAGGTTCAAAACAAATTTTAGAACTTTAAATCATAGGTAGTTTTTTTGTGTAATATATCCTACAAGCAAAAGAGAGGACTAGTACTCATGTTTTCTTTTCCCTATTTTTAATTGTTTTGCTCTCCAGATAATTAATCAAATAAGAGATTGAAACACTTAAATTTAAGCTTGAAGCAGATAACTGATTTTTTTTTTTTTTTTTTTTTTTGTTTGGGGGGGGGGGGGGGGGTGGGGGGGGGGGGGGCCATCATGCGGGGGGACAAATGAAATAGGAAAAGAGGAAGAAAAAGATGCATGTTTTTTGGGAAAAGCATAAAGAGCAATGAGAAGCATTGTTCGTACCTGAATGCAAAGACTAAGAAGTGGTGATAATTCTTTCTTCAGATTATCCCGAATCAATCCAAAAATCTTCTCTAAGCAGGCAGTCAACTGTTGCTTGAATAATATAGCTGGATATCTAGCATCCACATGTGACACACTATCTTCCGGTCCCATAAGCCTCAAAGGAGTTTTCAGAGCCTGCAATATGCACGTAAACGAAAATTCAAGTTAAAAGTTTAATTTGAACATATAGGCTCGCAGGCATATATATATTAAATTCAATACTATAGATGCATTTGATAGAAACCCAAAAATAAAAAGATACAAGTTAGTAAAAAAATTGAAAAAAATGTAGATGCAAGTTAATGGAACAAGGGTTATTAATTAAATACGGATTACCAGATGTGCTAATTTATAACATCTGGTTTCACGTGCAACTGTGAGTATAATTATATATACTCATGCCTATCCTGTCTATATAGTCCCAAATTCCATATGTGATCTTTCACATATGAACTATTATTCATGCCTTGGAGCGCAAACTATGAAAGACAAACATATGTAAGCTCCTCAAGAACTTATCAGTTTTCATGTGCAACTTTGCAATGACTGGTGCTGCTGTCACAGTCCTAATTGATAGGACCCTCGTTGTTTATTGAGTTATAAATAATCTGAATACTTTCTTCACCTTCTTGCTTCCTTTATCACAATTATTCATTCTAAAGGAGCTTTGCAAATCAGTATCCCTGCATTATATCCAAAAAGTAACCACTCTATTAAGTAACTTTATAAAAACAAATACCAGTTTAATAAATACTTTCTAAAGCAGACCTCATTCTGTTTTAAATATCCACAACATGTCTTAGGCTGTCATGTCATTTTTTGAGCCTTTACCATGACGTGAAAGTAATATATCCTTTATCTTTTCTCAATCAATGTCCTCGATATGTCTGGTTGCCAATATATGCCCGACATCGTATTTTGCTCATAAGTGTTGTGATTGTTCATTTATTTGTTTACTAATTATCTGTAATTATTAGTTACAAAGTTTATTTTTGAGATCTTTATTATATTGCTTGTTCCGTACTGTAACAAGAACATACCTTTCCCTAACACTCTTATATTTAAATTTTATAATTTTATTAGATTGATGACAGATAGGATATTACTGTGCTAAATTTTCCAATATATTATATATATATATATATATATATATATATATATATATATATATATATATATATATATATATATATATATATATATATATGAGATTTGCATATCTTTTACTGGCCAAAATATCTTTACTTAATGTCCTAACATGTCGTGCAACATACTTTATCCGACATGTGATCCCTTGGCCGCCATGCATCATAATTTCCATTAGAACCCAGGACCTCATTCAAATTTATTTAGAGAAAACAGACCTCATTCCATGCCACGTAGGAACCTGGGTTTTTGCTATATTGGATACAACACCGCGCTTTAAAAATGGATCGAGTGTATAGGTTTGGTATTATATCATATTGGACAAAGACCAAACCAGCCTTTCACAAAAATTTGCTTTCATTTGAATTTTCATACAAAGTTCAAGTAATTATACGAAGAATAAATCAGCCTCTCACAAAATTTGTTTTTACTCATTCCCTTTTGAATTGAAACACCATGACTCTAAAGATGGATAGAGTTAGTCTTGAAGAAAATTTAAAAAAAAATGTACCAACTTTGTACATTCTTCTATCATAAAAAATGGTGGGCATCTTGCTTCATTTGAATCTCCTGAAAGAAGAGCAAGTCATTGTACAAAAACCAAATCCGTACGAGTTTACGAACCGTTACAATAACAAGAAACCAGCTTGACTTGGTGAGGTGCCAAATTATCAGCAGTACGCAGGAAGCCGTTAATCTCACCGGAGTAAGCATGTCCTCAAGAAGCCTCTACTCTTTTTCTTAAAAAAAGGGCTTACCTATCTCGAAACAAGTTTGTTACAGAAAAAGCCACTTCTTTATTGCAGTGGGGGCGTCCATTCACCAAAGTGTTAGGTGACTGTACTTATTGAATAGTAGTCTACATGGCATGGAATAGGTCCAACTTTGTGAATAAATTAGAGTGAGGTCTAAAAGTTATTATTAAACTAATGTTTTCTTTAAAAAATATCCTTCTAATAAAGATAGAAGAAAAGCATCAACAGTTTAAATAAACTATATATAATTAAGTAAAATAACACAAAGTCTTCTCCCATCAAGATTCAATCTGCTCACTCTTATAAGTATAAAATAAATATAAGAATTGACCAAACATTTATGAACTGCTATGAACCTGACATCAATTCTCCATTGAAATCAAAGTACCCCATTAAGAAGAAAGCAGTCACAACAATTGTTGATAAATAAGATCATTATGTAAACTAGGGAAAAGGTAAGAAAATTACGATATCTGAACCAGGGCACAAATATGACTGAGAATGACGAAAACTGACAAATTGAACTATTTTATACCAGCAAGATATAATGAAGCTAAAACATGTCAGGTCCTCTCTTAACTAATTTGAGACACCATATGCCTAGCTACAACTAGCTAGCAGGCAATCTTACCGGTGTCGTCTTTCCACTTAACCCTAAAGCAGCAGAACGCCGAGCAGGTGTTGTTAGTAAACCATTTGAACGAAGATTTCTCTGCAGTAGGCATAGAAGTGCTGATGTATTGGACAACCAATATGGCAGGATGTCATTCTCACCATCCACCTGAAGATTTATCATTAGAAAATGCCAGTATCAGTGCAGAATAAGCAGTGACAAGTAGTTTAAGCTATTAAATGTGTGCCAACCTTAACAACATCATTGATTGCCTCAATTATAAAGTCAAATATAGCAGTCCTGTCAGCTTCAAATGCACGCCAGTGCAAGAGGCATCTATAAATTATACAAGCTGCTACCGGCTTGCCATCTTTGAATCCCAACTCTTCTTTAATGCATCTGAGAAGAAGTTCATGTTTTCCTGCATAACAATACAATTCAGATACAGAAAAATTCATTATTTATGGAGTATCATTATTTATGGAGTACTTTGTCAACCGTCAATCAGTAAACCGACAAAAGTTTGGAATACCTATGGACCTATGGCTAGTTCAAAGGATGAAGGAAAATAAGGAGAAATTCCCACAAAAGGGAATAAACACCCACTACATTCATATCTTTTAACAAAACACCCAAGCCAGTACCTTTAAAGCACATTTACTGTAAGATAATAATTTAGAAAGGCCCAGAGAACCACCTCATGTTTCTCAATAGTCATTCTAGATCGCCGCGATTCCGATATGGTGCGTTGACTAGGAGTAAGATATTTCGTTGGTGTTGGAGTTTCCTATATTATGAGCAAAGCCAATGAGAAAACATTATCGGGAATGAAATACATAATACTTGGAAGGAGAAAGCAAAATAAAACAGAAAAAAAGGGGGGGGAAAAAACAATAGAGCAAGTCTTGTGTCATCAGAATAGAGAAAATAAACAAATATATACCTGGAAAAGAGTAATAGTAGGAAAAAGAAAACAAAAAATAATGATAACAAATAAAAAGAAATACAGAAGCAGAACTTACAAATACAGGATCCTGGTTAATGTTTGGAAGCATAAGTTCACCAGAATGCTTCTGTATACCCATCAAAATAGTTGAAGATCAGTATTTTCACAACAGTTTGTATCTATACAAAATGGTGTGGAAATAATAATGATTAAAAAAACTTACACCTAACAAGAAAAAAGTATAGCTAAACCATAAGGGAGAAACAAAAGGAAACAATTAAGGAATAGGGAAAAAATAAACCTCAGAATAAGTTTTCGGGACAACAGCAAGGTGATTCAGTGGGGGGTTGTGCTTATTGCATTTTGCCTCAAGATGTGGTTTTCATCTTCTAAACTTGAGAGCTTATCCTCCATGCTGAGACGCCAGAATAGTGAATCATTAAATAGTATATACTATACACACAAGTATGGAAAAAGGGTACACATGTGAGTGCGATCTAACAATGTTTTGAATGATGCATGCTAATCGATCAAATCTATTACATACAGCTTAAAAGATTTTATATATCGACTAATAGGACTGTAAGAACAATTCCAACATGTAAGCACTGTTTTGTTACTAAATGAAATTTTGAACCATCTGTATCAAGTAACTACACACCTCTGCAAATTTCGTTTAAGTTGCATATGTTTGGCTTCCATATCTTGCAACTTTTCCAATGTTTCAATATTATGTTTACGAGCTTTCTGCAAATCATTCTCCAACTCTGAGTTCTTTTTTGCTAAAGATTCCACTGAACTCTACACAAAAAAGAAAAAAAAAAGATACTAATCAGTTGCTTGGCAGTGATGTAAACAAGAATAAATGATTAATGATAACTTTTAACACAGATTCTAGAGTAAACATAAAATAACACAACCAAGACGGTATGAGAACTGATTATCACATAGATGTCTTTATTTTATCAAAGCTGATTTCAGACACTCATATGAGAATTTTTTTAGGATAGAAATCGACCAAAAAAATATTCAATTCAATCCATAAAGTACCGTACAACAAAAATAATTATCATTTATAAAAAGTAGAACACATATCCAAACAAAATGGAGAATTGTGAATAATTATTGCAGCTAACCCCTCCAAGTCAACCTTTCTGAAGGAAATCATATTAAAAGTATAGAAATACTCATATTATTGTATTTACCATGTGATGCAACAAATGCATTCTAGTTTCCAACAACATAGTTCTCCAGTTACTTCACGTGCTAAGGACAGACAAGGAAGCTGAAGGCTCTTGAAAGAAGTAACAAAGATAAAGATTAATACCGACAATCTAGCACAAGGAGAGAAGACAGAGATAAGTCCAAGAGCACGAGTACAAGATTAAAAAGAAAGGCAGGACCAAAGGAAATACTGAGGTTTGGAGCAACAAGACTGAGTCTCGCATATATTTTACAGGCCTAAGCAAAAGTCTCAAAAGGTTTGGTTGGGAACATGTTAAGAAAGGTTCAAAATTCAGGTAAGCCAATATGCACCACCATTTTTCACTGGGCTTGTTTTTTTCAATCCAAAACTGGCATGAATCTATCAGGTCCTGGCATGACATTTTAGCTTTCAACACCTCCTAGACATTGCATTGAAACCAATGACTAGAGAATCAAGCACATGATAGATGATTCTAAGTGGTCTGAGTAATACATTTTTGTTATAGTTATGAGTTTAGCATTGTAAGTGAAAAATGTATATACTATGTGTAGGTGTGGCTGTCTGTGAAAGCAACGTTTTTTTTTTCGCGGTCCAGGAAAAACAGGCTAGTCCTGCATTCGATTATTATCGGGCAAAGAGGTAAAATAAAACTCATTTACCCATTTAAGCACAGGGTAGAAAACAAGTGGTCATTTAAGCGCAAAACTGACAACTTTGAGGTATTTTAGTCTAATTTAGCGACAAAAAAATAAATATGAGTTGTTTAGCTAGCAGAAGAAAAAAGAAATTGAGAAATTAATAACTATGCTCTTCTTCTTTCCTTTCTGTTGCCTTTTCTTCCTTTTCTCTTTCCTTTTATTTTCTCTCCTTTTTTTTTTTTTGTTGAATCACAACTAAATATTATTAAATGTGAGTTGTTTTGCTAGCAAAAGAAGGAAAAAAAATTGATAAATTGATAAGTATGCTCTTCTTTCTTTTTGTTGTCTTTCTTTTTCTTTTCTTTTTCTTTCTCTTTCTTTTTGCTGTATTTCCTATTATTTTCTCTTTCTTTTTCTTTTTCTTTTTGTTAAATGGAGCAAGGAGAATCGTTAGCTCACCAATATAAAGTTTCCGATTGGATCTTGTTGTCTAATCAAACGAATGAGAGTACGTATCGGGAAATATGCTCCTCTTCTTTCTTTTTTGTTGCCTTTCCTTTCTTTTCTCTATCCTTTTATTTTCTTTCCTTTTCTTTTCCTTCTTGTTAAATGAAGCAAGAGGAGCATCACTAAATTTTCCTATTGGAACTTTGTTGTCTAATCAACAAATGATGATTTGTATCAGAAAGTATTTGCTTAAATCGACCGATATGAACCCGTTATCAGCCTGTATCAACAGATACGAGCACAATATCAGCTAATACGGGCCGATAATGATTTTGTATCGGTGATCGAAGTCAATATATCCGGTTCTAATGTAGTACTGCCAATTCTGGGCACTGTCGAATTCCGGTACTTATGGCCAATGCATATTGGCCGGTGATATTCGGACCATGCACAAAACATTTGAATTTTGGTCTTGGACACTCTAAATTATGCATATCAGCTTGAACAAGTGGATCGTCAATTTGGTTTTCTTATTTTTGAATTTGAATAGGACTAATTTAATCTCTCCAAAGGAGAAAATATGTATTACGTATGCATGCACTAGAAATACACAAGTTATGCATGTGGAAATCCAACATTTTTATTTTATATTATAAAGTAGAGCTAAAGAAATATAAACAAAGAACTCCAAAATTGGGGAAAATGTTAACCTACAACAAAGAATATGTAAAAATAACTTAGCATCAGTCACTGATCTTATCCTTTCGGAAACTTTATGAGATTAAGATTATTATTTGATAGACTTCTTTTCTAAGAGTCCCAATTAAATTAGGATTTCAGTTTGAAGACCTTTCTTTTACATTAGAATGGATTTCTAATTAAGAATCCATATTAGATATTATTTTATTTACAAAATTTAATTGAGATAACATCACATCTATCAATTCAATATGCCTTATCTAATTATATTAGTATCTATTCAAGAAAAGAGCGAATAAAGAATTTAAAATATTTAGAGCGATGATTCGATATGCATGTATTTAATAACATTTTCTAAGACTGACATAGAATTAGATTCAAATATAATTTAGAATATGGTTGCTTCACTTTCAGATATAAAGCAAAAAGGAATTGTACAAAATTTGGGAGGTTCCTACATAGTACAGAATTTATAAATGCACTCGAAAGGTGGTATAATGAGGTTAGTTGTATACACCTTTCTAATTTTTCATGGAATATACCAGCTCAGATCTGATAGGTGCATTAACAATCCAGTCAAGACTTGGAGACCTATTTGGGGAGAGCTCTTTTAGTAGTCTTTCATTTTTTACTAGTTTTTTATTTTCTTTTATTAGTTTTTATTTTTTTTATTTGTCTTTTATTTCTTTACTTGAGGCGCGATCAGTGCATGTAGTCTCTTTTCTATATATAGTCTCTTTTCTATATATACTCTTATAGGATATTGCTTGAAATCAAGGAATAAATAATTATTGAGAAATTGATACCCCAACTGGATTCTTTGAATCTTGATGTGAGAAGCATGAAGTGGGTAAGCGAGAGGCCCGAATCTTTATCTTTTCTCTAATTTTTCATAAACCCAAGATTTCTTCTTTCCCCAGTTCACTAGAAACCCATAGTTTTTCCCCTTCCATTTTGCATCAAATTTGGTATTATAGCTAAATTCTTGTTTTTCTCCACAAAATCCAGAAAACCAATAGAATTAGATTTCTTTCTTCTTCATTTCTCTTCCCTAAATTATGTAGTTTTTCCTTTGATTAAAAAAATTGCATTCTTCATAATTCCCCAAAAATTCCCAAAATACAGTGTTCATCTTCTTCCTCCTCTCTTCACCCAGATCCTACCCCTAATCCTCGTCTCTCTACTTCTCCTTCGCGTTGCATTGTGCCGCCCTCCTTACGCGATAGGCAACCGGACCCAACCACCACCCGACTTCACCCCTCCCTCGATCTCACCCCATGCTTCTTACCGCGAGATCAGATCTCATCGCTCCGATTCGACTGCATAACTTCGACCCCAACCTCATCTCACAAAAGTCGAATTTCTTGTAGATGACTAAGATCTGCGGCAGCGACTTAGCTCTGCAGATTGCCGACAGCAACAACTCGCCGCCTTCGACTTAATCTTCTCGTCTTCACCCATCTCATCATCGACACTAGCCGCTCGACATCATCGACTGTCGTCGTCACTTGTAGTCAGCACAGCCACTCGTCAGCCTCATCTTCATCTTTATCGGACCTTAGCGGGGCCAATTGACCCCAAAGGCTCAGTTTGACTTCAAATTAGGTTCAGATTTGAGTCTGTAATCTTGCCCGACATGACTGCTTCAATTGAGATGGTCTGAGCCCAAAACAACATGCAACCTTCATATTCGTTCCAACCCGCTTCGACTTCAAAGTAGAAAGATTTGATTTTCAAGTCGTTTCTCAGTCATTCTGATGTCGATTCGAACTGTTTTCAAGTCGTTGAATTCGTGAGAGGCAGCCTTTCACATCCTAGTGGGTCTCAAGCTCGTAGTGGAGGCAATCGTCCTTTCAACATGCCCACAAGATTCTGAAACAGTGCAATTCCAATCTGAATCGTTTTAGGTTCAGACAAGATTTAGTCTTCAGTTTTTGAAATCTTTATGTGCTATGCATGAAGTGAGTTAGAAATTCACCTGGGTATGAGACCCCAATTAATGATTTATGAATTTAGCCACCATCCGAATATGAGATTATATCTTTACTGCAGAGAACTGAAAGACAAGCATCGTCCACATCTTAAACTTAAGGACAAGTTCTCTCTAGCCAGGGGAGAATTGATAGGGACATTAACGATCCAGCCAAGACTTGGAAGACCTTTTTGGGGAGTTTTTTTAGTAGTTTTTTATTTTTCATTATTAGTCTTTTATTTTCTTTACTTGAGGCACAATAGCGCACGTGACCTCCCATATATACTCTAATGGGATTTTGCTTGAAATCAAGGAATAAATGAGTTATTGAGAAATTGAAACCCTAATTGGGTTCTTTGAATCTTTTATGTGGGAAGCATGAAATGAGTGTGCAACTCACCTAAGTGAGAAGCTCGAATCTTTATATTTTCCCTAATTTTTCATACACGCTAGATTTTGTTCCCACCACAAAGTATAATTTTTCCCCATCCATTCTCAAAAGCCAAAAGCTTCCTTTCCTCAGAAGAATTAATTAAATTAATATTCACATAATGGATGAGATTCTAATTTGATGAGATCTCCGTTAATGGATGGGATTGTAATCTGATCTTTTCTATTTTACATTTTTATTTAAAGAGTCTCTATTTTATATCTGTTACTTGAATTGCTTATTGAGAAAATTTTACAATTTTCTTTTCAAATGTGCATTTTCTATTTACGGCATTAGAGATTTATGTTATTTATAAAAAATAACTAAAGAATAATTGAGCATTAAAAATTACATGAGGATTAGACATGAGATTTGATTGATTTCTACGAGTATATCCCAATAAGAATCCAAGATAATTATTTACTATTTGGTAGATCTCCAAGGTACAAATGTGTCTCCCTTAATCCAAGATAATTATTTATTATATGGTAGATCTCTAAGGTACAAATGTGCCTCTCCTTATTTAGCCTGAACTAACTAATTTTGGAGTATAATTTAAATAGCCCTGTAGGAAGAAAAAGAGATGCGGCAAGGCGCTAAGTATCTGTTTTGTACTTCATATGTGTGTAGGTAATGTACGTGGATTTCCAAGAAATCTAATTATAACAGCGAAAAAACATGCAGAAATGATTAACAATATGAAAGTAACTCTGCTTCGGAGCTAATGCAAAAACAACTAGAACAAGTAGATTCCCAGTAAACATATGCTAAGTCCTAAGACAAATGAAAGCATAAAAGAAATAAGTGCAATACCTTCAGTTTCAAGTTCTCCTTCCTTACTTTAGCCACTTCATTGAGACTGCTTTCCAGCATTGCCTTATCCTTCACTAATGCATCTACCTGGCTTAGAAGTAAGGAATTCTTCTTTTGCTCACTTATGTTGGCCAACTTGGCAGCATTCAGCTCGCATTCATGATTCCAATGTTTTCCGAAGCTTTGAAACTTCCAATGCCCTTGTCTCTTCACTGGTTACCTGCATTTGATTATTCCAGGACTGTAAGTACCTTGATGATAAGATTTATCTACTAAAAGATGCATAGTGAAATCCATAAACAATAAAACATATCCCCAAGTTTCATTAAAGCAGTTCAGTACTTCACAAAAATGGGTGCTTACATTTTATACATGGAAAGGATAGACTAACGCGTCATTGGGCCCTTTTTAGTATAGTTCATGTGTTGGATCCATTGGAACCTAGAATGCATTTACATGATGTCTGGATAAAACCAATCCTAGAAATTGACCCAGCACTCACTCAAAAATTAATTATCCCTTGTATTTTGTGCGCCCCCCCCCCCCCCAAAAAAAAAAAAAAATATTAATTAATTAATTAAATAAATTAACCCAGTCATTAGATCCAGTTTTCAGCCCATTCTCTTCGGCCCAATCCTCGGCCCATAAAAAAGAAATATAGTCTCTCTCTCTGTGGATCACAGCCTCCCTCTCCTCAACGAGCTCCTCTCACTCTCTCTCTCTCTCTTCTCTCTCTCCCCCCCCCCCCCCAAAAAAAAAAAAAAAATCCAAACCCTACCCTCTCCATAGACTTCCGGTCGCCGAACCCCAAGAACGGCAAGCTCCGTACTCAGTCCGACATAGCCTCCTTCGCCACTGCGCCCTGCTCAAGACATTGAACGGTCAAAGACGAGCAGAGCAAGGCAAGGCCTCAGCAATTTGATCTCTCTAGGATTTTGGGTAAGTTCTTGGATTTTGT
>JAVJIF010032452.1:0-117875 GCA_038442645.1 Agave tequilana | reverse complement strand
AGTGTTGAAAGAAGCCCACGATGGTACGTGTGGAGCTCATCAACCTGGCCCGAAGCTGGCAAACCGACTCCAAAGATTGGGTTACTACTGGCCCAAGATGGTTGCCGATGCTGTTGCCTATGCCAAAAGATGTCACGCCTGTCAAATACATGGCGATTTCATCCATCAAGCACCAGGATACCTCCACTCTACGACCTCTACCTGGCCGTTCGAAATGTGGGGGATGGACGTGGTTGGTCCTATCAGCCCACCATCATCAAAGGGACATCGGTTCATCCTAGCGATAACCGATTACTTCTCAAAGTGGGCCGAAGCTATCCCTTTGAAGGAGGTAAAATCATCTAACGTGATCAAGTTCGTGAAACATCACGTTATTTACCGCTTCGGTGTGCCTCGGCGGATTGTCCATGACAATGGACCCCAGTTCATCAGCCAGGCTTTTCAGAGATTCTGCGCCAAGTTCAGAATCCAGAGTGTGTCATCAACGGCATACTATCCGCCCGCTAACGGCCTCGCAGAAGCTTTCAATAAGACTATTGGCAAGCTTCTCAAGAAATTCGTCTCGAAAAGTCAACGAGACTGGGACGATAAGTTGGGCGAATGCTTATGGGCCTATCGCACGACTGTGCGAACCCCAACTAAAGCCACGCCATTTTCCTTGGTGTACGGATGCGAAGCCGTCCTTCCACTGGAAATCCAAATTCATCTCTTCGCGTCGCTTGACAGCGGAGATGACAACAGAGGAGAAGCATCGACAGCGACTCCAAGAATTGGAAGCCTTGGACGACAAGCGTCTGCAGGCCCAACAACAAATCGAGCTTTATCAAGCTCGTATCACCAGAGCCTTCAACAAGAAAGTCAAATCGCGAACTTTCAGGAAAGGCGACCTCGTCTTAGCCGTCCGAAGACCCATGGTCATGACACACAAGACGAAAGGAAAATTCCAACCCAAATGGGAAGGACCGTTTGTGGTAGAGTCAGTCTACTCAAATGGATCGTATCGCCTCATAACCTCAAATGGCGATACACTCATGATGCCCATCAATGGCAAATTCCTGAAGAAATACTATCCCTAGATGGCATTCTTCTGCCGATCAAGTTAAAAAATACACCTCTGATCAAAAACATCCAACGCCTCCGACGGCTAAGGATAGAGGAAAATGTTGGCTTTTAAGCCCAACATAAGTCCTCGACACTTATCATGCTGAGGGGAATAGCATGGCTAGCCCAACCCAAACGGTAGTTGGTAAAGGCACCTCAAATCCGTTGATAGCTGAGGGTTTGCTAAAAATCCTGCGATCAAGTTAAAAAATACACCTCTGATCAAAAACATCCAACGCCTCCGACGGCTAAGGATAGAGGAAAATGTTGGCTTTAAGCCCAACATAAGTCCTCGACAACTTATCATGCTGAGGGGAATAGCATGGCTAGCCCAACCCAAACGGTAGTTGGTAAAGGCACCTCAAATCCGTTGATAGCTGAGGGTTTGCTAAAAATCCTAAGTGGACTTGATTCCACTCTTCCCTCCAAAAATCCCTTACCAATTCTCATCCATAGAATGGTAGGACCACAAAATGCAATCATTACTATGTTAACACTATACCTCTGGTAATGAATACTCCTCGTCGAGTACAAACCTGGCTTGTTAACTCTGCATAGAGTAACAAACTCTCAAATTTGCCAAGTTAACACTATACCTCTGGCACTTCAAATTCTACTTGTCAATTCTCATCAATAGAATGACAAGTCCTCAAATTGCTCCTATCGCAAGCAAATTCTTGTCAAGTTAATATCACACCTCTGACAAACTACTGTTTAAGTTAACATTATACCTCTAAGCGGTACATCGAGTGTCTGTCAAGTTAATATCACACCTCTGACAGTTACCTTTCTTCAGACTTCCATATCGAAGCTGAAATGGACGATGCCAAGTTAACATTACACTTCTAGCATCCGAGTCATTGCTAAGTTCAACAATACACCTATGGCTATGACCTTTCCTCGACTTCCTTGTCCAAGCCGAGACGGACGATGCCAAGTTAACACTACACTTCTAGCATCCGAGTCATTGCTAAGTTCAACAATACACCTATGGCTATGACCTTTCCTCGACTTCTTTAAGCCGAGACGACCAATGCCAAGTTCAACATTACACCTCTAGCATTACTATCACTGTTAAGTTAAACATCACACCTATGACAGTGACGCCCTCAGTTTTCCCAAATAAAACTGAGATGCTGATGAGTTAGGTTAATATCACACCTCTAACTCACGTCCTTGTCAAGTTAATATTACACTTCTGACAAGATACTTCTAAACCGTTAAGTTAATATCACACCTCTAGCGGTAAAAATCTCACTAGATTCCCCACGAGTCTAGTTTCATTTGATATTCTCCCAACCGAGTATCAAATTCATTTTGGAGGCATTGTTGGTTAACATTACACCGATAAACAATGCTTCCATCAAAATCCCCAGCTGATCTTAAATCAAGTTAATCCCAAATCCTTGATAAAAGTTCACCTTCTCTGGGGGTACACACTCTACTTGTCACTTTCTTTTATAAAGTGGCGGGTCCACCAAAATCATTCTTTTGCTTCTAAAATAAAACATTCAAGACAACAGAAAGAGGCAAAAAGAAAAGTGTCACTTTTATTGATATTCAAGCATATGAAAGTGATACAAAACGCTCTCTTATACAATAAGATGAGTGTTACAATTAAGGAGTACAAAGAAGTCCCTCTCTCTCAGAGGCCGTACTCACTCCTTGAAACCGCATCTGATCCCAGGTGCACAATTGGAACCGATTGCGCCATGGCAATGACGCAAAAGTCGAAAGCGCCCTAGCTGAGTAAGCTAAGAGCAATGGTGTTCTTGAGGTCCGGTGGCAACAGAAGGTCCTGCAACCCTTCGTTCAGGCGCGTCTCTTTCCCTAGCAGACCATCCAACGAACATGGAGTCACTCCTGGGGTGAGAGAGGAAGTTTAGGAGTCATCACAAAGGATGCTACCCTCCACTAGGTCCAGCGGCAGCAGAAAGTCCTGCATTCATCACCATCCCTTTCCTCCAGCAGGCCATCTAACGGAATGTCCTTGATGTCACTTCTGGGGTAGGGAGAGGAAGAGGATCTCATCCGCCGCCGCAACCGCCGGACCACCCTCGCCGATACTCAGCCTATCCGTCTCTTGCACCAGATCTGAAGAGACCTTGGCGAGGGTTGGGTCCTCGTCAGAGATATAATTTAATCTCTCACAAACGACGAGGACCATAATTTAATCTCTCACAAACGAACGTGGAGCAAGTTCGCCAGCCGGTATATTCTTTCTGGGGCCCAGCAAACCTGAAAAAGGACATCAAGCCAACCTGCAAAGAATAAAAAGAGAGTCAGAAAATCTGGAACTCAGTACATTTTTATAAAGGAAACTGAGTAACAGAACGCGGCAGCCATTCAAGACTTCAGACGCGGGAATAACCCGCACAGTCAAACAGACGCGAGTCAAACTGCGCCACGTATAAGATTCAAACGCGGCCTCAGTTTGTACCCGCGCCTAATGCACCAGACGCAAAGAATTTCAGAACGCCAAAAATTGCCATCTCTCTGTTGGGTGAACAGGAGTTGCAAGATTCAGGTCTGAAACGCGCCAAGGCAGTGGCCATGAAACGCAATGGGCAAAGCCAGCGTCAAGTGCCCGAAAGGTCCTCCTGTTAACATTAGAGAGCCTGCGATCCAGCAACTGGTCAGCAGTCACGGGGACACTCATTCTTTGCACAAAGGTCAAGCCCCGGTCGGCACCACCCACGCGGCCAAAATGGTGCATCTTGGCAAGTGAACCTGAAACATGCGGCACTGCAAAAAGAAGAAGACACTTGGTCAGATACTTTGCCAAAAATAAGGGAAGACGCTAAGTGTTCATAATTCAAAACGCAGCCGAGACACTGGACGCAGGAGTTATCATCCGCGTCCAGACCTGCGAACTTGCACCAAAACGCAGAAGAGATACTGGACGCAGGAATTTTCGAACCCGCGTCCAGACCTGCAAAGCCGCGTTCCGCAGACCAAGACTTATGAAAATTCCAAGTACTTGGACTCAAACGCCAGATTCTACAAAATCGGCGGTTGAAGACACAGAACGCAAGGATCAAATCCGCGTTCTGCAAACCAAGACTTGTGAAATTTCAAAGTGCTTGGACTCAGACGCCAGATTCATCAAATCGGCGCCTGATGGCACAAAACGCGGCACAGAACGCATGGATCAAATCCGCGTTCTCAAATCGCGTCCAGAGACCTTCACAATTAGAAATGTTCTAAGTGAAGGATCCAGAATGCAGAGTTCACCAGCGTCGGATCATCAGGCCCGCGCCCCGGTTATCATCCCAAGGACAGCGTCCGAGAATCAAACACGATCTTGTGTTAAAGGTTCTTAGGGTTCTATGAACATGTTTTAATGGCGGAACCCACGCCGAAGGTGCATTTTTACCTCAGAAAACACCCTCCTGCGCAGAGGAAGCATCTCTCTCAGCCTCGGCGACGGTCGCCCTTGAGGATGATGCAGTCGGTTTCGTCTTGGGAGCCATCGATGTTGAGAAATCCGAGTTCGGAGATGGACAGACAAGAGGAGGGAAGCTCTCTTTTCTCAGCAAATGCGTTCGGAGAGAAGAAGATGTGTCTGTCTCTAACTGTTGCCTTTATAGGCACAGAGATTCGCGAAGATACGCAGCGTTTGGCCCAATAAACGCTGCAGCGAATCGCTGCCTGACGCGTGGAGCCAAATCATGTGTTGAACAGGGAAGATCATGCGTCGCGACCCGCTACAAGTCAGAAGTTGACACGTGGAGCAGTTCATTTAATGAACCGGGAGATCCGCGCGCCAAGAGGCGAAATCTCGCGTTTCCCCAGGCCAGCTGGCGGCGTAATCATGACATGGCACAGTGTGCGCCCCAAAGTACGCGGCTCTTCGATGGACATGCCCCATCAGCATCATCATAAATGCACCCAGAAAATCGCATCTGCATTTCAAGAGATGCGTCTCTCCAAAGTCCGCGTCCCCCCAAACGGGCCAAACGTCGCGTCCACCCCATGGAAGTCGCGTCTTTAAAGCAGTCTCTGCTTTTCAAAAAGGAACCTGCGTCCAGTCTCCTGCTTCTGCAAGTCAGTTCAACAGTACACTGACGCAAACAGACAACCAACCACTCCCGGCCAAAAGCGCACCCGTGACAGACTAAAAGCAATCGGGGAGGTCTAGACTGTGTATCTAGACACTCAACACGATCAACTCTGACGGCTTCAAAGAGTTCAACAGTACACTCACGAAGACCAATTCCAGATAAGATCAAGCCCGAAGCATCAACAGTCCAGTCATAAAGGCGAACACGGCTAAGATCCAAAGTATTCCAAAATCCGTCCCATTCAACTGCGGAATATCAGAAACTTTGGAGGGGTTCTGTAGGCTGTCTAAAAATGACTAAACAGACAAGCCATTAAGGAAGCAGAGTTTCAAGCTCTAGACGCGAGAAATCGATGCCCGCGTCTCAGCATTAAGACGCGTTGGCTCTACACCCGCGTCTCAACGTCCAGACGCGTCGGCCCGAAGCCCGCGTCTCAGCATCAAGGCGCGTCGGCCCGACGCCCGCGCCTCAGCGTCCAGACGTGAAGGCCCGAAGCCCGCGTCTCAGCATTAAGGCGTGTTTGGCTCGACGCCCGCGTCTCAAACTTCAAGGCGCGTTTGGCTCAACGCCCGCGTCTCAGTTGCAACTGCCTGATTGCGGGGCCAGTCACCGCGCATGTAGCGGGTAGTGGCCCCTCATTCGGGAGCGTTTTCAGGAGGCACCTTCACCCCCTGAGACCCCTATAAATAGCCTTGTTTGCTATGAAGAGGGGATCGAAGCTTTGGAGAAGTGGAGAATTAAGAAGGTCAAGGCATCATCAAGATCGATCAAATCCAGGCAAGAGGATCATCAAGAGGGAAGCACAACTTCAGCAACAGACAGAGGGAGGAGACTCTTCAGCGAGCTTACTGAGTACTAGCCGCTCTTCGCCTACCTCCTCTTTGAGAGTTTTGGTAGACGGAGCTGAGTTACTCTTTCTACCGACCGAAGAGAAGGCCCCCGACGGTCCAGGACGGTCATCTGGTCAACGGAGAACAAGATTCACTCTCCACCGCCACACGAAGAACCCAGCATTAAACAAAGGGGGGATTCAAGCTTCAACATCCTCCCCTTGTAACTGGAAGGAAAAGTCTTGTTGTAATCTTTCATCTGATTCAAAGAAATCTTTACAACAATTCCCTCTTTCTTTTCCGGCGCAAACAATGCTGAACTCTCTAGAGATAGTAGATTAGCATCATTCTCCACCTGTTGCGATACATCTTTGGTCTTGCTAGTATCCACCTGCTAAGAGACCTTAGGCTTCAACATAGAAGCCTCATCAAATGTGACATCCCTGCTGAGAAGAAACTTCCTGTCCGTTCGATCCCAGATCTTGAAACCTTTGGTTCCCTTCTTGAAACCGACGAACACTCCTTCTTTGCTCTTGGGTCTAACTTATCATCCTTGACATGATAATAGGCTGGACAACCAAACACCCTTAGCAAATCATAATCAGTAGGCTTTTTTTCCCGACCAAACCTCGAGAGGAGTTTTCCCCTTATCGCAGAAGAAGGCAACATGTTCACAAGATAGCATGCATATGCCAAAGCTTCAGCCCAGAAGTTCTTCGATAAACTGACATTGGACAACATACAACGGACCTTCTCTAGCAAAGTCTTGTTCATCCTTTCTGCTACCCGTTCTGTTGCGGTGTCTCCCTCACTGTAAAGTGTCTCTCTAAGCCCTCATCAAGACATAGCTGAAGGAAAGGATCAGACTTGTATTCTCCTCCATTATCTGAACGGAGGACCTTGATTTTCCTTCCCGTACTTCTCTTCAAATTCTTCTTCCACTTCACAAACAATTCTAAGACTTTCCCTTTGTGTCTCATGGTATATACCAACAACGCCTAGAATAATCATCAATAAACGACACAAAATAATGGTTGCCTCCAATTGATGCAGTCTTGGTAGGTCCCCAAACGTCAGTGTGAATATAGTCCAGAATCCCCTTGGTGCAGTTGTAGGCTGTCTAAAAATGACTAAACAGACAAGCCATTAAGGAAGCAGAGTTTCAAGCTTTAGACGCGAGAAATCGATGCCCGCGTCTCAGCATTAAGACGCGTTGGCTCTACACCCGCGTCTCAACGTCCAGACGCGTCGGCCCGAAGCCCGCGTCTCAGCATCAAGGCGCGTCGGCCCGACGCCCACGCCTCAGCGTCCAGACGTGAAGGCCCGAAGCCCGCGTCTCAGCATTAAGGCGCGTTTGGCTCGACGCCCGCGTCTCAAACTTCAAGGCGCGTTTGGCTCAACGCCCGCGTCTCAGTTGCAACTGCCCTGATTGCGGGGCCAGTCACCGCGCATGTAGCGGGTAGTGGCCCCTCATTCGGGAGCGTTTTCAGGAGGCACCTTCACCCCCTGAGACCCCTATAAATATCCTTGTTTGCTATGAAGAGGGGATCGAAGCTTTGGAGAAGTGGAGAATTAAGAAGGTCAAGGCATCATCAAGATCGATTAAATCCAGGCAAGAGGATCATCAAGAGGGAAGCACGACTTCAACAACAGACAGAGGGAGGAGACTCTTCAGCGAGCTTACTGAGTACTAGCCGCTCTTCGCCTACCTCCTCTTTGAGAGTTTTGGTAGACGGAGCTGAGTTACTCTTTCTACCGACCGAAGAGAAGGCCCCCGACGGTCCAGGACGGTCATCTGGTCAACGGAGAACAAGATTCACTCTCCACCGCCACACGAAGAACCCAGCATTAAACAAAGGGGGATTCAAGCTTCAACATCCTCCCTCCCTTGTAACTGGAAGGAAAAGTCTTGTTGTAATCTTTTCATCTGATTCAAGAAAATCTTTACAACAATTCCCTCTCTTTTTCCGGCGCAAACAAGAGATGGCGACTCCGCTGGGGACTACCTTCGTTACCGACGAGCGCACCGTGGTGCAAGATGACGTTCTCCGTAAGGGGAAAATGGTCGAATCACTCGTCGTCGAGTTCGACCAGGCGAAGTATGAAGAGTTCCTCTCTTCTGGCTCCAAGAGCCCAAAGACCCGCGTCTGCCGCAGGGTCTCAAGTGGACAGCCCCCTGAAGCCCAATCTGAGGCTCTGTCGGGTGCTCCTGCAACCCACTGTGCCAAGTTTGGTTCACGCGCCGACGCCTCCCAGAAGGCCCGCGTAACCTCAGACACCTCTGCTGCGATCAACCGCGTCGCGCAGAATACACGCGCCAACGCCTCTCTGAAGGCCCGCGTGGTCCCCGGCACATCTACTCGTGCGATCGACCGTGTCGCACAGAACGCCCGCGTCAGCGTCTCTCAGGAGACCCGCGTGGCAAACACCCCTGGTTCTACAAACCAGGAAGTTGTTGGCTTCTCTCTTCCTCCACGGCGCAATCGGAATGCCGAGCGTCGACAGAGAAGACGCGCGCGTCAACACTCAGTTGGAACCGTTGGTTTTCTGACTGGGGTTGGACGCAGCGTACGATCCGATGCCTTGCCCGCACCTCGTCCAGTGCGAGAGATCCGCGTTTGGCGACCCAAACGCGAGACTCCCCAAGTTGAGCCTTCTGAAGACCAACTTGCCAAACGCCAAAGCGAAGCTTCTGCGTCTCGTCAAACGCAGGAAGCACGCGCCCATAGGCGTGGGGCCCAGCAGCCCACTCTCTCCCAAGTCTCCCTGCTCCAACGCAGCAGACAGCAACGTGAAAGTCGCGTCTTATATCAACAGAGACGCCAGACGCGCGTGACGCAGCCGCGACGCGACAGCCGCGTTTCTGAAACCTGTGTCCAGACAGCACAGCGCATGACTTCCTCCCGTCTTCCACGTCGCGAGGCTAGTCTATTTAATCCCTCTCCCACGGATCTGAGGGATTATTTGACAAGGAAAAGGAGTGCCAATCAGGCCACTTCTCCATGCTGCTGTCAACAGCTCATCCAGATGCTCTCTGGATGCCATTGCGAGTCAGGCGTGCACCAGCCGTCTTTAATTCGACAGCTGACCCTGATTCCCCCGTCAGCCAAAAGAAGACGCTCCCACAGGAGGAGAACCTTCTCAGATGTTGAATACCCGGAGCTTACTGCAAACATGACTAGCAGAAGCAAGGGAAAACAACTAATGGTCAACTCAGAGGAATCTGACTCTGAACCGGAGGGGGTGTATCAACACACTCGCACCCGGACAGGGGCCATTCCCCCAATTGACTATAATGCCTTAGCCCGCGGCATTAGAATGGGTGGTTCTCACTCCGCTATAGTGGAGTCGCAGGCTTCAAACTCTTCCGTCGAGAAGGAGGCTTCCGCCTACATGGCCGACACTCCTGAGGAGACGACCAGGCGTTTAGAACAGACGCAGAAGCACCAGATGGATATAATCGCCTCTCAACAGAGATCCATTGACTCCCTTAAGCATATGCTTGAGAAATTGCTTGAAGAAAGAGCGAGATCTCCTCCTAGACGACCGAAGGGGAAAGGGAGAAAGGGAGGAAGCCCACCCTCCGAATCTTCTGACGAGACACGACGATCTACCTCGGATGTGTCCAAGCCCTCGTCGCAGGCAAGAAGCGACCAAGACCAGGAGAAGACTCATGCTAAGAGGGTGAGTCAATTGGAACGACGCCTCGAGGCCCTTGCCAATCGCAAGGACCTCCAAGAAGCAGGAGTGGTCCGGCCCTATCCGGCTGAGTGGGACTTAGTTCCATACCCTCCTAAGTTCAAGGCTCCAACCCTCCAAGCATTCGACGGGAAGGGGTCACCCAACCAGCACATCTACTACTTCAAATCCCAGACCGGGAATGTGGTAGATAATGACGCCATCCTGGCGCGACTGTTCATCGGCACCCTGAAAGGGTTGGCTTTTGAGTGGTTTATGAAGCTCCCGGAGGGTTCTATCAAGAACTGGGGGGATCTAGAGAAGCTGTTCTTGACACGCTTCTTCGAAGACGACTCCGAAGTCACAATGCCTACCCTTTTAGCTACAAAACAGCGAAAGGGAGAGTCCGTCAAGTCTTTCGTAGAAAGATTTCGGAACATGGCACTCCGATGTCCAAGCGGCATGACCCAGGCCACCCTGGTGGAAACATGTCGCCATAATCTCCAAACCTCACTCCTTGCTCAAATAGGAGTTGCTGAAAGCCGCACCTGGAAACAATTAGTCCAGCAAGGTGAACAGGCTGAGGAGATTGTCGCCCGCGTCAGAGCGGAAGAAGGCAAGCCCAGGCCAGAGAGGTCGACAAGGCGTGCACCAGACACCTCCCTCCAGACGAAGCGGAAGGATAATTTGGCGACGGAGACCAAATCTCCCACCAAACCTCAAACAGGCAGGGCAAGTGGCTCTTCAAGCCAGCCACGCCCCAACAAGCAGTATTCCTTCAAAGAGGAACACGTCGATTCGCTCTTCAAGTTACTCAACAAGAGCAATCGACTGAAGCTCCCTGAAATTAGGCGCCCGGAGGAAGTCGGCAAGACCGACAATCCCACCTACTGCTTATACCACAGGATGCTCGGACATCCTACCAAAAGCTGCTACGTCTTTAAGGACATCCTTCAAGCTCTGATTGACGCGGAGGTATTAAAACTCCGACCGGAGCAGAAGAAGATGACGGCCAACATGACGTCGATTCTCCAGTTTGGGACACGACCCCCGACACCCGTGGGGGTGATCTCTGTCCCGAAAGGAGAACTGAGGGTGGTCAACACAGACCCTCATCAGCAGCGGGAGAAAGGCTTGGTACCCGTCCCTACACCTCGAGGGGAAATCATGTGGGTCCACCCTGACCTCGTCGACGAACAACAATGGACGACTGTGACCAATAGGAAGTCCAAAGGCAAAGGGAAGGCTTCATCTTGCCATGTGATATGCGCTTCCTCCCGAGAAGCAGATACTGAGGTTCCCTCGCTGACTGACTCGGAAGAGGAGACAATAGTCCTGGCCGCGGAACCCAACCCACCAACGGCAGGAACCCGTTCGGGGCAGGCATACCTGAAACAGTATGGCGAGACAGCCATAGCTCCTCCACAACCAGCTGCAGAGCCAGCAAAGCCCTCCTCTAAACAGCCTGGGGAGAAACAGAAAGAAACTCGGTTTTCTCGAGTTCTTGCGAAAGGTGTAACGGAAGGATCCTCGACACCTTACAGTTTTGATGTCTTGGCTCAATTAGCCAACATCCCGGCACGCATTACCTTGTATGAGCTCCTGAGGCTATCAAAGTCAACCAGAGAGGCTCTACAAGAAGCTTTGGCAAATGCTGAGGTCTTTATGACCCGCGTGCCAAGGGAGGAAGATGTAGAGGATTGCCTCCACACCTCCCCAAATGCTCCCTGCATCACCTTCACAACAGATGACATGCAGGTTAAAGGGAAGCATGACCGACCCCTATACTTCACAGGGTATATTGGGTCATCCGAGGTGAACCGCATCCAGGTAGACCCAGGGTCTGCGCTAAGCATCATACCTCGCCGGGTTATGCAGTTTCTAGGCATTCCTACCCATCGTCTGAGCCCTACCCAGACGACTATTTACGGGTTCAATGCCAACAGCTCCCGCCCGATGGGGAAGATCAAGCTCAAATGCCAGATCGGGAGCCTCAAGTCGGAAGTGACGTGTTACGTCATTGACGCGGACACTTCCTACAACCTGTTGCTGGGACGACCATGGATTCACCGCAATTCCATCGTTCCCTCTACTCTCCACCAAGTCATGAAATACATTGACGAGAGTGGACAGGTCCGAACGTTGATTGCCGAAAGGCATCCGTTTAAAGGGGTTGAAAATTATTTCACGGACTCCCTCTTATATCAGGATCCGGAGGAGACTAATGAAACCCCACAACCAGAGGAGCCAGACTCTGGTAATGAAGCTGACATTGAGCCAGAGAAAGAAGAGTGCCTGTGGGAGTTGGAACCACTTGTAAAGAGCACTAATAAGCTCGATGTTGATACCACCGACGATGCAGGCGGTTGGTATATTAATGAAGATTTAGATTTCGCGTATTTCCCTGCGTGTGAGTCTGATTCAATACCGTCGGATACTAGTACCGACGTAGATGAGGATGTCTGGTCGGCAATGGATGCTTTGACATCATTGCATGTACCAATAAAATCATCCTTCGGGACGTACCAGGATAATGGAGACGCGCAAGAGTCTGTATTCATGGTTCCAGCCAGACGAAAAGGCCAAAGACCAATACTTTTTGGGCGAATCGCGTCTGAACCAATGCCCCACGAAGAATCGGAAGGTGAGGATGAATCCCCTCAGTTCGATCATTATGAACCGAAAACGCTCAAGATGATGAAGCGCATGGGGTATGATCTAACCAACAGGCCTGGGTTGAACTTCGGAAAAGGAAGAAGAACACTGCTTCGGTCCTTTGTACCGAAAGGGAAAACCCCTGATTACTATCATCAGACGCGCCGGGGGTTGGGCTATATATCAACTCCAGTGCCATCAGCCTCTGATTCGGAGAGACTGTCAAGTCATGACTGCTCATCAGACACGTCGTCGTGGGAATCAGATGTCAGTGTCGGCAACATCTTCAAAGGGCTTTCAGTAAACATGGTTTCGACAAGCCATATGGAGGATGAAGATGAAGAAATGATCCAATCTGATACAGACCCTTGGATCAAACATTTGAATGCTCTTTGGGATATCCGCTTTGAACAGCGTGAGCCACCCACAGAAGACAAGGTTGTTCAAGTCAACCTAGGAGATGAAGCCAATCCTAAACCCATCTTCATAAGTGACGGCCTGTCACCTTCGGAGAAGAAGGATCTTATATCTCTTGTACAAGAGTATATAGACGTCTTCGCCTGGAATTACGAGGACATGCCTGGACTTGATCCTCAAGTGGCTATGCACCGCCTCAACATCAATCCGGATGTAAAACCTGTCAAACAACAGCAGCGACGGTTCCGTCCCGAAATAATGGAGGCAATCCAATCAGAAGTCAGGAAGCTTATTGACTCCGGCTTTATCAGGGAGGAACAGCATCCCGATTGGGTAGCCAACATCGTACCCGTTGCCAAGAAGAACGGGAAGATCCGGATCTGCATCGACTTCCGCGATCTAAACGAGGCCTGCCCCAAAGACGAATTCCCATTGCCAATCACGGATGTCATGATTGACAATACTTGTGGATTCGAGCGAATGTCCTTTATGGACGGATTCTCAGGATACAATCAAATCAAGATGTATCCCGATGACGAAAAGCACACCTCCTTCAGGACACCTCTAGGGGTATATTGCTACACCGTCATGCCCTTCGGTCTAAAGAATGCGGGGGCAACCTACCAAAGGGCCATGAATGCCATTTTCCATCAGCAGATACGCAAAACGGTGGAATGTTATGTCGACGACATCGCGGTGAAAAGTCGCATTAAAGGAGATCACATAGCTGATCTGAAGGTGGTCTTCGACATCATGCGGGCTCATCAATTGAAGATGAACCCCACCAAGTCCTTCCTGGGGGTAGCCAGTGGCAAATTCCTAGGGTTTGTTGTGACTTCCACAGGAATCCATTTGGATCCAGAGAAAGTCCGCGCTATCCAAGAGATGCAACCCCCAGAAGCCTCAAGGAGCTCAGGGGATTACAAGGACGATTGGCGTACATCCGCAGGTTCATATCAAACCTTTCCGGGAGATGCCAACCCTTCGCCAAGCTGATGAAAAAGGGTGTTTCATTCATTTGGGACGACGCTTGTCAAAAAGCGTTTGAGGAGATCAAACACTACCTCACCCAACCACCAGTCCTTGCAGCTCCGGTATCCGGAAAGCCTTTCCTGGTGTACGTCCGATCAATGGATCATTCTTTGGGAGCTCTACTAGCTCAGAATGATGACCAAGGGCGAGAACAAGCAATCTACTACCTAAGTAGAACGATGATCGGAGCCGAACATCGGTACAACCCGATCGAGAAGGAATGTTTGGCACTGGTGTTCGCTATTCAGAAAATGCGACACTATCTGGTGGGCCAAACCATAAATGTCATATCCAAAGTCAACCCCCTGAGGTTACTCATGACAAAGCCTTCATCATTGAACGGCCGACTGGCGAAATGGGCTATATTGCTCTCTCAATACGAGATGCACTTCCTACCCCAAAAAGCCATTAAAGGACAAGCGGTGGCGGACTTCTTAGCCGAACACCCAGATCCGAGGGCAGCTAAACTCTACGAGGATCTCCCAGACGAGGTCGCCGAAGCCTGCCTGACCCAGACATTGTTCGAAGGACAAGTATGGCAACTTTTCTTCGATGGTGCATCAAGAACAAGCCCTAAGGGACACGCAGTTGCGGGGGTAGGAGTAGTACTCGTCTCCCCACAAAATTATGTGATTCCCCGAGCTATCTCGTTAACCGAGCCCTGCTCCAACAATGTGGCGGAATACAACGCTCTTTTGATTGGGATGCAATTCGCCGATGAGATTGGCGTTAAAAATCTCGAGGCGTACGGTGACTCCAAACTCATCGTCAGCCAAGTTCGCGGAGAGTATGAGGTCAGGCATGAAGATCTAGTACCCTACTACAACGCGACAATCCACATGGCCGAGAGGTTTTCAAACTTCTACATCGACCATGTACCGCGCAAGCAAAATGCGCATGCAGATGCACTTGCATCCCTTGCTGCCTCCTTGGCTCTTCCAGTTGGAGCAATGGAGAAGGTATTCGTCTATAGCCACGACCTATACTGCCCAAAAAGTCCCCTCGGAGATTACCAGAGGTCAACAGGAGATCGTCGCGGTAAGGAAACACTTGAAGTGTCGACCGATCCAGAGCTTAAAGACTGGCGATTCCCCTACATTGATTTTGTCTTGTACGGCATCTTGCCCGAAGACACCAGGGAGGCGGCTGCCATCCGAAGGAAAGCCTCCAAATTCTACTACAATGCGATTTCGCGAACATTGTATCGTAGATCGCATGACGGGATCCTGCTCCGGTGCCTCTCATCAAAAGAAGCCCACGAAGTGTTGAAAGAAGCCCACGATGGTACGTGTGGAGCTCATCAACCTGGCCCGAAGCTGGCAAACCGACTCCAAAGATTGGGTTACTACTGGCCCAAGATGGTTGCCGATGCTGTTGCCTATGCCAAAAGATGTCACGCCTGTCAAATACATGGCGATTTCATCCATCAAGCACCAGGATACCTCCACTCTACGACCTCTACCTGGCCGTTCGAAATGTGGGGGATGGACGTGGTTGGTCCTATCAGCCCACCATCATCAAAGGGACATCGGTTCATCCTAGCGATAACCGATTACTTCTCAAAGTGGGCCGAAGCTATCCCTTTGAAGGAGGTAAAATCATCTAACGTGATCAAGTTCGTGAAACATCACGTTATTTACCGCTTCGGTGTGCCTCGGCGGATTGTCCATGACAATGGACCCCAGTTCATCAGCCAGGCTTTTCAGAGATTCTGCGCCAAGTTCAGAATCCAGAGTGTGTCATCAACGGCATACTATCCGCCCGCTAACGGCCTCGCAGAAGCTTTCAATAAGACTATTGGCAAGCTTCTCAAGAAATTCGTCTCGAAAAGTCAACGAGACTGGGACGATAAGTTGGGCGAATGCTTATGGGCCTATCGCACGACTGTGCGAACCCCAACTAAAGCCACGCCATTTTCCTTGGTGTACGGATGCGAAGCCGTCCTTCCACTGGAAATCCAAATTCCATCTCTTCGCGTCGCCTTGACAGCGGAGATGACAACAGAGGAGAAGCATCGACAGCGACTCCAAGAATTGGAAGCCTTGGACGACAAGCGTCTGCAGGCCCAACAACAAATCGAGCTTTATCAAGCTCGTATCACCAGAGCCTTCAACAAGAAAGTCAAATCGCGAACTTTCAAGAAAGGCGACCTCGTCTTAGCCGTCCGAAGACCCATGGTCATGACGCACAAGACGAAAGGAAAATTCCAACCCAAATGGGAAGGACCGTTTGTAGTAGAGTCAGTCTACTCAAATGGATCGTATCGCCTCATAACCTCAAATGGCGATACACTCATGATGCCAATCAATGGCAAATTCCTGAAGAAATACTATCCCTAGATGGCATTCTTCTGCCGATCAAGTTAAAAAAATACACCTCTGATCAAAAACATCCAACGCCTCCGACGGCTAAGGATAGAGGAAAATGTTGGCTTTTAAGCCCAACATAAGTCCTCGACAACTTATCATGCTGAGGGGAATAGCATGGCTAGCCCAACCCAAACGGTAGTTGGTAAAGGCACCTCAAATCCGTTGATAGCTGAGGGTTTGCTAAAAATCCTGCCGATCAAGTTAAAAAATACACCTCTGATCAAAAACATCCAACGCCTCCGACGGCTAAGGATAGAGGAAAATGTTGGCTTTTAAGCCAACATAAGTCCTCGACAACTTATCATGCTGAGGGAATAGCATGGCTAGCCCAACCCAAACGGTAGTTGGTAAAGGCACCTCAAATCCGTTGATAGCTGAGGGTTGCTAAAAATCCTGCCGATCAAGTTAAAAAATACACCTCTGATCAAAAACATCCAACGCCTCCGACGGCTAAGGATAGAGGAAAATGTTGGCTTTTAAGCCCAACATAAGTCCTCGACAACTTATCATGCTGAGGGGAATAGCATGGCTAGCCCAACCCAAACGGTAGTTGGTAAAGGCACCTCAAATCCGTTGATAGCTGAGGGTTTGCTAAAAATCCTAAGTGGACTTGATTCCACTCTTCCCTCCAAAAATCCCTTACCAATTCTCATCCATAGAATGGTAGGACCACAAAATGCAATCATTACTATGTTAACACTATACCTCTGGTAATGAATACTCCTCGTCGAGTACAAACCTGGCTTGTTAACTCTGCATAGAGTAACAAACTCTCAAATTTGCCAAGTTAACACTATACCTCTGGCACTTCAAATTCTACTTGTCAATTCTCATCAATAGAATGACAGGTCCTCAAATTGCTCCTATCGCAAGCAAATTCTTGTCAAGTTAATATCACACCTCTGACAAACTACTGTTTAAGTTAACATTATACCTCTAAGCGGTACATCGAGTGTCTGTCAAGTTAATATCACACCTCTGACAGTTACCTTTCTTCAGACTTCCATATCGAAGCTGAAATGGACGATGCCAAGTTAACACTACACTTCTAGCATCCGAGTCATTGCTAAGTTCAACAATACACCTATGGCTATGACCTTTCCTCGACTTCCTTGTCCAAGCCGAGACGGACGATGCCAAGTTAACACTACACTTCTAGCATCCGAGTCATTGCTAAGTTCAACAATACACCTATGGCTATGACCTTTCCTCGACTTCCTTGTCCAAGCCGAGACGGACGATGCCAAGTTAACACTACACTTCTAGAATCCGAGTCATTGCTAAGTTCAACAATACACCTATGGCTATGACCTTTCCTCGACTTCTTTAAGCCGAGACGACTAATGCCAAGTTCAACACTACACCTCTAGCATTACTATCACTGTTAAGTTAAACATCACACCTATGACAGTGACACCCTCAGTTTTCCCAAATAAAACTGAGATGCTGATGAGTTAGGTTAATATCACACCTCTAACTCACGTCCTTGTCAAGTTAACATTACACTTCTGACAAGACTACTTCTAAACCGTTAAGTTAATATCACACCTCTAACGGTAAAAATCTCACTAGATTCCCCACGAGTCTAGTTTCATTTGATATTCTCCCCAACCGAGTATCAAATTCATTTTGGAGGCATTGTTGGTTAACATTACACCGATAAACAATGCTTCCATCAAAATCCCCAGCTGATCTTAAATCAAGTTAATCCCAAATCCTTGATAAAAGTTCACCTTCTCTGGGGGTACACACTCTACTTGTCACTTTTATAAAGTGGCGGGTCACCAAAATCATTCTTTTGCTTCTAAACAAAACATTCAAGACAACAGAAAGAGGCAAAAAGAAAAGTGTCACTTTTATTGATATTCAAGCATATGAAAGTGATACAAAACGCTCTCTTATACAATTAGATGAGTGTTACAATTAAGGAGTACAAAGAAGTCCCTCTCTCTCTCAGAGGCCGTACTCACTCCTTGAAACCGCATCTGATCCCAGGTGCATAATTGGAACCGATTGCGCCATGGCGATGACGCAAAAGTTGAAAGCGCCCTAGCTGATTAAGCTAAGAGCAATGGTGTTCTTGAGGTCCGGTGGCAACGGAAGATCCTGCAACCCTTCGTTCAGGCGCGTCTCTTTCCCTAGCAGACCATCCAACAAACATGGAGTCACTCCTGGGGTGAGAGAGGAAGTTTAGGAGTCATCACAAAGGATGCTACCCTCCACTAGGTCCAGCGGCAGCAGGAAGCCCTGCAACCTCCATTTCATCACCATCCCTTTCCTCCAGCAGGCCATCTAACGGAATGTCCTTGATGTCACTTCTGGGGTAGGGAGAGGAAGAGGATCTCATCCGCCGCCGCAACCGCCGGACCACCCTCGCCGATACTCAGCCTATCCGTCTCTTGCACCAGATCTGAAGAGACCTTGGCGAGGGTTGGGTCCTCGTCAGAGATATAATTTAATCTCTCACAAACGACGAGGACCATAATTTAATCTCTCACAAACGAACGTGGAGCAAGTTCGCCAGCGGTATATTCTTTCTGGGGCCCAGCAAACCTGAAAAAGGACGAGCAAGCCTACCTGCAAAGAATAAGCAAGAGTCAGAAAATCTGGAACTCAGTACATTTTTATAAAGGAAACTGAGTAACAGAACGCGGCAGCCATTCAAGACTTCAGACGCGAGAATGACCCGCACAGTCAAACAGACGCAAGTCAAACTGTGCCACGCATAGGATTCAAACGCGGCCTCAGTTTGTACCCGCGCCTAATGCACCAGACGCAAAGAATTTCAGGACGCTGAAAATGGCCATCTCTCTGTTGAGTGAACAAGAGTTGCAAGATTCAGGTCTGAAACACGCCAAGGCAATGAAACGCGATGGGCAAAGCCAGCGTCAAGCGCCCGCGTTCAGAGAAGTCAAGTCACTGGCACAAATTTCAGAAAAGGAATGCACCGGGGGACTTCATTCAGACGGTTATGCCAAAGTTCAGGCTATACACATCATCGGGGGACATACCAGCAGAGACCTCTGGCCAGAGTTGGCCTCTCTGCACCCAAACGCAGGCGTCCAAGATGATCCGAGAGGGGGTTCTTCTTGAAGAGACCAAACCGAAGCGTGAGAGCTCTGGGTCATCTTCATCCTCGGAATTACCTTCATCCATGGAGACGGAATCCCTATCAAGAAACTCTTTTCTGAAGAAGGTGGGACTTCTCAGAGCAATCCAAAGAGAAATAATCCAAGCTTGGATTATAGAAGGGGAGCGCACCCTATTTATAGGCAGGCCTAATAACTGCCATTAATGGGGCGTTAATTGGAACCGTCATGCACGATTGTCAAAGCCCAGTGAAGGATTGACGCGTGGAACGCCGCTTTGGAAACCGTCGCAAGCGCCGGTTTTCAACCGCCCGCGTCGGTTTTGCATTTAAGGGCAGTAACTCCTGAGTCCAATGAGGAGTTGACGCGTGGATAACTGCCTTGGGAATCAACGGATGACTCGGAATCCCAATCGACATTGAAGACCTGACGAGCAAAGATCTCCTAAAATCTTGAGTCAGATCACATTAAACGTAGATGGGAAAGCCGCGTCCCTTCAGCAGACAAGGCTGCATCTCTTGCGTCTGCCCGATCCGCGCAAGACAGATTTGCGTTATTCAGAGTTGCGTCTCACCTTGTGATTGACGCTGCGTCTCACCCCAGGGACTGACAGCTGCGTCTTACTTTACGGATCAATGCCGCGTCTCATCTTTTGATTGACGCCGCATCTCATCAAGAAGACCGCGTTCCGATTTGTGATTGACACCGCGTCTCACCAAAAGGACTTAGTAGAATCTAAGTTCTTATGAAATGATGACCGCGTCTCACTTTATGATTGACGCTGCGTCTCAGTAAAAGGACTTGTGAAAACTAAGTTCCGGTGGACTGACGACCGCGTCTCACCCTGTGATCGACGCTGCGTCTCGTCAAAAAGACTTGGTGAAATCTAAGTCCCCATAGATTGATGCCACTAATGCCGCGTCTCGCCAAGACCGCGTCTCATTAAAAGAACTTAGTCCTACCTAAGTTCAGTAATCACGACTAGTGATCAAGAGTTGGACTCATCCACAACAGGACAAAGAAATTGGGACAAAAGCTTTAAAGAAAACTTCTATTATATCAAAAAATGATAGAAGTGGATACAAACACTCTTGATAAATAGAGTGTCCCTTTTCTTTACAAAAAGAAAAAAAAGAAAAGAAGGCTAAATGTCCTGGTGCGCCAAGGAACGGATTTGTTCCCTAAGGCGGTGAATCTCATGCTGGCGCGTCCTCTCAGCCTCCATGATAGCCCGGTCCCGCAGCTCCGCCTCAGATAAGAAATTTCTGGCAGCCAGCTGCATCCGCAAAGATTCCACCCTGGAAGATTGTAGGGATAGACTCTCTTCAGCACGCGCCGTAGCAGCCCGTTGCTCCTCAAGCTCCTTTTTGAGGGAAACAAGTTTCTCCTCATTTAGCGCAAGAACAGCTTCCGCCTTGGCGATAATGTCCCGAGTTCTGAGGATGACTTGCTCCGTGCTCTGCACACTGAGCTCAGATTCTCTCGAATCTCCGGCTAATTTCTGAAATTCAGCCTTGGAATATTCAAGGTCACGGACCTCGGCAGCGATTTGTGCCTCCGCCTCCTGTCGCTCCCGTTCCTGATCAGCTAGGAGCCTAGTCAAGGTGGCCTGGGCTTCATCAAAAGAGCCAGCATCTTCCAAAGATTCCAGCTCCCGCAGGTTATCTCCAAGTTGCTCTACCACCCGTAGGCATGCCCTGGCAAGTGAAGGGCCTCCCGCCAATTCGACGCTCACGGCCATATTTTCAAGAAGCCTCTGGGCGAACTGGAAGGTGCTGTGTCCACGGAAGATGAGATCAATACATGATCCCATCGAGGTGAAGAATTGTTGCACCATCTGACGTGCCAGCTCCCCCATGTCTTCACCACCTAAGAAGCTTCCCGACCCTTTTTCTGTCATAGGATAAGGGATATAGGGCGGGTCTTCTCGCACAAGAGCCGTGCCGGCCGTCGATGTGGCAAGAGCAAGACTACCCGCTGGCGCTTCCTGGAGCGCTGCCTCTGCAGGAGCTTCCACGACCAATGAAGGAGTTGTAAGCACAACCTCTTCAGAAACTTCCACCGAGAATTGAGCTGTGTGGCCTTCTGGAAGGGTGCCGATCGTCAGACTCCCCACCTGAGCCCCCTCAGTCAGAGCCGCCTTACTAGGTTCGAGGTCCAGAGGCGTCGAGTCCTGTAGAAGGGGAGTCTCCCCAGCTTCAGCAGTAGCCTTCTCCACCGGCGGAGTGAGAGCCTCCTCAGCCTCAATGGTTGTTTCCCCTCCTGGCAAAGGGGAAGGCTCCCCAACTTCAACAGCTGCCCCCACTAAGGTTGTCTCGGCAACCGAAGCCTCAATCCCCTTGGGCTGGGTCAACACTGTTTCCATCGCCTCGACATGCGAGGAAGTTGTACCTTCAGCAGGGATTATCGCCGGCGGTAACGCAGTCGATGATTCGCCCCCGTATATTTTCCCCTCCGAGATGCGTGAGAACTTACTCGGGTCAGGAAAAGCGGGTTCATGGCCGTAGTCGACTTTATCTTCAAAGTCGCTTTCCGTATCAGACGCGGAAGACGACAGTTCAACGCAAAGGTCCTCGGTGACCGGGGCCTTGCCACCAATCACCCCAGTGGTAGGACTAGGGTCGATTATCCGAGCGCTGGAAATGAAGACGCTAGGAGGTCCTGACCGCTGTGCCTTGTATCTCCCTTCACGAGCAGAAGAAGGCTCGGGCCGAGCTGAGAACCCTGGAATCTGGACATTCCCTCCCACGAGTTGTTCTTCCTCGTCAGCTATAGTGGGTTTGTCAACCAATTCCCCCTCTTCCGCAATTTTACAGGTCCCTCTGTGCGACCTAGGAGCACGGATTAAACTGGGGAGATCTCTATCCTCTGGCGGTTCCTCAACCATGACAAAGAGGTCTTCAGGACAGTCCCCAACTCCAACAGAAATGTCTCCTGCGGGAGAGACTTCCGTTGCTAAGTCCCTCCGAGCCCTCTTCGAAACAGGACCAGCAGTTGAAGTGGGACCCCGACGGCGCTTACTCACCAATTCTTGAGCCTTGGCGGTAGAGGGCCCCTCCTGTGGCCCTAGCTTGGTTCTACTCCGGGTTACTCGGAGCTCCTCTCTTGAGCCTCCCTCAGCTTCTCTCTGAGATGCTCTCTCCAGCTCTTTCTGGACCTTTAAATACTGGGTGATCATGTGCGAGCATTTGCCAGACTCCGACTGTGTTTTGAGATAAGCATTAATGCCCTCAATACCCGTATACCGGGGGCAAAATCCGGTGACTGGTTTACCCGAGAATACCAGGTGCAGAAAGTGAAGCTGGTAAGATTCTTCGGCTCCTCGACGGGCAAACGGAAAGTTGCCTCTGTCCCCCCAGCCACGCTATAGTACCAGGCTCGAGCACCTTCGCACAAATTCCCATTGAAGGCAAGTTGTGTATTCGGATTGCCGACATAAAGCTGAGCATAGCCAAACTGTCGGGCAAAACGACTTGGCATATACGGTTCGATAGTGCAGGAAGTCCCTTGGCGAAACAGCACATATCCTGGTCGTATGTTGATCAACCACCGGAAGACTCCCGTGGACAGTTGGGTGAGGTCATCCCGACCTGTAGAATCAGTGAATTGCTCACCAAAAGATGCACCAGGAATCCCAGCGAAGCAGCGGTTGAGCTGGTAATTGGCGGCATTTGAGAGACGTCTCCGAATATAATATATATAGGTGTCACTCCAATCCGAGTTTTCCAGCCGCCTCACAAAAGGGACAGGACTCGTACTCCCACGCGCCGTTGTCATCAAAGAAGGGCAATGCATCACGTACCAGGCCATGAGATACGTGTAGGGCAACTCAATTCGGGGGTTGGGGCGCCTTGCCGTCGGGTTTCCCTCTGAGTCAACATACGGCTTGCCTTGAGAGTCGACAGTCCTTGGAGCCTCGCATAGTCTCTTGGCTAACGCCCACAACCCACTCTGAATGCCAGCCGCCACGGCCGGAAGAAGGGCTAGAGGACGGCCATGGGCCAGGAGCACTGCTGGGTACACCACGTCGGCAATAACGACTTCATGTGGCCGTGTAGGTACCACACAACGCTTCAACCACAGCATCAAGAAGCCTGCCAACAGCGCTCGACTAGAGATAGAAGCCCGGGCCCGATGATGATAGCTTTCGAAAAGCGTATCAGGTTCGAAGCCGTCCTCGTTCGACCCAGTGGTGTAAAAGCCCTCAGAAGCTTGTGCGACCATGTCGTCAACTCCCTGTTCAGAGAGGGGAGCCAGTCGAGTTATCGAATGATCCTTCTTGCTGACATTGCTGAATAAGTAATTGGCCCAGGATAGATGCCTAACTCCATGCGTCCTCCAACCAGTTACCTGACCACAAATATGGAAGTGGCACATCACTTCCCAATAGGTCTCGTACACCTCAGGGGAATCCTTCTTTATAAGGTCAAGTTCCCTAGCAGTCGGGACATATTCTTCATAAGGGAACTCCCCCATCACCAGCCCCGAGACCTCATGCAACTCATGCAGTGCAAGGCCCATTTCTCCGACGGGGTAAAAAAATGTCCCCGTCTGAGGGTTGTAGCGCTCCAAGATCCGAAGAAGTTGTGAGAGCTCATTGGGATGCCCCATTGTACGGCCCTGACTGCTGAGTATAATCCCACGTGCTCAAGCAGATCTCCAAGATCGGAGAGGGCGAAACCCACCATTCTGCCCCACCAAGAATTCTCCGTGGAGTGGACCCATCCTGGCAAACGGAACTTGGCCGGATAATCACCCTCTGCTTCTATGAACGAATTGAGGAAGGTGGTGGCAAGCTACGGGATCTCTCCGACTGGAAGCTCAGACTTGCGTGACCCGGGAAACAAGCCGAGGACCGCCCGGTCATGGCAATCATGACGGTATACATTCTGGGATTTGAAATTACCAAGGGTAATCTCAGAGATATCCCGGGACACGTCCCACTTCATCTTCCGAAGGACGGACAGATGTTGGAGATAAGACAACGGGAGCATCCTCTCCATGGCGGGAAGGAAGTATCTCCTCTCCCCTATCTGACGGAGCCACCTGTAATTCCCGTCATACATTGGTCTGCCACCGTCGCTGACATGATCTCCAAAGAAGAAAGCAGGCTTCTCTAGCTTGATGTGGGTATCCGTTGCGAAGACTGCATCGGTCATGAGCACCCGAGAAGTCCTTTCATTAACATGGGCAATCATTTCCCTGCGAACTGGCGACCTGTCAGCAGTCACAGGTATGGTCCTTCGCAGTTCAAAAGTCAGACGGTGGTCAGCACCACCCACGCGTCCAAAGTGGTGCATCTTGGCAAGTGAACCTGAAACATGCGGCACTGCAAAAGAAGAAGACACTTGGTCAGATACTTTGCCAAAAATAAGGGAAGACGCTAAGTGTTCATAATTCATAACGCAGCCGAGACACTGGACGCAGGAGTTATCATCCGCGTCCAGACCTGCGAACTTGCACCAAAACGCAGAGAAGAGATACTGGACGCAGGAATTTTTCGAACCCGCGTTCAGACCTGCAAAGCCGCGTTCCGCAAACCAAGACTTATGAAAATTCTAAGTACTTGGACTCAAACGCCAGATTCTACAAAATCGGCGGTTGAAGACACAGAACGCAAGGATCAAATCCGCGTTCTGCAAACCAAGACTTGTGAAATTTCAAAGTGCTTGGACTCAGACGCCAGATTCATCAAATCGGCGCCTGATGGCACAAAACGCGGCACAGAACGCATGGATCAAATCCGCGTTCTGCAAATCGCGTCCAGAGACCTTCACAATTAGAAATGTTCTAAGTGAAGGATCCAGAATGCAGAGTTCACCAGCGTCGGATCATCAGGCCCGCGCCCCGGTTATCATCTCAAGGACAGCGTCCGAGAATCAAACACGATCTTGTGTTAAAGGTTCTTAGGGTTCTATGAACATATTTTAATGGCGGAACCCACGCCGAAGGTACATTTTACCTCGGAAAACACCCTCCTGCGCAGAGGAAGCATCTCTCTCAGCCTCGGCGGCGGTCGCCCTTGAGAATGATGCAGTTGGTTTTGTCTTGGGAGCCATCGATGTTCAGAAATCCGAGTTCGAAGATGGACAGATGAACAAACAAGAGGAGGGAAGCTCTCTTTTCTCAGCAAATGCGTTCGGAGAAGAAGATGTGTCTCTCTAACTGTTGCCTTTTATAGGCACAGAGATTCGCGAAGATACGCAGCGTTTGGCCCAATAAACGCTGCAGCGAATCGCTGCCTGACGCGTGGAGCCAAATCATTGTTTGAACAGGGAAGATCATGCGTCGCGACCCCGCCACAAGTCAGAAGTTGACACGTGGAGCAGTTCATTTAATGAACCGGGAGATCCGCGCGCCAAGAGGCGAAATCTCGCCGTTTCCCCAGGCCAGCTGGCGGCGTAATCATGACATGGCACAGGTGCGCGCCCCAAAGTACGCGGCTCTTCGATGGACATGCCCCATCAGCATCATCATAAATGCACCCAGAAAATTGCGTCTGCATTTCAAGAGATGCGTCTCTCCAAAGTCCGCGTCCCCTCAAACGGGCCAAACGTCGCGTCTACCCCATGGAAGTCGCGTCTTTAAAGCAGTCTCTGCTTTTTCAAAAAGGAACCTGCGTCCAGTCTCCTGCTTCTGCAAGTCAGTTCAACAGTACACTGACGCGAACAGACAACCAACCACTCCCGGCCAAAAGCGCACCCGTGACAGACTAAAAGCAATCGGGGAGGTCTAGACTGTGTATCTAGACACTCAACACGATCAACTCTGACGGCTTCAAAGAGTTCAACAGTACACTCACGAAGACCAATTCCAGATAAGATCAAGCCCGAAGCATCAACAGTCCAGTCATAAAGGCGAATATGGCTATGATCCAAAGTATTCCGAAATCCGTCCCATTCAACTGCGGAATATCAGAAACTTTGGAGGGGGTTCTGTAGGCTGTATAAAAATGACTAACAGAGAAGCAGAGTCTCAAGCTCTAGACGCGAGGAATCGATGCCCGCGTCTCAGCATTAAGACGCGTTGGCTCTACACCCGCGTCTCAACGTCCAGACGCGTCGGCCCGAAGCACGCGTCTCAGCATCAAGGCGCGTCGGCCCGACGCCCGCGCCTCAGCGTCCAGACGTGAAGGCCCGAAGCCCGCGTCTCAGCATTAAGGCGCGTTTGGCTCGACGCCCGCGTCTCAAACTTCAAGGCGCGTTTGGCTCAACGCCCGCGTCTCAGTTGCAACTGCCCTGATTGCGGGGCCAGTCACCGCGCATGTAGCGGGTAGTGGCCCCTCATTCGGGAGCGTTTTCAGGAGGCACCTTCACCCCCTGAGACCCCTATAAATAGCCTTGTTTGCTATGAAGAGGGGATCGAAGCTTTGGAGAAGTCGAGAATTAAGAAGGTCAAGGCATCATCAAGATCGATCAAATCCAGGCAAGAGGATCATCAAGAGGGAAGCACAACTTCAGCAACAGACAGAGGGAGGAGACTCTTCAGCGAGCTTACTGAGTACTAGCCGCTCTTCGCCTACCTCCTCTTTGAGAGTTTTGGTAGACGGAGCTGAGTTACTCTTTCTACCGACCGAAGAGAAGACCCCCGACGGTCCAGGACGGTCATCTGGTCAACGGAGAACAAGATTCACTCTCCACCGCCACACGAAGAACCCAGCATTAAACAAAGAGGGGATTCAAGCTTCAACATCCTCCCTCCCTTGTAACTGGAAGGAAAAGTCTTGTTGTAATCTTTCATCTGATTCAAAGAAATCTTTACAACAATTCCCTCTTTCTTTTTCCGGCGCAAACAGGATTACTCCCTCGAGGTACTAGTCTCATGAGGCCGTAACTTAAGCTTATGCAATACCCTTTCGTTATAACATGCTGTGCTTCTTTTACTTGCTGAATGATTATTCATGATATTGTACCAACTCTCATACTCTTATTCTTATGCCACTCGGCTGTAACCGGATCACTTGTTTGGGAGGTCCTGACTCCCTTGAATTTGTATGTTCAGGTTCTGAAGCTTAGATTGAGGTGGAGCCTTCTGTGGAAGATCAAGCTTTCCTTTCCGAGCAGGCTGACTAGTCTCGATTTCTGTTGTGCCAGACTTTCCTTTTTAGCTCGCGGGACCTTCCTTCAGCTCGTGAGCATCTTGTAATCATATTGTAAATCATACTTTTGTGCTTGGCTGTGATATAGGATGCATGTGATATGTAATAGTATGTCACATCCCGTGATAACCTTGTACTTTGTACTTCTTATGTTGGCATATGAATGGACGCTACGTTTGTCGTACTCTGATTCTTGCTTGTACTGATGCTTAGCGTATATACGTGAGGGTACTTCTGACCTGCGTATGTACGTCGCAGTGACGTCCCTGTACCTGTGGGATCGGGGCGTTACAGGTTGGTATCAGAGCCTAGGCTCTCACACCTATAGTACAATCAAGTAGCAAATGGAATTTGCCATTGCCAACTACAATGTACAAAGTTATCTAGTCCTTCTTGATTCCTTTCTTTGTGTCCTAAAATCCTTTCATCTTTCCAGTTTCCAGTCTCCCTTTTTACCAACATAAGTATGGATAGAAGGACGGGTCGTAACAACTCCGGACAAGCATCAAATGGACCCGCGGGAGAGAATGCTGATATTCTTAGGGTTATCCAGAATATGGTGGAGAATCAACAAAGGCAGACCGAACTCCTCCGGCAAGGATTGATAGCAGCTCCTCAAGAACGGAGGCCAGGCAACGTGTCAGACTTCAGGCGGTTGCAGCCGGCAATATTTACGGGGAAGAAAGACCGCTAGATGCCGAGCAGTGGCTAATTGACACAACAGATCTCTTGAAGGCAGCCCGGATCCCAGAAGAAGATAAGGTGGAAGTCGCCAAGATCCAATTAAAGGACGTGGCTAGAAACTGGTGATTAGCTGAAGAAGCGAGACTGGACAGACCCATCACTTGGGACCAGTTCTCTAAGAGCTTTATGATAGATTCTTCCCTACCACAGCTCAGAAGGAGATGGAAGAACAATTCATCCGACTTCAACAATGGAACCGGTCTGTTGACGAATATGCTGCTGAGTTCTTAAGGCTGAGTCGTTTCGCTCCGTATATGATAGCTGACGAGGAGAAACGGGCAAGCAGATTTCAGCAGGGCTTACGAATGGATATTCAAGTCCTTTTGATTCCCCAGCAGCTGAAAACATATTCCCAGGTCCTCACTGTAGCTCGGGAAGTAGAGCGAGGATTGGAGAAAAAGAATCTTGATCAGATGAGGAAACAGGCCATGAAGAGGCCATTCCAACAACTGGGCAGAGGAGGTCCAGTCAGAGCTGTAAGGGCCCCAATGGTTAGAAGATCATATCGACCAGCCCCTCCTCAGACAACTCAAATAGTTCCTGTTTGTAATTATTGCCAGAGGCCAGGTCACTTGCAAAAGGACTGTCACAGGCTAATGGGTTGTGCCTGGCATGTGGATCTGGTGATCACACAATAGAAGGCTGTCCCCTTAAGAGAACTGGGACGATGAATAGGACCCTACCGGCACTTCCTGCACCTATTGGACAGAGGAACCCAGGATCGATGGTTGGAAGAACCCCTCTCCCTCCACAACAACAGGCTTTTCGCCCAGCTCCAAGGGGAGGAAGAACAACTGCAGGTCGTGGAAGAGGACGGGCCTACAACTTGACAGCGGAAGAGGCCCAGACTTCTGAAGAAGTGGTAACAGGTAAGATCATGGTGCACTCTAAACCTGTCTTAGCCCTCTTTGATTTTGGCGCTTCTCATTGTTACATATCAGATAGCTTCATTGCTTTGAACTCTATACCTGTTGAATGTTTAGACCACCAGTGGGAGATTAGTACCGGTAATGGAGTAGTCATCTCTAATAAAATTTGTGTAGATTGCCCGGTGGAACTGTGTGACAGGACATTAACAGTGGATATGCTCGTACTAAATACTCAAGGGTACGACGTAATCTTAGGCATGACTTGGCTCAGCAAATACCATGCGGTTATTGATTGTCGAAACAAGAAAGTTATTTTCAGAATACCGCTTCAGCCTGAGTTCCAATTTGAAGGAGAACATAGACCTGCCAAGGGAAAAACACAAATGACTGCTGCTGAGATCCAGAAAAAGAGAGTACCAGTTTGGAATGAATTTCCAAAAGTATTTAAGGAGATCTCAGGGCTTCCACCTGACAGGACGATTGAGTTCTCCATTGATACCTTCCAGGCACAGTTCCCATATCCAAAGCTCCATAAGAATGGCACCCACTGAGTTAGAGATTCTAAAGAAACAGCTGCAAGAATACTTGGATAGGGGTTAATCAGGCCAAGTACTTCACCATGGGGAGCTCCAGTGCTATTGGCCAACAAGAAAGACGGTGGTAAGCGGTTGTGTATAGACTACAGAGAGTTAAACAAGGTTACCATCAAGAATAAGTACCCCTTACCAAGAATTGATGATCTGTTTGATCAGCTTCATGGAGCACGAGTCTTTTCAAAATTGGATTTGCAATCAGGTTATCATCAGCTAAAAGTAAAGAAAGAAGATATTCCCAAGACAGCATTCAGGACCCGTTATGGCCATTATGAGTTTCTAGTTATGCCCTTCGGAGTCACCAATGCCCCTGCAGTTTTCATGGATTTGATGAACAGAGTGTTCTCATCATATTTGGATCAGTTTGTGATTGTTTTTATAGATGACATTTTGATCTATTCGAAGAACGACAGAGAGCATGCAGACCACTTAAGAATAGTGTTACAGACTCTCCAACAGGAACAACTTCATGCTAAGCAAAGCAAATGTGATTTCTGGTTAAATAGTGTGGCCTTCCTTGGACACATAATTTCAGAAGAAGGAATTTCAGTAGACCCCAGTAAAATTCAGGCAGTAAAGGACTGGCCAATTCCAAGGACAGTAACAGAAATTAAGGGTTTTATTGGATTAGCCGGATATTACAGGCGCTTTGTCCAAGATTTTTCTAAGATTGCAGCCCCGTTAACGAAGCTCACCCGGAAAGGAGAAAAATATATATGGACGGAGGAATGTGCTGCAGCATTTGAGCAATTAAAGGAAAGACTCATTACAGCTCCAATTTTGAGGACTCCCTCAGGAAGAGGAGGGATGGTTATATACAGTGATGCATCCGGAAAAGGCCTGGGGTGTGTATTAATGCAGCATGGTCATGTCATAGCTTATGCATCTAGGCAATTGAAACCCATGAGAGAAATTACCCAACTCACGACTTAGAGCTGGCAGCTGTAATATTCGCATTGAAGATCTGGAGACATTATCTTCTAGGAGACAAGGTGCTAATCTACACTGATCACAAGAGTCTAAAGTATATTTTCACGCAGAAGGAATTAAACATGAGACAGAGACGGTGGTTTGAATTAATGGCAGATTATGATATAGACTTACAGTATCATCCGGGCAGAGTCAATACAGTACCAGATGCATTGAGCAGGAAGCCGGAAAATAAAATGCTAGTACAACTTACGCAACAGAAGGAGTTGATTCAAGATATCATAAAATTGGATTTAATAATAGTGCAAGGAATTGATAAGACGGGACAGTTGATGACCTTTCAGATTCAATCAACCCTGATGGATGAGATTAAAGAAGCTAAAAAAGAAGACCCCAGATTGCAGAAATTCAGAGCTCAAATAGAGGCTGGATTGAGAACGGATATCCGTATTCATTCGGATAATGCATTATATTTTGGTAATAGAATTTGTGTTCCCCAAGGAGAAGTTCGACAGAAATTTTGGCAGAGGCACATAGTTCGGCTTATTCCATACACCCAGGAGGAAATAAAATATATCAAGACTTGAAACAGCAGTTTTGGTGGAATGCTATGAAGAGGGAGATAGCCCAGCATGTGGCCAAGTGCTTAGTTTGCCAGCAGGTAAAGATAGAACACCAGAGAACAGCTGGACTTCTTCAGCCCTTGCCAATACCCGAGTGGAAGTGGGAACATATCACCATGGATTTTGTCACAGCACTACCTCGCAGTCCTAAGGGTAATAATGCAGTATGGGTAATCATTGACCGCCTCACAAAAGCAGCTCACTTCCTACCTTTCAGAGTAGGTCAGTCAACAGAAGTTCTTGCAGAAAAATATATGAAAGAAATTGTTCGTCTACATGGAGTTCCAGTTAGTATCGTGTCAGATAGAGACACGAGATTCCGATCACATTTCTGGGAAAGTCTCCAAGAAAATTTAGGAACTCGTCTGAAATTCAGTACTTCATATCACCCCCAGACAGACGGACAATCTGAACGGACTATCCAGATCCTTGAAGACATGTTACGAGCCTGCATGATAGAATTTAGAGGGTCATGGGAAGACTATCTTCATTTGGTAGAATTCTCTTATAATAACAGCTATCAGGCTAGTATCAAAATGGCCCCATTTGAGGCATTGTATGGCAGGAAATGCAGGTCACCGATATGTTGGGACGAAGTCGGCGAAAGAAGACTTATGGGACCAGACATTCTATTTCAGACAACAGACAAAGTCCGAATTATCAGAGATCATCTCCGGGCAGCACAGAGCCGACAAAAGAGTTGGGCAGACACAAACAGAAGGCCATTGGAATTCAGAACCGGTGAGCATGTATTTTTAAAGATATCACCCACCAAAGGGGTAATCCGGTTCGGTACTCGTGGAAAACTTAGTCCGAGATACATCGGCCCATTCGAAATTTTGGATCGTGTGGGAGATGTGTCTTACCGATTGGCATTACCTCCATCTTTAGAAGGAGTACACAATGTATTCCATGTATCACAGTTGAGGAGGTATGTCAAGGATGAGAGTCACATTCTAGATCACTCCGAACTGGAACTACAGTCAGATTTGTCTTATAAAGAGCAACCGATGGCCATCCTGGACAAAAGTATCAAAACATTGAAGAATAAGGCAATACCATTAGTATTGGTTTCTTGGAATAGGCATGTGCCAGGAGAAGCCACGTGGGAACGAGAGGACGTTATTCGTGAGCGTTACCCTCAACTATTTACAACTTAGTTGGTAAAATCCTTTCTTCCTATTCTCTCTACCGTCATCTTCCCCTTCCTGAAATTTCGAGGACGAAATTTTTTGTAAGGTGGATAGATTGTAACACCCCATCCTCGGTATACGTGCACAGTTACGTATCCTGATTTTTGGTGCATTTTATTATTATTATTTTATTTTATTTTATTTCATTTTATTTTCTGCTATTTAAATACTTACTCATATAGCAGTACTGCATGATTTGATCTGTTTGGTATTCAGATTTGACTAATTTTAGTTTCAATATTATTTTTTAATATTCTAGATTTTTCATGATTTTCTGGAATTTTTCGGAATTAAATTGTAAATCTTCAAAACCGGTGTCGGCCAGTATCACTGGTTGATTCCAGGAAATTTTATTCACAATTGGAATCAAATTTTTAGATTCCACTTTCACATTCCTTCTTAAAATTACATATTCTTCCTTCAGGCATTTTCTGGGATTTTTCAGAATTTATCAAAAAATCTAGCTTACCCGGTGTAGACACCGTTCATAGTGGATTCCAGGATTTTTATTTTGAAAATGGAATAAAATTTCTGAAAACCGATTCCACCAAAAATCTTTATATAATATTTATTATTTTAAGAGTTGTTGGGGAGCTTTCCGAGATACTCCGATTTTTGGACCTTTCCGGAGTTCTCGGTATTTTCCCAGATACCGGGAAATTATTCAACTACTTCACTCTTCTCTTTTTCCATTTTCTCTCTCTCCTTTCTCAAACGCGAGTTTTGCCAACTGGACTCAGCAATTAATGCGGAGACCTTCCCCTTGCTGCAATTAATGCTTATGGGCTAAATCAACTCAAGTCCAGTCACCCACGCTTTTTCGTCCTATTCTACCAACGTAATCTTGTTTTTCTTGAACGCAGGTTTGTTTACTGCGTCCAGCAACAGCTAGCCGCAGCCTTGTGTGGTGGGATGCGGCCAAATTGGCATGAAACGCAGGTTTCATTGAGTGGAGGGCAAACTTGTTATAATCTAAACTTACCTTTTATATATAACTCCCCACTCCTTCTCTCTCTTCACTTTTTCACTTCTTCTTCCTTTTTCACTTCCTGTGAACATCAACAGCAGCCCAAAGCTCCCTTTGGCCACCATTACCACCACTCACCCTCTCCATATTCTCCACCACAAATTCCTCCACTTCATTCTCCTCCATCTCCTCCTCCATTTTCACCAACAAACACCATCTTCCTCAACCTCTTTCACCAAGAAAACCTCAAAGAACCCATCTTCACCAAAAAGCTTCACCACCATCTCCACCACCACCTGCACCACCGTAGCCTCCACCAAGCATACCACCTTCACCTCCTCGTCAACCTCTTTCTAACGGGCTATACATTCGTCCCCCGCAACAACGTTTGCGAGATCCCGTTTTGAAATGGTGAACTAGACTTGCACCTCCATCTTCTCCAAACTACCACAACCCCTCTCCTTCAACTTGTGAAGACCGGCCACTCCTTTTGGATTGGGGCCGCGTTCTTCTCTGTTGGCAAGACTCTGGACCGGTACCCTCCTTTTGGATTGGGGCCGCGTTCTTCTCTGTTGGCAAGACTCTGGACCGGTACCCTCCTTTGGATTGGGACCGCGTTTCTCTGCGTCGGACGCATTTTAGGCGAGTAATTCTACTCGCCAAGACTTGCATATTTCTTTCATATTTGTAAACAAACGCAACCCTCAAGAACCAATTCTGTTATCTGTTTTGAACCCTATTAGTCGACTTGACCTAATCATAAGTCGACTAACCCTCTTGAAACGCACCCTCGTTTCTGAAAACGCAACTTCACTAGTCGACTATGTTTTCCCACTAGTCGGCTAACTTTCCTTTGAAAACGCAGCTCTTTGAGACGCACCCTTTATTAGTCGACTTGATGTTTTCCCTAGTCGACTAACTTCCCTTCTGAAGACGCGGCCCTTGAGACGCGGACTTTATCAGTCGACTAACTATTATTTCCCAGTCGACTAACGCAGCTCCCTGAAACGCAGCTCTTTTGAAACGCAGCCTTCCCTAGTCGACTAACCCTATTTCCTAGTCGACTAACTCTTTCATAAGTCGACTACTTATGCTCTCTAGTCGACTAATCTTGACTATTTGCTATGGTTAATTACTTCTTGATTTTGGACATCATATTTGGATCATGTTGTATATATTGCTAATTACTAGACTTGTTACTTGGTAAATATCACCTCTTATCATGCTATCTATCAACACAAGGCATGATACACATGACTCTCATAATTATCACGATAACGGGAATGATAACCGGACTTTATGATTTACCAATTTGATTTACATGATAGTACAAATTGTACTCCTGATACTCCTGTTTTTTTACAATATTCCTGACTTGCTCCTGTTCATTCCCGAAACCTGATAATTATCTAAAGAATTCATAAAATAAGACAACTTGCATCGGGTCGGGGGAAATACGCGGCTATCAATATATGTTCGTGTTTACAGTGGTATTAGGTATGTTGTGCAACTAAATTTCCGGTCTGACCTGTGGGCCTCCAGGCGACCGAGGGGAGTGCTGGCTCCCTCCTTCCTGGTACCATCATGATAAGGGCATACATAAGTCCCTCCTGAATCGCCTTGCGGTAGGTTCCGTCACCAAGCAACGGAACATCCTGGGCCGTGGTCCCGGGTATGCACGGGATCCATTGTAAACATAGTTCGTTGATACCCCCGCTAGTTTCCAATAACAACCTTGCTTTACTTGGATATGGATCTATGTGTGCTGGGACGCTAGTCCACATAGCTAGATATCAGGGTAAGACGAGTGATAATAATAATAATAATAATAATGAAAGACGTTGACTGTGGGTGTTGTATGCGCTTGGATTACGGTGACATGAGATGAAGGTATATAGATGAGGGTTTCCTTGTTTGGATTACTCCCTCGAGGTACTAGTCTCATGAGGCCGTAACTTAAGCTTATGCAATACCCTTTCGTTTATAACATGCTGTGCTTCTTTTACTTGCTGAATGATTATTCATGATATTGTACCAACTCTCATACTCTTATTCTTATGCCACTCGGCTGTAACCGGATCACTTGTTTGGGAGGTCCTGACTCCCTTGAATTTGTATGTTCAGGTTCCGAACCTTGGATTGAGGTGGAGCCTTCTGTGGAAGATCAAGCTTTCCTTTCCGAGCAGGCTGACTAGTCTCGGTTTCTGTTGTGCCAGACTTTCCTTTTTAGCTCGCGGGACCTTCCTTCAGCTCGTGAGCATCTTGTAATCATATTGTAAATCGTACTTTTGTGCTTGGCTGTGATATAGGATGCATGTGATATGTAATAGTATGTCACATCCCGTGATAACCTTGTACTTTGTAATTCTTATGTTGGCATATGAATGGACGCTACGTTTGTCGTACTCTGATTCTTGCTTGTACTGATGCTTAGCGTATATACGTGAGGGTACTTTTGACCTGCGTATGTACGTCGCAGTGACGTCCCCGTACCCGTGGGATCGGGGCGTTACATCATCCCTTCTTCATGTAATGCATATGTGTAGGGAAGCTAACTTAACGTCTTCCTCTTCATGAATGTATATCGCATATAACCTTTTATTGATATGTTTGATTTGACCCCTTATTGATCTCCTTGTTTATGACAAAAAGGGGGAGAAAAATTTGATGATTTTGGTTTTACCTTAACCCTTTTGTTGATGATTGACAAAAAGGGGGAGAGGTATTTGGAGAAGTATTTGCTATATATGCATGTTTTTATTAAAGGATTTATGTTTATGCATATATGTTTTGTTTTGCAAATAGGAGAAAAAGAATTTGATTTTGTTTTTCTCCTTGATTTGCATACATGTCATGTGCTTCATTTCCATATTATATTGTTTATTTGTTATGCATGAGTTAAGGGGAGCTTCTTTGGAGCTTTACTTTAATCCATACATATATAACTTCATGAGTTTTGTCATCATCAAAAAGGGGGAGATTGTTGGCCCAAAGGCCCTTCACTCTAGTTTTGATGATGATCAACTCATGTAATTATGTTTACTAATGATCTTGTGTTTAATTAGTAACAGATTTGTTATCAAGATCTTAGTAGGTGTGGAGCTTCAACAAAGGATTTAAAGTCAAATTTTGGAGCTAGCACCGGTTGATTCACGAGCCTATGCATCAAGACCACATCAAGTACTCAAGAGGAGTCGAGCTCGTTGGATTGCATTTGGACCAAGTCAAGATGATGAGAAGACTTCAAGGGAAGACTTCAAGATCAAGACTTGTGTCTAGGTATAAGATTTTTATTTTTAGATAAAATGTAAAGGATAGAGTAGTTGGTGGATTGCTCAAGTATATATCACACACACACTCTTGATTTAATTGTCTTTTCATAAAGAATTTTTCAGTTTAGAAAAGATTTTCATTTTGAAAAATACATGTTTGGTTTTTGGTATTTCTTATGAACATGTTTTAACCAAAACCATATTTAGAGCTTAATGTCAAAAACATAGATATTTCATCTTATGTGTGTAGTTGATCATATCCATACACTCTATGCTTTAATGAATTCAAAAATATCTAGTTTTTGTATTTAAAGGAGTTTTAGAAAAATCAAGTTTGGAAAAATACCGTTTTGTTTTAAGCCAATATTTCCATATTACAAAAATAGTCCAAATCTTTTATAACATGCCTTGATTTTGTGCAAGCATGTTTGTTTATCAAAGTATATTGGTAAAACTATTTTTGTAGATTTTTAAGTATTTTATGGGATTTTATTTGAGCCAAAAGACTTAGTTTTAAATCCTAGAAAAACTGTTTTCAGGCTTCAGCTAGTCGACTTACTACTTTGCTAGTCGACTAACTCTGAAGTCGGCCGACCGACTCGGTCGACCGACGTGCACGCCGTGCACGCCTTGACCTGGCAGATGGCCGGTCTGCCGACCCAGTCGACCGGCACTGAGAGTAGTGCTCTCTGTTCTTTTGGGTTGACCGGGCGGTCGACCAGAGGCTCCAACGGTCGGATTCTTGACCGTTGGCGGTCGACCGGGCGGTCGACCGACAGGTCTGACAGACCCCAACGGCTAGTTTTTGACAGCCTATAAATTTGGGGGTTTTGTCATTGTTTTTCTCCAAGATTTTCAAGTGATTTTTGGGCTAGTTTTTCCAACTCTTTTCAGAGGTTTTCTCCACTTGTATTTGGGCTAAATACTTCCATTCAAAAGGAGAGTTTATCAAGAGTGTATCAAAAGAGATTTTCTTGTGTTTTCCACCATAGATTCAATCCTTGTTTTTCTCACACAACACTTGAGCTTTCCATTGCTATATCTACCCTATAGGGAGTGTTATTGTGAGAGGATTTTAGGTGATCAAGAGTTGTGATCACCAAAGTTCTACTTTGTTCTTTGAGGAGGCGGACGTGTGTGTTCGCATTGTTTCAGGTCCAAGTGTGGACTCGGGTGTTTCGGGTTCGGGTGCGAACTCCTTATTTGAGGTGCGGCCTCGGCGAGCCGGTGAGCTTGCGTGTGTACGGGCTAGAGAGTCCGAGAGCTTGTAGGTGTTGCGGCACCGGGTGATCCATTGGGATCGAGTATAGTGGAAATTCTTCGTGTGTCGAAGGCGGGGATGTAGAGCAAGTGTGCTCGAACCTCGAAACAAATCCCTTGTGTTTGCGATTGCTCACTTTCTCTCTCTTTGTCTCTTGTTTATATCTTGCATACTTTTACTTGTCTTATCTTTACATGCTTGATATATTGTGTGCTCATTGATATACTTGCTTGGGTTTGTTTGCTAACACTTGTATCAACCAAGAGAGCCAACGCGGCACCTCAACCCATTCAAGGGGAATCTAGAGGAGTTTGTCCAGAGCCCTTCACGAGGATTCGGCAACACTCTTGTGTTATACATGGTGTTTAGTTTAAATAGTTTGTTTAGGTCATAATTGTTTTTAGCTTCCGCATCATTTGGCATTAAGTGACCATTAGATTAGCCATCACCTATTCACCCCCCCTCTAGGTGAACTTTCAGTTCTCACTTTCTCTCTTTGAGTCGTGTTCGTGCTATATTGGTCTGTAATTGACTCGGCGCTGTCGGAACGATGATATTGGCGATTGGCATGTTAGATTCCTCTGGAGGGCACAATAATGGGATGAAAGGAGAGAGATGATCTGAAAGCAGAATACAAAGAGTCCAACAGTGTTAAGCTGCGGATCGTTGACGTAAAATGTTACTTTTTTTAGCTGTTATTTAAATAACCGTCATCAAAAGTCAAAGGATAAAATTGTGTATTTTTAAACAAATTTCAAAAAATGCCACCGCCTTTTGAGCGTTTATGGCGGTTCTTCAAAGAACAGTCGTAAAAACTAATATATTATGACGATTATTTTAATAATCGCCATAAAAGATCTAAAGGCAAAATTGAGTATTTTTTATCAAATTTTAAAATTACCACCGCCTTTAAGATTTTACAGCAGTTCTTCAAAAAACCGTTATAAAACTAATATATTACGGCAGTTATTTTAATAACCACCGTAAAAGATCTAAGGGCAAAATTGCTTTTGTTTCATTAAATTTCAAATTTTCCACCATACTGGAACCGACGTGAAATGAGCGACTTGAAAACTCATTTATGTAGTGTATATTTTTATATCAATAGGCCGTGTTTTCATTGTATGTGGATGTTTTTATTTTAATAATATTATCTACATTGTTTTTTTTTTTTTTGTCCTAACCGACAGAAAATCTTAGCTACGCCACTACATATAAGGTGGATAATGTTTTCACTCTGAAAAAATTCTCTGACTAGATTGTTTACAAACTATATATTGAACTTATACTCTCTTTCTAAAAATCACATCTCTTATTAACTCTCCACAAAATTTTCTCGGTAGCTTTTAGAGTTGCATGCATGCATGCATGCAGAGCAACCTTCAAGCAACCAATTACACTATGCTTTCAAGTGAACGAAACGTTGGTTGGAAGTAGAATCAATGGGGCTAGCAGCCATTTCTCTTTCGCCGACACTGACACGATGTTGGCATCTTCTCCTGCCAATCTCTCTCTTATTCTAAGCAGCAGCTCAGGCCCCTCGTCTGGTGGGTCAGCAGCAGACAAGAGCCCAGTTGCATTTAAGCATCTTTTAGGTGAGAGAGAGAAATTATTGCGTGCATGATATCTCAGTACTCATATATTGATAACTTCATCTTTCAACAATAATAAAGTTAAAATAAGGTCATACTCTCATCTTGAGATGCTCGCAGGCAGCTAGCTAGATGAGCGCACTAATTAAACAAATCATCAAACAAGTTAATTATTGCCTTCTACATGTGAGAGTGTGAGAATGTGAGAAGAAATTAAATTAGTTTGTTTTTAGGCTCAACAGCAGGGTGGGTCATGGATCAATTATTGTGTGAGAATTGGTGCCAAAGGGAGACTACATGCATTGCACTTGACTTGATAATTATAAGAAGAAAAAGTTAGCTAGGAGCTTATCAACTGAATTGATGATGGGAGGAGCACGATTCCAGTCTAGTGCATGAATGTATGGACTCGAGTTTAAAGCTCTTTCAGCCCTTAACGAGGTACAATACAAAGCCTAAAATAGTGGGGAAAACTCTTTATGGGAAGTTCATCTTTTAAGCTAGGCAAATTAAAAATCAAAATAGATTAATGATGAATGCATGGCAAAGGTTCTAAATGGACTCCCATGTACTTGGGATCATATATTGTCTGCATGTATTGCTACAGTTGCTCTTTGGGAAGAGTACAAGTGATCTTATATTTGTTGAACATTAAAAGTCGTCTTGTAAAGTTATCCATATATTACTAATTATATCCTTTTAATCATAATTTCTTATCCTAGCTAGCTAGTTATATAGTACAGAGTCGCACAAAAAATCTGTTTTACCAGGTATATGTTGTGCCCCAACAGCGACAACAACCTGATAGAGGATCAATCCTTCTATCTCTCACGCACGAAGAACAATCACAACCAGCACAAAAACAATCACCGGAGAAAGAATACACGCAAACAACCAATTTAACGAGGTTCGGCCTCAACGCCTACGTCCTTGGGGCAATCAGAAGATAGATTAATTTACTTGGAAGAAGATTACAATGGTTAGCAGCCTCTTTGAATGCAAGAGAGCTCCAGCCTTTTTCTTCTCAAGGATCTTCTACAAGATACAAACCCTAGAAAAAAGCCAACCCCCTTAAATACCAACAGATTTCCAAATCTGCACTCGCAGCCCGCACCCGCTTGTCGGTCGATCGCTCGGTCGACCGACCCTTCCACCAGTCGACCAGTCGGTCGACTGGGTGCCCAACAGAGAGTTGGGTACTTAAGTCGGTTGACCACCGGTCGACCGAGCTTCAACTTGTGCACGTTGTGCACGTCCGGTCGACCGGGCCAGTCGATCGGAGAACCTATTCTGCTGCTGCTGCTATTTTTCTGCTGCTGTCTCCTTTGCCTTTCGTCGTTGATTTCCTTGGCGATCACCTCGACGACCTCTCGGCTATCTTCCTTGATAATAATCTCTCTTTCCAACAATTCTCCACCTCGGCGAAGATTTTTCAAATCTGAGCCGATCTCCAACATACCCCAGTCTATCACCTGGCGAAATCGACACACGATCTTGGCGAAATCGACACACGATCTCGTCTTGGAATCTATAGCCCAGCTAACCACTAGAAAGCACCACACATGCATTTCCTGCACTTCACCTTAGGAGAATTTTCATACATGCCGATCAACAAACTGTGGTCTCTACTCCGCAACTTCAAGATCTCACGAAGACTTCCTCACGAGCCAACACTGACTCTCCAACTGACCAGCTCTATCTAGTCTTCCTGTCTTCCACTGACGGTCCAACCAAGTCTGCGTAGAACACACCATACATCATCATCGGCTTCAACTGGATGCACACCACTTCTTATGCAAGCTCAATATCTTCTTACCGAAAGATCACCTGTTCATCGAGACCACAATACCTCACCTCTCCGTGAAGTCCAACTGGCCACAACGCTTCACCTCTACGTGAAGCCTCTCTACCTTTACGTGAAGCTCCAAACGGCCACAACTCTTCACCTCTACGTGAAGATCCAAACAGCTTCTCGAGAACCCAAATAGCTCCATAAGAGTTGCATCACCAAATGGCTGCGCCTTTACGGCTGCCTACGTACCTTTGCCCAAAAGGATCAAGCCAACCGTAGTTCATTTAGGTGAGCTTCATCAAGCTCAAGCACTTGCACCTCTATTTGCAGCAGTGAACCTGTCTGACCGAGTCATATGAACCTCTTCCCGACCATTATGGAGAACAACGACCTTCAACTTCAGCTTGTCACGATCACAAGCTTAGATTCATGCTTCTTTCCCCACAAGCGTGGTTTCACCTTGGTTCCAATGGCTGCAAACAACTCGACATCCTCAGCAATGTCTTCAACCTGTTCAGCATCAACCCTGGTATCATGATGTCCACCCGGTATCACATCCGGTGAAGTCTCCTCAAATGTCGAACCAACTGGAGATGATGGAGTAGCATCAACCTCCACCCACTGCGATCCTTCCTTGGTCTTCGTCCTCTCCACCTGCTGAGAGACGTTGGACTTCAAGCCTGAAGTCTCTCCAAAAGTGACATTCCTGCTCATCACGATCTTCTTGTCTTCGGAATCCCACAACCTGTAGCTGTTTCTCTTGACGCCCAAATAGACAAACCTCTTTGCTCGCGGATTCACCTTGCCATTCTTGGCACTGAAGTAGGCCGGACTTTCAAACTCCCGCAGCACACCATGATCTTGAGTAGCTTTCCTAGACCAAATTTCCAATGGAGTTTTACCTCCTATCGCAGTCGATCTGTTCATGAGATGGCTAGCATACTCAGTCGCCTCAGCCCAAAACGACCTGTCTAATCCTGCTTTAGACAACAACCTCCGAACCTCCTCCAGTAAGGGACGGATTACTTCCTTAGCCAACCCATTTGTACCTGTTGTGAAGTGAGTTGCAATACCTGTGTTCTGGCCAAATCGTAGGAACTGGTACATGTCCTTTCTAACATTACCAATGTGAAGCTCCTTTATCTTCCTACCTATCTGTCTCTCCATTTTTTCTCTCCACTTCACCAACACATCTAGGGCTTCACCCTTTTGTCTCATGGGATATATCCAAACCTGCCTAGATGAACCATCAATAAATGAGACAAAGTACCTGTGACCCCCAAGCGATGCCGTCTTAGCAGGTCCCCAAATGCACACATGAACACAATCAAGAAGACCTTCATTGCAGTGAGTACTGGTGCTGAATCTCACCTTCTTGTTGTCCAGAACGCTGTGTTCACTTTCCGACTTGCAGGTAGCAGCACCTTCCATTTCCGTCTTTGCAGGAGCTCGCAAAGATTCTTCTTCTTCCTGTCCGACCTTTCCCTGCCAGAACTCCGGGCCACCATCTTCTGAGGAACTCGAAGTCTCCACCTGATCTGTGATCGTACTACCCTTCAAGTAGTAGAGATTGCCTCGGCGGACGCCCTTCATCATCACCATAGAGCCCTTGATCATCCTGAGATCGCCATCTCGAACAGATATCACCATGCCCGATGCTTCCAAAGTGCCAACTGAGATAAGATTCCTTTTGAGATGAGGTACATACCTCACCTCCTTCAACTCTTGAACTATCCCATCATCCATCTTGATGCGAACTATATCCATCCCTTCAATATTACACGAATGGTCATCCCCCATGGCCGTGTAACATCCATCTAGCCTTTTAAAGCTAGAGAACCAGGCCCTGTTCGGGCACAGGCTCCGCTATCAAAGATCCACTCAGCACTATCTGAGTTACAAACAGTAGGGGTAGTAACTGAGAGAGAGAACACAGATGAGTCATCATCCGATCCATCTGTCTGTTCGAGATTCGCCTTGGTCTTTGACTCCACCTTCTTACCTTTGGCCTTCGGGCATTCTGCTTTCCAGTGTCCTAGTTCCTTGCACAAGGCACACTGATTCCTTTTCAGATTTCTGAAACCCGGCCTAGACTTCGATCTTCCTCTAACCTCTTTGCCCTTCCTCGATGAACTTCTGCCTCTTACTTCCAGTGCCTCTGCCGATGAGCTTGACCTAGAAGGATGTCTCTCCTTCTTCCTCGTCTCATAACTAGTCAGTGCAGACGACACCTCATCATAATCCAAGGTCTGCCTTCCATTGATGAAGGTCAGAGTGAATGTCTCATACTCCTCTGCCGGGAGTGAGTTCAGAAAGATGATCGCCTTATCTTCCTCTTCTATCGTGACATCCACGTTTACCAAGTCTGTAAGAAGCTTCGTGTATCGGTTGATGTGCTCAGTCACTGTGCTACCCTTCTTCATCCGAAACTGATACAGCTTACTTTTAAGCTACAACCTGGACTCAACACTCTTAGTCAGGTATTTCTTCGCAAGGGTTTCCCACAGTTTCTTTGCCGACGTCTTATGTTGTGCAAGGTATTTTATGTCTTGCGACAAACATGAACGTATCAATCCACATGCCAACCTATTCATCTTTGCCCACTCTTCATCAGTGGTCGTGTTCCTCTTCTTTTCCAATAGGAGAGTGTCCTCGAGGTTCGATGCATTCAGCGCATCCATAACCTCACATCTCCACATCCCGAAGTTATTTGTACCATTGAACTTCACCACGTCGATCCTCGGATGAGGATGCATGGTCTTAACCGAAGTACTTTCCTCTGCCATTGAAATTTCTGATCCTCTATCTATGCGAAGGAATAACCAACTGAAAATAGATCTATACTTCAGATAAAAATTGGATTTTTTACCTTTCCCTTGAAACCCTAGATCGAGTTTCTCTCGGATCTACTTCACCACAGATTTCACGAGCCCTCCTTGCGTCCTCCTGAGAACGACACACGATCCCACGAACACCAATACCTCTGATCTGAGATTGACACACGATCTCCACCGAATCAGATCTAGAACTCTCTGAATCTCCAGAAATCCCAAGCGAACCTGGAAGCTCTGATACCACTTGTTGTGCCCTAACAGCGACAGCAACCTGATAGAGGATCAATCCTTCTATCTCTCATGCACGAAGAACAATCACAACAAGCACAAAAATAATCACCAGAGAAAGAACACACGCAAACAACCAATTTAATGAGGTTCGGCCTCAACGCCTACGTCCTCGGGACAATCAGAAGAGAGATTAATTTACTTGGAAGAAAATTACAATGGCTAGCAGCCTCTTTGAATGCAAGAGAGCTCCAACCTTTTCCTTCTCAAGGATCTTCTACAAGATACAAACCCTAGAAAATAGCCAACCCCTTAAATACCAACAGATTTCTAAATCTGCACTCGCAGCCTGCACCCGCTTGTCGATCGACCGCTCGGTCGACCGACCCTTCCACCAGTCGACCGGTCGATCGACTGGGTGCCCAACAGAGAGTTGGGTACTTACAGTCGGTCGACCAACCGGTCGACCGAGCTTCAACTTGTGCACGTTGTGCACGTCCGGTCAACCGGGCCAGTCGATCGGAGAACCTGTTCTGCTGCTGCTGCTATTTTTCTGCTGCTGTCTCCTTTGCCTTTCGTCGTCGATTTCCTTGGCGATCACCTCGGCGACCTCTCGGCTATCTTCCTTGATAATAATCTCTCTTTCCAACAGTATATATGTTATGTCTTCACCAAGGTCCGTATGAATCGCATAAGTGGGGCGTAGATTATTTTATTATTTTATTATTGTTAGAATATAAGTATATCTTAACTCTAATTATAACTTCAAATTTTCAATGCAATAGAAAGAACTTTAAGATGATTTTAGCCTATAAAAAAAAGGACACTCAACCTACGAGGATATGTTGGAATATAAAATAAATTATTCTTAACTCTCACGATAATTTTGGAGTCGAGTGGCATAGACTTTAATAGTTATATGGTAGCCCTGGACCAAGTATGAACGCGTAGATGGATGCTCAAAAACTTTAAAGTAATGGTAATGAACCCTCCCAAAAAATTCACTACTCTTTTTTTGGGATTGAAACTATGGGTTAACTCTCCACTCAAAAAAAAAAAAAATGGTGTAACTCATGAAAATTTGAACCTATAGGATTTGACACCACTAATTGATCGTAGATTTCTTGCGAAATTAATAACCAAATCCATAGCATCGATTTAGAAAAAATATAGAGAATAACCAATCACCAAAAATCACCAAAGGAGACCAAGATTTACATGAAAATCCTTGTGAGTAAAACCACGGGACAAGTAGCAGCAGATATCCGCTGTGAAAATGAAAATTATAATATTTAATACTCCCACCACCTCTCAAATCCCCTACCTAAAAATTTAAGAATATAATAAGAGATCAAGGATACTATATTGAATGCTGGTCGGTCTGAATTCTCTACTATAACAGACTCAATCCTACCGCTACAGCAGTATATTGATCCTCCTCCAAGAAGATCAAAAGCTTATTTGATCCTTTATGGGTTTTCAAAAGCCTCTCTTTTGATGTAGACTTAAAGAAATTTGCATAAAGCTCTCTTTTTCTTCTTCTTTTTTCTCGAAATTTCATTCAGTTTTTCTCTAATTTTTGGCCTCAACTGAGGCCTTTTATTAGCATGTCATGCGGTTAATTAATCTAATTCCCTTTAGGATTTTTCCTTTGAATCGCGATCGAACTCGAAAAAAATCTTGAGTCCGAGTCGTAGTAGATTCACACTCCATGAGGGAGTGGGATAGGTCTCCATGGGGCAGGCCTTTTTTGGTTGGATCCTGCACCCAACAATCTTCCTCTCCAGCCCAAAGTGGGAGATCTCATCATTTGTGACTCATCATGCGATATACATGCCGGCCAACTGCCGCATGTTCCTTAGCTCTTCTTTGGAAAAACCTTTGTCGTCATGTCTGAACTTATCTCCAAATCCAAATTGGCTGCTATCTTAAGGACCACTCGAATTGATGACACCTTGATAAAATGTGTATTAGGATTATGACGTGAATACATCATGAAGGTAGTCAATTAATGTCAGATCTGACTGTTTCCTTTTCTAAATCTGTTTTGAATCCGAGTTGGATTCAAGTTTTCTTTATTCTAATTGATGAAGTTTGTATAGAACGAGGAGAGTTCTATGGTCTATAAATAACCTCTTAGGGGTAGCCTTCAATGTATTTCAAGAGAATCTTAATGAATTAGTAATTCCTAAGTGTAATTCATCTAGGTGAAAGATTCGTGAGAGAAGCATAGCCACAAGGTTTCACTGTTCTTGGCGACCATTAAGGGCTTATAATCTTCTCAGTGTGAGATATAAGTAATTCTCATTGTATTCTTAAAATTTTAATAAAGTTTCTTCTCCCTTCTCTCGTGGACGTACACACGATATGTTTGATCAGTAGAAACACGTTATATTGTTTGTTGATTTTTTATCTACTTTGAAGTATCTTCTTCTTCTCTTCACATTATTTTAGTAGATCATGTGATTTATTTTTGCTGTGTTGCCCCATCAATCCGATCGTCGTGGCAGCCTGCCCCGAAATTCATAATAATTGATATTAGAGCGTACAGATTATTCTCAATAATTGGTATCAGAGCAAGATCAACTTGAAAATGTCAGCGATCAAGTTCGATGGCCTCATCAATTTCAGTAGGTGACAAATTAGAATGAACGCCATCCTTACCCATAGTGGGTTGAAGAAAGCACTACTTGGGAGGGACAAAAGCCTCAAGATATGAAGGAAAAAACTTGGCAGGAGTTAGATGAGAAAGCCTTGACAGCTATTCGACTTTGCTTGGCAGACAAAGTGTTGGATGAGTTTTCTATAAAGAAAATAGCGTCCTCACTGTTGGAGCGACTTCAGGACCACTATCTGAAGAAGTCGTTGGCGAATCGATTGATTCTAAAGTAGTGTCTCTTTCTTCTCCACATGCATGATGGTACACCTATCAAGTCTCACGTTGCAAAATTTTTCTCTATTATTAATGATCTAGATAAGATAGAGATTAAGATAGAAGATGAGAATCAAACACTTCTATTACTGTGTTCTTTACCTTCTTCATATAAGAGTTTTAGAGAAGCTATCATCTATGGAAGCAAGTCAGCAATCAAGATCAATGAGGTCAAGGAGCATCTGCTCAACAAGGACAAAATTGACACCCAGTGATGGGTGAGTCTCATTATGATGATTCCGGCAAGTTCATTATTCAAAGGAGAAAAGTAATAATGAAAGTTTCACGGATAACTCAAAACACAAGAATTTGACGTACAACTATTGTCACAAGAAGGGGCACATTAAATCTGAGTATTGACCTTCAAAGAAGAAACAACCAGATGCTTATGTCACTGAACTGTTGGAGGAGATGAAGAACAGTGTGACATTCTATCTATTACAGACAGATCAGTTGGTAACAAAGATAGATGAATTATGGACTCTAGATGTTCCAGCACATCAGTTCTAATAGAAATATGTTCTCTTCATACACTTCAATTCAAGGGAGAGAAGTCTTCATGAAGAATTCTGTTACAAGCAAGTGATTCGTAAAAGAACAAATCAGTTTCAGTCTCATGATGGATGCATTGCTACTCTTCAAAGCATTTGTCATGTTCCCAAATCAAGGTACAATCTCATCTTTCTTAGAGTCCTATAAGGAGAAAGGTTCAGTTTCAGTTCCAAAGGTAAATTTATGGAAGTATCCAAAGAGGCCCATGTAAAGTTTCAGGCCGAACGTGTTGATAATGTATCTATGTTACAAAATTCGGATGTTATAGTTGGTGGATTGTAGTTATCCTTACCTTCAGAAACGACGATTATGAAACAACCAAAGACTATAATGGTTTCAAGTTCGGATGTTCAGTTATACCCTGAAGAGAGATTGGGATAAGGCATGCAATAAGGAAGTCCAGATCGTTACTCTTATGATGGAGCAAATTCTTATAGATCTTGTGTAGATCAAGGAGATCGTTTGGTCATAAAGTTCAGGTTGGGCCTGAACTTATTTGACCTAATCAAGTTGTGAACCCCATGAGAGGGTTATAGAGAAGAGAGAATGAGATGGAGACAAAGTCAAGTTTGTTCAATTGTTCATGGATGCGAGCACATGGAACATGTTGTCTATTCTCGGACTTGGACGTATTCAAGTTAAGTAGGAGATTGTTAGGATTATGGCATGAATACGTCGTGAAGGTAGTCATTTAATGTCAGATCTGACAGTTTCTTTTTCTGAATCTATTTTGAATCTGAGTTGGATTCAAGTTTCCTTTATTCTGATTGATAGGATTTATTTAAGACTAGAAGAGTTATATGGTCTATAAATAACCCCTTAGGGGTGGCCTTTAGTGTATTCCAAGAGAATCCAAATGAATTAGTAATTCCTATGGTTGTAATTCATTTAGGTGAGAGATTAGTGCGAGAAGCTTAGCCACAAGGGTTTGTTGTTGTTGGCAACCATGAAAGGTTTGTAATCTTCACAGCGTAAGGTGTAAGTAATTCTTATTGTACTCTCTGAAGTTTTAATAAAGTTTCTCCTCTCTTCTTTCATGGACGTATACATGATCTGTTTAATCGGTAGAACCACGTTATATTCTTTGTTGATTTTTTATCTACTTTGAAATATTTGTTGGCCCAAAACCCATCACTCTAGTTTTAATGATGATTAACTCATGTAGTTATTGTACAAATGATCTTGTGTTTTCTAAGTCTCAGATATATGTCAAGATCTTAATCGATGTTTAGCTTCAATAAGAGATTCAAAATCAAGCGTGTTGATTCAAGAGCTCGCGCTTCAAGATCGCATCAAATACTCAAGAGAATTCTAACTCTTTGAATCATGATTTGGACCAAGTCAAGAAGGAGAATAAGATTTTCAAGACTTGAGTCTATATTTTTAAGTATTAAGATTTTATTTTTAGAAAAAATGTAAAGGATATATTAGCTATAGATTGCTCAAGCTTATATACACACAAAAAAAAAATTATATGTGTTTTCATGAGAATAATTTTGATTTTAGAAAATTCCGTTTTAGTTTTAAGCTTCAAAGTAGATATCCTTATATCTCATGAATAGATTTCATCAAAATGAGTTTATTTAGTTTATATGTGTTTTAGATTTCATCCATACACATTATTAGTTCAAATGTTTAGAAAAATTTATTTGATATTTCTATATCATGTGTTTAAGTTTCGTTTAAATCAAAACTTTGTTGTGAGCTTATTGTCAAAAACATAGATATTTTATCTTATATGTGTATTGGATCATATCCATACACACTATACTTCAAATGAGTTTTAAATATCTTATTTTTATATTTACACAAGTTTGAGAGAAATCGATTTTTCATTTCAAAGTTTGGTTTATGAAAAATACGGTTTCCAGTTTAAGACTGAATTTCTATAACGCAAATAGTTCAACTTGTTTGTAATATGTATTGATTTTTGATCACGCATATTTGGATTTCTAAGTATTTCAATAAACTGATTTTTGTGGATTTTATGTGATTGTGTGGGATTCTATAGGATATTAAAAGACCAAGTTTTAATCCTTTTAATATCCTAGACCTGATCGACCGACTGGTCGATCGAGCCAGAAGTTGGTCGACCGAGTGGTTGATGTACACAAAACCTGCACACAGCCCTGGCTTGAGGGCCGGTCGACTGGGCGGTCGACCAATCCAGAGAGTTTACTCTCTAGATCTGGCCCCGGTCGACAACCGGCCAGAGCGTAATGCTCTCTGGTTCTTGCCTAGGTCGACTGACCGGTTGACTGACTGGTCAAGACCTGGGTGTGATCGACCGACCAGTTGACTGGCAGGTCAAGATCTGGGTGCGGTCGACCGAACAGTCGACTGGCAACCCCAACGGTCATAAATATAACCGTTGGCCGGTCGACTGCCAGGCCAATCTGGCCTCAAAGGTTAGTTTTTGACAACCTATATAAATTGGGGTTTTAGGCTAGTTTTTTTAAAGATTTTTGGGAGAGTTTTCTAGAGTTATTTTCTTATCTTTCACAGAAGTTTCTTTAACAAGTTTTTAAAGCTTTCATTTTCAAATCAAAAGGAGTTTTTCAAGAGTGAATCTCTTAATTTAATCAAAAACTTTCTTGAGTTTTTCATCTCCAAATCTATCCAAGTTTTTTTCACACAAGTTTGAGCTTTTCTTTGTCATATCTATCTTATAGGAGCTTTGTTAGTGAGAGTTATTTTTGTGATCGAGAGAAGTGATCACAAGTGTTCCACCTCCTTGTATTGGAGAGTGTTGTAGAGATGCGGCCTTAGCGAACTTGTAGGCTCGTATTGTGTTGTTCTTGCGGGAAAAGTGAGGGACTTGTGAGTCCAAGAGTTCTAGTGTAAACTCGTTGTAGGTGTTGCGATACCAGATGATCTTGCGAGATCGTTATAGTGAAAAGCCTTCAAAGTGTTGAAGGCAGGGACGTAGAGCAAGTGTGTTCGAACCTCAAAATAAATCTCCCGTATTTGTGATTGCTTATCTCTCTCTCTCTCTCACTTGTCTTTATATCTTGTATACTTATATTATTTATCTCTTTATAAGCTTGATATATCTTGTACTTAATTGATATATGCTTGGAATTGTTTGCTCACTCTCGTATTCAACCAAGAGAGCCATAGTGGCACCTCAACTCTTAATGTAGAAGAATTTTGAGGAGATAGTCCAGAGCCCTTCACCAGGAATTCGGTTACACTCTTATGTTATACTTTTATGTTATACTTTGTGTGTTAGCTTAATAATTTTTATTTGCATAAATAGTTTTTTAATTCCGTATTAGTTTGCATTAGAATATCTTGTCACCCATTCACCTCCCTCTAGGTGACTTACAATATATTCTTCTTCTCTTCTTCACATTGTCTTAGTAGATCCTATGGTTTGTTTCCGCTGCGCCGTTTCAGTCGATCCAATCGTGGGGGCATCCTTTCTGGAATTCATAATAATTGGTATCAGAGCATATAAATTATTCTCAACAAGGTGAAAATATCTTCTCAAATCTACTCCTTTCTTATGATTGAAGCTTTTACAACTAGCCTTGCCTTGTACCTCAACTTTGTATTGTAGTCTTCCTGTTCCAATCTGAACACCTATTTATTCTTCAAGGTTCTCTAACTGTTAACAAGCTTCACCAGATTGTACATATGATTCTTCTTCAAAGAATCCATCTCTTTCTGTATTGCCTTGAGCCATTCCTGTTTTCCCTCGTTATCTTGTACCTTATGCAGCTATCTAGTTCACCTGTGTCTCAGCATTTTATCTCCTCGATGGCTGATGGCCACTATTAGATCTCCATAACACTAGAGTCGCTACTGGTGCTACTAGTGGAGGCTGCTTTCGTGTATTACCATGATCAATATCCTCTGTCGGAGCTTCATTGCCAACTGCATCTACCTAAACTTAACCTTCTCCTTCACCATGGATTACTGAAGTAGGCTCAAGAGAGTCAATATTGACTTTACTACCGTCATAAGAAGTCATTTTCTCTCCCTATCCTTAATATCTTCGAGAGTCTAATCTTTTAGAAAAACTAATTTTTGCTTCGGAATACCTTTTCATCCTCTGAATCCCACAATCTGTAATCAAACTGATCTTGTGAGTTTCCAAGACAGATACATGATTGAGCCTTACCATCAAGCTTGGACATTTTATCTTTTTGTAGTGAGTGAATGCTCGACATCCGAAAACCTTCACATGCTTATAATTGATATTATTTTCCATCAATACATGCTCTAGAATATCCATCTCCAATGCATATGCTGGAGAAATATTGATGATGTCGACTGATATATGCACTACGTCACTCAAAATGATTTTTGGCAATTTTGCATATGAAAGAAAACTCCGCACCTTCTCGCATATGGTATAGTTTATCCTCATTGTTAGTCCATTTTGTTGCGTTGTCTTTAGAACTTTCTCTCATGCTAAATCGCATGTTTTTTGCAATACTCCTCAATCAAACCTGTGTATTTGTCTCCATTGTCATAATAAACTGCCTTAAGTAATAACTCTGTCTCTCGCTCTACTGCCACATGAAATTCTGAAAACAGTCTAACACCTAGTCTTTGCTCATGATCATATATACCCATAACTTTTTAGAGCAATCATCTATGAAGGTCACAAAAAACCAAGGTTTGTTGAATCCTGAACTCCATAGGATCGTACATGTCTGTGTGAATCAACTTCAACACATAAGTCCTCTTTGATGATGTGACCTTCTTTGTAAACAAGATTATATGCTGTTTGTCTACAAAAAAAATATGTGCATAAATTAAGATGGGTGTTCTTCAAGTTTGATAAATGCTTCCCTTTGCTAAGAACTTCTAAACTTTTCTGACTGATGTGCCCAAGCCGCCTGTGTCACAAATCTAGAGACTAAGCGTGATCAACTACATTCATCTCATGTCAGGCTATCTTCACCTGCAACTTGTAAAGACTACAACATTGATTCTCTCGAGCCACAATCAAAGAACCTCCACTCTGCTTCAAATTTCCACCATCAAGATTCATGTAATAGTCTACAACATCTAGCTTTGTCGCTGAAACTAGATTCAGTTGAAGATCAGAGACATGTCTGACATTCTTCAGCTAGGGGTGTCAACTAGGCCGGCCCGACCCGGCAACCCACACGGGCACGACCTGGCCCACCTAGTAACTGGGGCAGACCAGGCTCCCGTCCGACCACAGATGACCCTGGCTTCACATGGTGGTCCATGGCACGCCAGGGCCAAGCCTAGCCTGAGCTGGACATATGCCTGACCCGGGCACGAATTTTGGCACGGACTGTCCATGCTGGCCCGACCCGTGTTCAATGCCCAACGGCTTTTTGAGCCACCATATAGGGTGGAGATGAGTCAGCCCGCCCCCCAACGACCCTATTTTTGGAGTTTGCAATTTTTTTTTGCAAAAAACCCAAAGCAGCTCCCTCAATAGATATTTTAGTCGTTAAGGGCTATTTTTAATTTTTTTTTTGCAAATAGCCCCCAACAGGTAGAATCTTCTTTGGGTTGAATTTTCGCAAAAAAATTACAAATAGCCCCCTCTTCCCCTCTATAAATACTCGATCTTCCTTACTTCATTTCATCACAACAAAAATCTCAAAAAAAAAACCTACAAATTTTTACTCTCTATAAAGTCTTTCAAGCTCTCGACTATAAGGCTACAAGCTCTCAAGCTTTCTCTCTCTCTCATAATCTCTACAAGCTCTCGAGTCTCAAACTCTACAAGCTCTCTCTCTCTCTCTCTCAAGTTCTACAAGCTCTCTTCTCTCTCTCAAGCTCTCTCTTAAGTTCTTAAGCTCTACATGCTCTCTCTAAGTTCAATTGTATTTGTGAGGTAATTATATTCTTGTCAAATTAGAAGTAATGGATGCATATTCTTCATTAACAGACCCTAGTCAGGCTTCTAGTTCTATAATTAATGCAAATTTTAGTTTGAGTAATGAAGAGTGACTAGCTCTTAATTTGTCTTTGACTAACACTCCACAATTTTCATTCACACAATCGTCAGATTTTAATGCTTCTTATGAACCTAACACCACTCCTCATATACATGTTAGTTCTCCAAAGAAATCAACTACCTCTACAAATCTTAAATCTAGATTTTAAAAATATTTTAATAAAGTAACTGTTGATGGAGTGAGGATGGCTCAATGTAAGTTGTGTCCAAATGTTTCATATATTTTTCTCAAAAATTCTGAAACCGACCCACTAAGCAGACATATAAAGAGTAAATACCTTGAACATCAACCACGATAAACCAAATTAGCACTTTAGGTGGCACACTAGGCACTTTTACTTATAATCGTGTTACATGTAAAACTAATTTAGCTAAATAGTTAATTTGATCTGAATATCCTTTTAGTATAGCTGAAGATGAGACATTTATAGAATTTATTATAACCACTCATAATCTGGATTTTGAGCCGAATACTAAAATACTATAAGAACTGAGATGTTTAGAGTTGTTGAAGAACAAAAATAAATGTTAATTGCAAATTCGTCTTCTTTGCCACATTAATTGCACTTACTTTTGATTATTGGAAAACTCTTAAGGGCAATCATTATATAGCTATTATTGCACATTATATTGATTTTGATGAGATTTTAAACAAAAAATTATCGATTTTAAAAAAAATTCCATCCTCACAATGCTTTAAATCTAAGTAAAATTATAATGAAGGTTGTTAGAGAATATAGAATTAATTTCAAATTTTTGCTATTTTTTTAATAATGCTAGAGAAATACTACTGGAAATGAAATTTTGAAAAATTATTTAAAACTTGTTTTGAATGGCAAAATTTCAATGTGTTTGTCACATTATTAACTCGTGTGTACATGATGGTTTGAAATTAATTAATAATTATATTAAAAAATTATTAAAAGTAGTGGCCCAAGGCAACAAACTTTCAAACATATTTATTCCAGTTTAGGCCTACTTGCTAAAAATTACCTCAAGAACTCGTTAGAACTCAACATACAATATGTTGAGTAAAACAATTCCTTATTAGCAGGCAATACATATGTTTACTTCTGTACAATTGCCAGACTATTTTATTTTCAAGTAGGAATGAGAAATTTGTAAAGTTATTTGTGAATTTTTTAAAAGATTTGAAAACGTAACAAAAATATTTTCTCGTATTTATTATCTCACGATTAGTTTAGTATTTTATGAGTTAACTGAAATTAACGAGATATTTTCTACATGTAGATATAATGATTTTCTTTGAGATATTATTGTACCTATGGAAAAAAGATCTAATAAATACTTTAAAATTTTTTCTTATATTTTTTATTTTGCTGCTATTATGGATCCTCACATTAAATTTTATAGGTGTAAATTTTTACTTGAAAATTTTTATGAATGAATAGAATATGATCATAGTGCTGCCACAATGTGGGTAGACATTGATGCTTCTATAAATCAATTTTCTGATCATTAAAAGCTACCTATGAAAATAAACAATCTACTTTGTCATCTCAAACTTTTTCTTCATGTAGGAATAGAGGTTCATCATTTTCAGGTATTTTATCAGCATCAAAAAATCTAGAACCTTTAACTCATTAAATGAGCTTCATTATTATATTCAATGAGCCACAACTCTTGAAATTGATCCAGACTCAAGATTTGATAATTTTGATATTTTAGGTGAAAATCAACTTATCATGTGCTTTCCATTATGACACGTGATTTACTAACCCCTCCGGCATTTATAGTAGCATAAGAGTCTGATTTTAGTATAGGTGGTCGAGTGCTGGCAGGATACGAGGAACCGTCTAGCGTCGAAAGTAATCGAAATGACCATATGCGAGAAGGATTGACTAGATGCAGAAAAGAGAAGATAAAATAAAATAATTGACAATATCATCGAAGACTCCTCAGAAGATGAATGAAGACTTTGAAGACTTATAATTTTTATATTTATGAATGATAAAATATTTGAAGACTTGTAATTTTTTTTATGAATGATAAATTTCAGAGTTTTTTAATTTATATTTCAATTGTATTTTTATCCATTTATCCATTTTACTGGATAATTCATAAAAAAATTAAATTCGTCACAACTTGTATCAATTTTATCAAATTTTTTTAGAATTTACTGTAAATCTCTTTTATAAGTTTAAACTTAGGATTTTTTTTAGATTTTTTATAATTTTTTTATTTTTTTAGGATTTTTAAATTTTTAATTTTTTTTAAATCCGAGTCTGCTCGGGCCGTGTCTGGCACAGGCCCAGCCTAGTCGAGTCGTGGGCCGGACCCGAGATCCCGAAGTAGGACCCGGGCCGGGTCGCTTACTTTTTGGCAGGCGAGGCGGGCTTGGCTTGGTTTGGCTCAACAGGCTTGACCCAGCCTGTTTGACACCCCAATCTTCAGCACTAACAGCCAACATGTCTCAGTCTCAAGATTTAACATATCTATTACTTACTATCTTTGATATGTCTTATCCCATCTTCAGTATACTGAAATCTCCATTGTGATATGTCACAAATACATCTCTTCTCGGAGTGACATGCTGAGTTGCTCCTTAATCCACAGGCTAATTTAAGTTTTGACGTCTCACGTAAATATATGGCTTGTCCTTGTAGACTGTCCAAAAGTCACTGTGGATAAGTCATCAGAAAGAAGTCCAAACTCTGAAAACAGGGCTAATCATAGCAACTACCTCAGCACTAAGACGCGATGGTCGAAACTCGCGTCTCAGTATTACTGCAGTAGTATCACGACAGTACCAAGACGCGAAGGTCGAAACCCGCGTCTCTACTTTACCACAATAATCAAGACGCAGAGCACGGAGCCCGCGTCTCACACAAAGCTTGACGCATAACTTGAAGCTCACATGCAAAGTTCAAGCGTTATCTCAATGACTAAACGCAAGGCCCTAAGCCCGCGTTTCAATTACAGAGGAACATGCGTCTCGGTTATAACTACCCTCATTACTGGGTGAATTACTGGCCACGTAATGAAGGAGTTTACTCCCATTATGGAGTATTTTAGGGGACACTTTTATCCCCTGAAACCTCTATAAATAGCCCAGTTTACTATGAAAGAGGGATAGTGGGGAAAATCTGGTCAGAAGAACTTCAGTTGTAAGCCGTAGAAGGACTAAGATCTCCAGCTAAAAGAAAAAGAAAGTTCAACTCTTCTAACAATTTGCTGCGTCCAAGTTTGTTCTTGCCTAAAGTCTCTTTGAGATTCTTATTGGACAGAAACTGTATTACTTCATCTGCCATCCAAGGAGAAGATTCCCAAGAAGTCTTGACGTTCACCCGGTCAACAGAAAATAAGATTCACTTTCCATTATCACATCAAGAACCCAACATTAAACAAAGGGGAGATTTGAGTTTGAATATCTCCCCTCTCTTGTAAAAAGATTATTGATCCGTTGTAATTTTCTTTACCATCAAATAAAGAATTTACACTTCGATCTTCAATTTTCTCACCAAATAGTCCTCTGCAGAGGAAAAAAAACTAGTTCCTTCATGATTGTTATTGTCTCCTCATCGTCTGATTTTTCTTCTTCTTTCCTTTCCTTTTGAGGCTTCTTTTTCTTTGGTGCCTTACACTGTTTTGCTTAGCGTCATCTCTTCTCAAAGTTAAAGCACTCATCTTTTCTCAATTGTGGTTGGCTCCTGCATTTGTGTCTCTGATCTTTCCCTTATTCTTCGATCTTCCCCGATTTCCAGTAACCAATACCTCTATCTGCAACCAACCTCCTCAGTGAGAAGATTTCTAGTCACCTTACTCATAAAGACTTTTCCGTCAGGCACTGGATTACTCAATGATAGCACAAACATTTTCAACTATCAGGAAGGAAACACAACAAAAGCATTGCTTGCAACTCGTCGTCCATTGAGACTTTCATAGATACCAATTTATAGACAATATTCTTCGCTTTATTAAGATGCTCTATGACAGAATTGTCTCCTTATACTTCAGATTCACCAACTTCCGAATAAGAAACACCTAGTTTGTGGCAGTTTTTCACTTGTAAAGACTCTCTAGGGTATGCCACAGAGAATATGCAACTTCACCATAAACACAATGTGAAACACCAAATCTTCTAGCCATTGTCTAGTGTATCCGACAACCTTGCTATCAAACTTTTTCCAATCCATTTCAAAGTTTTCTTTGGCCTGACTTGCTTTCTTTTTAGAAGTTCATGCAAATCCTCGCAATACAATAGATCCTCCATATGGGGCTTCCAAATCATCCAATTGTTTCCATTGAGAGAAATTATCCGATTGTTCGAGGTATTCTCCATGTCTTTAGCCAACCTTTCTCTGATATCGCTCTGAGTATGATTTTCTTCTTTGTTTTTTGTGTTTTTATTTTACTTGCCATGATCGTAGATCAGCGAGATCATGAGTCGGATTCGTGCGTAATGATCACGAGTCACCCTCAATGTTTCCACAATTGTTCTGATATAGAGGTTTCAATGGAATGTAATATCCCAGCAAAGAATATCTTCTCTCTCCCTACTTTCTTTCTCAATACAAGTTGAAATTCCCCTGGATCTTCTTCTCTCTGAGCTAAAGGCAATACTCTACAGCAACAGGCTTAGATGTTGAGTGCACAACGTGAGGGCTACATATAAGGCTTATCTTTATATCTCAGAGTTAGATCACCACAAACTGGTTGCACTGCTGGACAGACAAAATCTATCCTAAAGACAACGATCATTCCATACCTCGATAAGTCTTATCTCTAAATCTCTTTCTTCTTCATTATATTCAACCTCTTAGTTCTCGTGCATTTGTTTTCCAACACCTTGCTTTTCTTGAGAGAGACCAATCCTTAATTTAAAGATTTTCTAAGAATATTATTATATAAACATGAATAAGAAGCAAATACGGTTATAGATACTTAGATTTTGAGCACGGTGTGATGCATATGTAACAATCTTTATGTTTTTTATATCCGAAATATAATTTGTAACTATATAGTTTGTTTTATTCATTTTCTTGTTATTATGTCTTTTTTAATTTAGATGTGAGATATTATGTTACTTTGGTGATGTATAAGTCATGCAAAGATATTAAATTTAGAAGGAGGAGTGAGATTTAATATGAGAAATCTTATTAGAATTTAAATGAAAGAATCTCGTAGAACCAAACTCAAATTTTTGAGACCTCATAGAATTTGCATTATTTAGTAAATATTATTAATTTTATTAGATTTATGGAAACTTCCCTAGAATTCTTTAGATGACCCACTTGTCTTGAGCAACTAAATCACAAGCTAGCTTTCAAAGTAATACTCACATCTTTTTTGGACACGTGATCGTTCATAGGAATCCAGATAATTTAGTGTTCATTAAAGCAAAACAAATTCAGTGGGAAATAACCAAAAGATATATACTTTTTACGTGGCTTGTTAGAAAGAAATCTTTGAGTTGTTTTCATCAAGATCAATAAATCTAAATTTGTTGTAAGTTTTACTGTAATACAGTTGTATAATTTCTTTATGTGAATAAAAAAAATCGAGATTCAAATCTCATAAGCAATGAGATATTGTTAATTTGTTCTCGTAAAATAGACACAAAAATTAATAGTACAAGCAAGTGATTGCAGAATGTGGGGTGTTTGGTTTGAAGGAAGTGGGCGGAAGTAAGGAAATGGGGAAGTATAATTGATCACTTCCCTATCTATCCAAATACCGGAAAAGGAAAATAAGAAAACCCCTTTTCTTTTTCTATTTTCTCTTTTACACAACCATTTCCTCACTTCCATAGTGCTACAGTTAATTTTGTGGTCATGTAAATCTCATTTGTAATAAGTTGTAGCACAAAACAGTTAATTTTTTGATCATGTAAATTTTACTTGCATTCTAATTACAGTCCATTTTTTATTTTTCTTAATTAATTTTTATTTTAATATTATTTTGCGGTCAACTTTGTGGTCAACTTTTCCACTTCCACTTCCACATTATCATCCAAACACCGGAATAGACATAACATTTTCCAAACTACACTTCCCAACAACATCCAAACACCGGAAAACTTACTAACCAATTCTCAAGTTCCAAAGGAAACTATTATCACTTCCTTACTTCCTTACTTCCTCACTTCCACCCTTAACCAAACAGGCAGATGATAAATAAATAATTTAATAAATACAAGTTTGTTAGCACAGTGATTTTGAAAGATCATGCACTGATTATTGAATGTTGATGGGAGCAGGTGTGGGGGTAGATAGATGAATTGTTTGTGGTGTTAATATCATAATTAATTTTTGCAGGAATGGATGGTGACATCTCAGTCCCAAAGTGCGACATGGGAATGGGATGCGACTCCCTCGTCCTCGTTGGAAATATATGATGATATTTATTTTTACCCCATCTTTTTCTCAATTATGACACTTGCATTGCATTAACACATCACAAGCATTGACTGCTGGAAACTTTCTGACTGTGGGGGCCACGGTGCTGCTCACGTGGCAGACAGCGTCGTGCTTTCGTCCGTGTGCGGGGCCCAGCTCAGCTGACACTGTCCCCTCGCTGGGCCCCTCGCGTGGGGCCTTCGCATTTAAGTGGTTGACTCGTAAGCCTCCAGTCAACGCTGCGGGGAAAATTAAGGATGGAAAATGAAGAGTAGAAACGGGTTTAATTAAGAAAAAAATTGTGAAAATTGTTTTCAAGGAAATGATGGAGATCTTGTGTCCTAGATTTTGTCTGTTGTTTACTGGATTTTTTTTTTTTAATCTATTTTACTTGAAAATTGTTTTTATATTGTTACGTTTCTATGTCAAACTCATGTTACCTTTTCGACTGATAATTGAATATAAAATGTATTCTCTCATCTCAGATACAACTATTTTCTAATAATACGTTTGATAATATCATATTACACCCAGTGTTTTTGAACAAAATTAAGGGATCAGTTCGTCCATTAATTAAATTCATATGTTGCTACATAGATGGTTTTGATTCATTTTTAAGACGATACTGCAATACACAAACGAGCAAACTATTAGTTTTATTCAGATTAATAATTTTAGTTACATGTATAATAATAGACAAGTGTAATTAATCAGATTTGCTGATTCTCGTCTATTCTCATCAAATTTGTAAGGTCTCTCCCTCGCAAATGAGAGATTTCAAGTTCAATCAGCGCAGTTGTTGAAGATGAGATTTAACTTGGATAATTAAAATAAATGGTGACCTCTATCTTCTTTCTTCGGAAAAAAATTTAAAAGAACAATTAATTTAAAGGATGAAAAATCAAAATTATTCAAGTACAGGGAAATAAATGGCGATACTTTGGGGTCTGGCCTTGTCGGCTATGTTGGTTTCGGTAGTATTTTTTCCTTTTTTCTACAAATATTTTATTTTTCTCCCATCTCCGTTGCTGCGTTGGGTCAGAGTGGAACGTAGGCAAAGGAGTATTGATTCCTGTGATTTATTATTTATTTAATTTAATGATGATTAGTAGACTATGGGAACTAATTACTTCCCAAATATAATAACAATCTTGATTTGAAGCAAAATTCTTTGTATGGAATCAAAGACCAGACAGGTCAGCCTGGGGAGAACTTGTGTCAATATGTTCAATGGGTCAATCACTCGATTAACTGATTAAAATTAACCTAAAATTATTTATCTATTTTAGAGTTTTCTAATTGCATATCATAATAATAGCTAGAATAAAAAAACTACATGTTATCTGCACTGCACTTCCTAGATTATTAAGCAATCAAAATATGGGTAACATTTAATAGTAACTGGTTTAATACACAACTCCCTGTACGATATGAAGAAAATTAGATACATGGTTTATAATCTCAGTATCAGTATTAGTATCAGCATTGGCCAATAATTTTTTGTATCAATATGGTCAGTATCGACTTCAATATCGGTAATATCGGCTATCGATAATTCCAGCCCTGTTACCGGCCAATATTATAATATTATAGGGTTAATATGGTATTGGATATCTCAAAACTCGATACGATATTGTCGATATATGTGTGTGTGTGTGTGTATATATACAGAAAAATGTATATCAGTCGATAGTTAAGAGTGCCTCTCAGCTATCGGTGACGTGGCACAATATGTGTCACATAATTCGATAGTCTTAATGGCACCCCGCTTTTTGAAAATAATTGAAATTACTAAAAAAAACCTTATCGTTCAAAAAAGACAATTTTTTTGAGATGATGTATTAGTTTTATATTTTTTATTATTATTTTTCTCTCATTTTATATGTCTATCTCTCTATGCCTCCTCACGCTGTCAGATCTAGGATTTGACTCGTTGAGAACGTCGTTCTAAATAACGAGAGGGGGATCAGATATTGATTTTTAGTTTGCAGGCCTAGATCTTCATCAGCTATTTTGACAGGTTCTTTTTCTCTCTCTATGTCAGCTTCAATATTTTCCATCATGATTCTTATCTTCCTCTTCTTTAAAAGGAAGGCCTATCAGAAATTTTTCATCATCAAAAATGTTGGTCGTTCGATTTAAAATCTAAAAGACATGTAAAATACATATAAATATATAACTAATCTGTCAGTACCGCGACTAAAGTCGCAGGAAAAAAATTATTTTAAAAGTTGTCCTTTTCATCAAGACAGCGACTTTGCTCGCATTCACGATAATAAACTGTTAGATAAAATTTAGCTCTGTGATCATAGTCGTAGTATAAAATTTCATCTTCAAATCATTTGTTTTACAAGACTGCGATCAAAGTCACGGTCGAATTAAAATTTATTAATAAAAAGACTGCAACCTTTGGTCAAAAAATAAAAAATAAGTTATAAAATATTGCGACTAAGTTCGCAGTGTTATCAAACAAAACTTTTCAAAAAGACTGCTATTGCATCAGACTGCGACCAATACCGCAGTCTTCTAATCATCTTAATTACTTAACTTACAAGACCTTATTCACTGCTTCAATTGATTACGTCTCTTGTCTCATAAGAATGCGACTACGGTCGCAGTATCCTATTTAGATTACTTAATATAAAATACTATGACAAAAGTCGCAGTGTTAACAAAACATTCTCAAAGAAACTGTTGTAACATAAGACTGCGACCGAAGTCGTAATTTTCTAATCATCTTAATTAATTAGCTTACAAGATCTTCGTCTCTACTTTAATTGATTGCGACTCTTATTTCATAAGACTGCGATCATAGTCGCAGTATCCTATTTACGTTATCAATGTCAAAAAATACTGCGACCGTAATTGAAAAAATAAAAAAAAAAGTTGCAACACTGCGACCAAGGTCGCAATGTAAAGTAAAAAATAAATCTAAAAAGTGAAAATGATGTTAAAAAATTTAAATCCAAAATTTTTCTTTTCAGAAATTGCGACATCGATTGCAATTTCAGAAAACAAAAAAAAACTAAAATAAACTGTTTCAAGTCACAGTAATAGATTTTTATTGTGATTAAAACATCTTTCAAAAAAAAATGAGTAATCAAGATCTGTAATTTTTTTGTTTGAAAAAACTTAAATGTTTAGATTTGTAATTTTTTTTGTAGAGGAACAGTTGTAGCTAAGTTAAAAGTGAAACTGAGGGTATTTTAGTTATTGGGTAGCAATAAAGCGGTTGAGGGTTTTTTCGAGTAGAATGTTTTGCCTATTTACCACCTAAATTTTCGACTTCTCTGGGGCTAATATGAAACCATATCACGCCGACTGAGAAACTCTCTCAGCTGACGGCTGAGATACAGATACCACACACACACATATATAAATGTATGTATGTATGTATGTATGTAGACACACACAGGAATCGGCCAACGTTTAAGACCATGATTAAATATATATAGCATTTTCTTGAGTCTTCGTTGAGTTCACTTGGCATTCTTTCTATTTATTTCCAAGAAAATACAAATCTAAGTATAATTATGCAACAACAGATGATAATAGAGTAGCAATAACCAACACTGAAATTGGATTTCCGTATTCCTTTCTCTTGTCGGCAATATGATGCTAAATGAAAATTTACATGTTAATTGCAGGAAAAAAAATTACAATAAATACTAGCTACAACGCTTAATAAATACTATAGCTCCAACAATATTAATTGCAGCAATATTAACTTCTTTTTTATTCTCTTATTAGTATTTTGGCTGGTCAACAGAAAATTTACATTTAGTTTTTTAGATAAAATTTACATATATCAAATGCTTCATCAAACAAACTAGCAACAAATTAATATTTGCATTTTCAACGCACCAACAGGCTAAAGGGGAGGCAAAATCACAGTCCATAAGATTCCTCCAACTAATTATATGTGTCAGTTTAGATCATAAATGAGAGGATTGGTATTTTGAAGTCCCCTATTTTTTTTTTAATTCAACACTTAATTATGTACAAAGACACAGTTATCTAATTAATTTACCTTAATAATTAGCTGGAGGGCGGCGCTTATTGTCCAAATAAGCAGATAAATTGGAAAGCTTGGGTGCCTCTGAATCACTTCACAGTAAATCTATTCCAAGACTTATGTTCCTTAAAAAAATAATGACAGATTTCCCATTAATGCTCTATAATTAAATATTTCACCATATTTTATTGGGTAATTGTAATATTATTATGGAGTATTTCGCCCATGTCTCCTAGTTCTCAGTGTAATTGAGAAAAAATTCAGGGGCGCAATTCTTTTAACCCAGCTCCATTCACCTCAGCGTATTGTAATAAAATAGCGTTTTCATTGATTTTCTCTCAAAATCAACTCACCTCTTTCTTTCCCATATTTTTGCCCCATTTTTCAGGTCCAGGCTTTGTTCTTCACCACTTGGCATAAAGAAAGCGTGTTTTCATTACAGGTGAGTCTCACCGCGAGCGGCTGCATCATCATGACATTTTTATGAGGACTGTGATTATGATCGCAGTCCTAATAACGAGTAAAAAAAGAGCATTTTGTAAGATTACGATCATGGTTACAGGCCAAAAAAAGAGTTAAAAGCAAGTCATTTTTTGTGAGAACTGTAATCATGCTCACAGTCCTAATAAAGAAGACTGCGATCATGATCGCAGTCCTATAAAGACTTAGAAACATAACATTCTTGTAAGGATTGCGATCATATCGCAGTCCTATAAAGACTCAGAAATATGACATTTTTGTAAGGCCTGTGATCATGGTTATAATCCTAATAAAAACTCAAAATTAGTGCATTTTTGTGAAGATTGCGATCATAATCACGGTCCTCTATATACCAGCAGTCTGCATTTTCGAAGCAGTTCATTTTTTCGAAGCGATTATTACAGAGCATTTGCGTCTTTCGCCGCTGAGGAGCGTTTCAGCGCTTGACACATGGACGTACGTGATTGGTTTAAAAAGGAAGTGATTCATGTGAAATAAAATATCCGCATGAGTTTTTTTTCTAATTATAGTTTAACATCGGTGGTGATGGTATCAAAATCCCCCAATTATTATTGTATGTATAAATATACGATTTGTTTTAACAATCCATAGGCTGCTAAGAATTATGTTCGGAAATTAAGGGTATTACATCACTGCACAAACTAAGCGGCGGGATTTTGTTGTATTGCGGTAACAAGTGGAGTTGTTGAGGATTATTTGGGGCCTAAAATTCCCTTTAATGGGAATTATTTGATATTTTATGGAGGTTTTAGTAAACTTTATTTCCACTTTTTTGTCTCATTTCTATCTCCAAGAAACCTTTCATTATTTCACTGAAAATGCATAATTTTTCTAAGGACAGGACAAAAAAAAAGTTCAAGAACAACACAAGGTTGATAGATTGACAAAATATTAATAAGAATAAGTTGTTTTTATGAAAATTTTGTACTTCACTGATGAAAAAAATAGCTGGACAATATAATTTGTAATGGATTTGTAATAGAAAGTTCACAACACAAATTCAACACATTCATAAATAAATTATTGAAAGAAACCTTCTTTCAAATCTGTATACCTTTGTTTGAAAAAGAAAATGGAGAAACCTCCCTATTTCTTTTGAAAAAGGAGAAACCTCCTGTTTTTTTTATATGAAGGTGAGAGAGACCCATCTCATTCTTAGAGAAAATAAAGTAATGATTACATAAGATGACGTTGGTAGAAAATCTGGTCAAGGGTTGGATAAGTCCAAGCAGCGGACGACACATCTATGGTAGAGGGGAGAAGTCGAAACTGAGCTGAGGATGTTCCAGAGTTTTCAATTTTTTTTTTGAGGGGGGGAGAGCAAATCGTGTATGAGTGTTTTTATGCAAATCAGCACCCTTCTATTAGGAGATGTTTCATTAAATTCTTATTAATGAAAAGTCAGGATTCTCACCTCAAAGTTTTATGTATAAAAAATAGTGCGCAAGTACTTTATCAACATTTTAGAACCAAGTCTTCATGTTACCAAAGTATTCATTTATGATAAGAATGGCAAAAATTAAAATACTCCTCTCAATATATTAAGATTTTTTTTAGAAAAAACTCGCGGTTAACCTTCAATCTATATACATATCTTATTCATATATGTCACGCCCTGTAGAATTCGAACCAGTGCCCATTAAAAAGTAAACCCAACAGCTTATCATTTGACCACATGAGACACAATATATTAAGATTTTATCTTTCTTATTTCTTTCTTTATCCTCTTGAAGAAAAACTCGCTCACTTTAGAAAACAAAACAGAGAGTTTCTTTTCACGAGCGCCCTGTAAATTAATTCTATTGATTCTTGCTGGCATTATCAATATTTCTCAATCTACGTAATAATTGGAGTGAGCCAAATGAAATAATTGCTCAACTACTTCAGTTTAATTAACATGCACCTCATAATTAGAAATGGGTCAATTGCAACTCCAAGCAACACCCCTAGAACTATTTTTGATCGTGATATTTGTGTCAACTACTTTCATCGTCTTTTCCGTATTTTGCACCTTAGCCTCAAGTCATACTTTATGTCTAATTTATGTAATGATAATAATTGTTCCGACATGAAATTTAATGTGGTTACTTTAAAGCTTGTTCTCAAATCATCAAGACGCCTTGTTTTGGTATCGTTGAGAGTCAATTTTTCACTTTCATCTCGATCTTACAGCACCCCAATTTTCTTTAAATAATTAATAATAATTAATCCCACAGCTCCAAACTCCAAATCCGAAACTCCCTTTATAAAAACCTCCCTCACTCTCTCATTTCTCACTTCCCATCGCTTCCTTTTTTTTTTTCCAACGTCTTCAAAAAAAAAAAATGGAAGGAGAAAGAGAGAGAGAAACTCATCCCATGTCTTTCTTGGACTCCTCCACCTACTCCACCGCCGGCGACCTTGACTGCAGCTTCACCTCCACCGCCTCCACCTCCTCCTTCGCCACCACCTTCGCCTCCTCCGCCTCCGCCTCCGCCCGCAGCAGCCTCAGCCACAGCCTCCCCTCTTTCTCCAGCGCCACCTCTTTAATCAACCCTCTTCCTCACTCCAAGTCCAACTGTAGCCCCCACTGGTCCGCCGTCCGCGCCGCCGCCAACCTCTCCCGCGACGGCACCCTCCACCTCCGCCACCTCCACCTCCTTCGCCACCTAGGCTCCGGCCACATCGCCCGCGTCTTCCACTGCCGCCTCAAGGGCTCCGACAACTTCGACTTCGCCTTGAAAGTCGTCGACCTCGACGCCATCAAGGACCCCGACGCCAAGCTGTCGCAAGTGCGGACGGAGGCACGTGTGCTCGCGGCACTCGACCACCCGTTCCTCCCCACTCTGTACGCACGCATGGACGCCTCCCACTACGCGTGCTTCCTGATCGACTACTGCCCCGGCGGCGACCTCCACTCCCTCCTGGTCCGCCACCCGGGGCACCGCCTCCCCCTCCCCGCCGTCAGGTTCTTCGCCGCCGAGGTCCTCCTCGCCCTCGAGTACCTCCACGCCCTCGGCTTTGTCTACCGCGACCTCAAGCCCGAGAACGTACTCATCCGCTCCGACGGCCACATCATGCTCTCCGACTTCGACCTCTGCTTCTCCGACGACAACCTCACCCCCCGCCTCCACCGCCGACCCACCCCCGGCACCACTAAACCATGCCGGCAGCAGCATCGGAGCTGCAGCTGCTGGGTGGAAGAAGAAGAAGACAAAGAGGAAGAGCTGGAGGTGGTGGCGGAGCCCGAGCAGGCGTTCTCCCGAGCTTGCGTTGGGACCCACGAGTACGTGGCGCCGGAGATCGTCAGCGGGGCCGGGCATGGTAGCGGGGTCGACTGGTGGGCGTTCGGGGTGTTCGTCTATGAGCTCATCTACGGGAGGACGCCGTTCCGGGGGTCGAGTAAAGAGGCGACGCTGAAGAACATCAAGAATACGAAAAGAGAGCTCAGTTTCCCTGATTCGAGAGAAGACAAAGATAATGACTGTGACGAGGACGACGAGATGAGCCTGGCGAGGGATCTGATCAGGAGACTGCTAGTGCGGGAGCCCAAGGAGAGGATGGGGAGCAGGAAAGGGGCCGCGGAGATCAAGAAGCACCCCTTCTTCCACGGGGTCAAGTGGTCGCTGGTGCGGTGCGCGAAGCCGCCCGTAGCTGTGGGGCCCGCGGGGGCGGTAGTCGTGAAGGACGGGGGGCTGAGGAGGAGGAGGGGGAGGAGATCCGCTGCCGCAGCCGGCCGGTGGTGGAGCAGGATGGCCAAGGGGAGGAGCAGTTGTTGTAGTACGGCCGGTTCGGGTGGTAAAAGTGTTGTTAGTAGTAAGAAGGGGATTAAGTTGGGATTAATGGGCTCTAAGTAAAATAATTATGGTCATAGTAGTAAGAGCAATAGGAAGGCAACGAAAGAGAGAAGCAGGAAGTAGGAGTTTTTTTTTTTTTCTTCTAAATGAGTGCTTTTGTGATTTTGTTTTGTACAAAGATGAGCTGAGCTGAGATTTGAGTTCTAGTGATGTGCTGTTGATTGTGTATATGATGACAAGTAATTAGTTGTTAATAACTACTTTTTCTTTTAGTTTTATGATGATTACTTGATGATTAATTTTCATTTCATTTTTATTTTCATTAAAATTTTGAAGCAATTTTTCTATTTGCCTTCAAAGTAGGTGAAAATTAGGTTTTATTTTTTATTCTGACATGTGGGCCTCACGAGCTTTTCATCACCTCCGCTCTTTTTGTTCGCTGTGAAACTAAGAAAAAGTATATGAGCCCGACGTGAAACCACAACTTTTTAGCATTACAGTGTTGAGTTAGAATTTTGAGTTAAAAGCTCGAAAAATGCCCGAAAACTCAGGCCCCACACATTTTCCCTTACTTTGTTTTCCAACAGCCAAACAAGGCCTTAGAAAAAGGAACGGAAAATAATCAGTATGGTCATGAAACAATTGTACCCGAGAAAGTATAACTTTGAGACAGAGAATTTTAGAGAGAGTAGAAGTAGAAATTCTTATTGATTTGTAAAGTGTACATTGAAATGATCAGGAATGGTCTATTTATAAAAAAAACTTTGGGATACTATGTAGTCATTATTTGCATGCTTGCATCATCTTGCGCCATTGCACAGTAACTTTTACTATAATAGTAGGGGGCAGAGACATTCATTTATAACACTCCCTCTTAGATGTCCATTATTTATGATGTCTCATTAAAAATCTTGTTAGGAAAACCCAGTGGTATAAAACTATAGCGAAAGAAAAAAGAGTACACCATCTCTATATACGTGTTCTATGTTGCCTTGTTAAAAATCTTACCAAGAAAGCCCTATGAGACAAAATTATAATAAGGGAAAAAGAGTGCAGCGACGTAAACTGTTCCTCAAGTTGGTATCAGTAATTCTTTCATATAAATCTCGCAGATGACGCATCTCAATATCACAAATAAGATTTCTGAGAATTGTAGTGGGAAGTGTCTTTGTGAAGAGATATGTCGCATTATCACTTGATCGAATATATTGAATTTTAATTTTCTTATCCTTTTCAAGCTCTTGGCTGAATGAGAAGAACTTCAGGGGTATGTTCTTGGTTCGGTCGCTTTTGATGAACCATTTCTTCATTTTAGTGATGCATGCAGCGTTGTCTTCAAACAGTACTGTTGGATCTCTGTTGACTAGTAATCTACGAGTTACTTGGATGTGTTGAGTTACGACCTCAACCATATACATTCCAACTTACTTCATGGAGTGTTATGACTTCAACATGATTAGAAGTGACAATAAGTGTCTACTTTTGTGAACACCAAGAGATCTCCGTACCTCCACATGTGAACACATATCCTATTTGAGACCTGATTTTATGTGGATCTGACAAGTAACATGCATCTGTATAACCAATCATTTCTTATTTTGATCCTCTGAAATAAAATAAAGCAAACTTAGTTGTTCCTCGAAGATAACGAGATATATACTTAATACTATTGTAATATCTCCATGTAGGAGATTAGCTAAATCTTACTAATAGACTAGTAGCAAATATTATATCTGATGGGTGCAATTAGTTAGATACATAAGAGCTCCAATTGCACTTAAGTATGGTACTTCAGGACCAAAAGGCCTCTTCATTATCTTTGCGAGGGCGAAATGGATCATTTTTCACATTCAATGATTTAACAATCATTAATGTGCTTAAAGGATTTGCTTTATCCATGTTAATGCGTTTCAAGATCTTTTCAGTATAATTTGATTGATGTAACAATATTCCACTTTTAAGATGCTTAATCTGTTAACCAATATAATATTTGGTTTCTCCAAATCTTTCATTTCAAATTCATTCTTTAAATACATAATTGCTTCTAGGATTTCTTTATGAGTCCCAATGATATTTAAATTATCAATATAAATAATAATGATAATGAATTCGGATGTTATTCTTTATAAAAATACATGGGCATATATGATTATTCAATATCCTTCTTTTAACAAATACTCTCTTAAGCGATTATACTACATGTAACGATCTTTGTAATTTGATCGAATATAATTCTTTGGATTTTGAAATTGATGCTTCAGGCACCTTAAATCCTTCAGGGATTTTCATATAAATATCACTATCAAGTGATCCATATAAATAAGCTGTAACAACATCCATAAGACGCATTTCTAAATATTTAAAAACTAATAGGCTGTTTAAATATCTAAACGTAATTACATTCATTACTAGAGAATACGTTTCTTTATAATCAATTTCAGGTCTTTATGAAAAATCTTGAACAATAAGTTGAGTTGTACCTCACAATCTCATTTTTCTTGTTTCCTTTCGCATAAAAACCCATTTGTATCTTACTAGTCTCACGGCTTCAAGTGTGAGGACAATAAATTCAAATACTTTATGCTTATAAAGCTAATTCAATTCAACCTGTATAGCGTCTTTTCATTTTGTCCAATTATGTCTATTTTGACATTCAGTGACGGATCTTATTTCAGGATTCTCACTTCTTCATGCTACGTAATAGAAAAATATTTCATCCATATTTTTTATCTTATTTCGATCCCATAATCCTTATGTATCAATATAATCAATAGAGATCTCATGATTTTCTTACAGTCAGGATTTTCTATCTCTTGATTTGTCTTATTTTGTATTTCTTCTGGAACACATTCCTCCATATTGGGGTTATAATAGTTATTTGCTCATTTTCTGTTCGAGAATTTTTATCTTTGAAACGATTAATCACCATATTTCAGGCGTATCTTAGACTCATTACTGACTTCATTTTCAGATTATCCTTTTGGAATTTCAATCCGAGTAGGAGCATTTACAGCTGGTATATATAATTTAGTCACTCCTTTTGTATCAGTGAACGCATCTGGCAATTGATATATTATTTCTTATAAATGCATAATCTTTTGCACCTCTAATTCAAATTATTTTGTGTGAGGATTAAGATGCAATAAAGATGGTTCACTCTATGTAATCTCCTTCTCTAGCTTTTCTTTTCTTCCCCTAATGTTAAAAAAATTGCATTATTGAAATGGCAGTTGGCAAACCGAGCCGTAAAAGTATCACTTGCTTTAGGCTCAAAATATCTTATAATAGAAGGGATTCATAGCTGACATATATTCCTAGTCTTCTTTGAGGACCCATCTTTGCACGTTGTGGTAAAGTAATCGGTACATATACCGCACAATCAAAAATTCTGAGATGGGAAATATTTATTTATTAATCAAATACTAATTGTAATGGGAAGTACTCATGATATGCACTTGGTCTGATGCAAAATAATGCTGCAGCATATAAAATTGCATGACCCCATATAGAAATAGGAAGTATTGTTCTCATTATTAATAGTCTAATAATAAGCTGAAAGCGCTTAATTAGTGATTCAGTCAATTCATTTTGTGTATATACATGGGCAACATGATGCTCAACAGTTATCCCAATTAACATACAATAATCATTAAAGGCTTGGGACGTAAACTCACCAGCATTATCAAGTCTAACATTCTTGATTGTGTAATTAGGAAATTATGCTCGTAATCTAATTATCTAAGTAAGAAATCTCGCAGATGCCACATTACAAGTTGATAATAGACAAACGTGTGACCATCTATTAGAGACATCTATTAATACCATAAAGTATTGAAATGGTCCACACAGTGGTTAATATGCCCACATATATCTCCTTGAATACGTTCAAGAAATGTAGGTAATTCAGTTTTTATTTTAGCTGGTGATGGTCTCATGATTAATTTACCAAGAGAATAAGCCTCACTTGAAATTTTACTGGTTTGAAGGATCTTTTAGCCCTTTAAAGTATGTCCATGTGAATTCTCAATAATCTTTCGCATCATTATTGAATCAGGATGACCTAAGCAGTCATGTCACAGAGTTAATTTCTATGTATCTTCTTTAACGATCATATGTGACTCAATCACATTTATATATGTGTAATACAATTTTGAGAAAAATTTTGGTAGTTTTTCTAATATGTACTTCTTTTCTGATATATAAGTAGTAATATATATACTTCATATTTTCTTCAGTTGCAGACTGAGTATCATATCCATGAAGATATATGTCATTAAAACTCAATAAATTTCTTTTGAATTTTGGTAAAAACAAAGCATTTTTTTTTTGAAAAACTTTATTCCATTTGGCAATATGAAGCTGGTGTAGGCTGTCTAAAATGTTAGCCCAAGAGGTTACACTCTCCAATTATTTTTGTGTTTTGATGATGACAAACCAAATTAGTGCTATTTGGTACTAATGATTTTGTTTAAGATAAGTTTCAGGTTTTGTACCATGTTTAGAGTTCATTCGCTTCGCTGTTGCAAAAACTTCTAAGTTCCACATAGCAATGAAGGCAATTTGCTCATCAAGGAAGGATCATAGAAGAGAAGGCACTAGCAAGGCATTGGATGGCTCAAAGACGTGAAGATTGCTCAGAGGTCCTTAGGTTTTGTATTTTTAGTTTTATAGCTTGTTAAAGAATAGAGATTAGGTTTGAAGCTCAATCACACACGTTTTTGCGCATATACTATTTCTTAGTTTATTTCCTATAAAATATATAAAATATTTTAGTACAAAATCTTTCTTCTACAAATTTCTTTTTATGTTACATACTGAATTCCTGTTTAAAATAGTTTTGTTAAAAATATTTTTCTTCTCAAAATTCTGTCTTTATTTCGTTTTCTGACCTGATCCGGTCGACCGGCAGTCTACCGACAGTCGACCGAGTCTGTGTCAGGCTGGTCCGGTCGACCGGACCAGTCGACCGAGGTCCTGGCAGAATGCACGTATCCGTGTGCATGTCTGTCGGTCGACCGGGGCAGTCGACCGATATTTATTTTTGAGTCACAGTTTGTATCAGTCGACCGGGTCGGTCGACCGATAGCCTATAACGGTCGGAATTTTGTACTACCGGTCGACCGGCCCGGTCGACCGATGTAGCCGTTGAACAGTAACGGGCAGATTTTTAAGAGCTGTTTATTTTTGTCTTTTGTGTTTAAAAATTCGTTTAAGGATATATTTTGATCTAATTACCTCCTAAACATCAGTAATTATGTTTTATCCTTAAACCCTAGCCCTCTCCTATAAATAGAGGTGTTTGGGGAGAGATTGGTTACAACAACAATTTTTAAGAGAAAAATTCAAAAGTTTGAGAAATTCAAAAGAGCATGTTTCTTGGTTTTTGTGCTAATATTCTCACTCTTTTTCTGAATTGGTTTTTGTGATACTCTCTGATTTAATTTTTCTTTTCACCTTACACAAGAGCTTCATTCCTACTCAATATTCTCTAAGGACCTTTGTAAGGGAAGAGATATTTGAAAGAGAGAGTTTGTGGTCTTTTGACTACTCAGAGATAATTTGTACTTGAGCTTTGTGAAATTGGGTACTCCTGTGTGTTGGGTACTGCAGTGATTGTGTAACTGTCTGTGTGATAGTGAAGTAGCTAGAATCCTTCTGGGGAAGGCGGGGAGTAGAGCTGGGTGCTCGAACCTCGATAACATATCCTTGTGTTTGCGATTGGTTTACTTTCTTGCACTCTTTACTTTACTATACTTGCTCTTATTTTTACTCATCATAATCATTGTCATACTTACTTGCTTGCATTCATCTTGTGATTCTTGTTTGGTGACTGTTGTAGCTTTAATTTTTAAATTGCCCTTTGATTAGCATATTCACCTATTCACCCCCCCTCTAGGTGATTTTCAATTGGTATCAGAGCTTGGACTCTAGGTTTGGCTTAACATCCATAGAGAGATCCTTAAAATATTGCTAATCAATATTTTCATTCATCCATTCATACACTAGTAAATATGGCCGACAACATTAAAACCCCACCTAAATTTGATGGCCTAAATTTTCCCATTTGGAAGGTTAGGATGACTATATTTTTGCAATCACTAGGTAGCTTGGTAGCTAAGTCCTTGACCAAACCCTACATAGCACCCGATAGTGATGAGAGCACTTGGACCGACTTCAACTTTAGAGAATATGAGGCTAACTCAAAAGCCCAAAACTCCCTTTAACCGCCTTGAATGAGGATGACCTTACACGGGTAATTCATTGCCAATCCGCCCATGAGATTTGGCAACACTTATTGGTCACGCATGAAGGGACTTCACAAGTCAAGAGAGCTAAAATAGATCTCTTGAGGTCCCAATATGAATCATTTAAAATGCTTGATGATGAATCCATTGATTGTATGATTACTCGTTTCACTAAAATTACAAATGGTCTTTCTTCCTTAGGTGACGTCATCTCCAACGATCAAAAGGTGCGCAAAGTGATACGAGCTCTTCCTCTATCTTGGGAGATAAAGGCCACCACCTTGAAGGAATTAAACGACAAGGATGAGATGGACATCATTAGTCTCATTGGGAACCTAAAGACCCATGAGATGGAAAAGAAAGCAAGAGAAGAGGTTGCTCCAACAAAGAAGAAGTCCATAACTTTCAAGTCTTCATCCACTCTTGAAGACGATGATGAAGATGAAGAAGAAGATGAGGAGCTCTCCCTCCTTGTACGAAACATGAAGAGATTGTACCGAAGGAAAAAGTTTAACTTCCAAAGAAAGTTTGAAGACAAAAGGGAGGAAAGAGTTTGCTACAATTGCCGAAAGCCCGGACACATGATAGCGGATTGCCCGGAGCTCAAAAAGAAGATAATTTCCTCCTTCAAGCATAGGAAGTCGGAAGAAAAGAAAGCCTACAAGGCAACATGGGATTCGGAAAGCGAGTCCGAAGAAGAAGAAGCGGATACCGCAAATATGTGTTTCATGGCAAACACACCCAAGGTAAACCCTCAATCTCTTGATGATAATGATGATGATTTGAGTAAGGAAGTTCTAGTTCATGCTTTTGTAGAACTTTCCGAAACTTATGATAACAAGAAAATGGAATGCTTTAAATTACAAAAAGAAGTTTCTTTTCTTAAAAATCAACTTGCTTTGGTTTCAAAAGAAAAAGATGATCTTTCTTCCAATCTTGTTTCTATTCAAAATGAATTTGACGCTTATAAGATTTCTTGTAAGGGTAAAACCCCTATTGTTGATAATAAAGAAATTTCTTCCTTAAAAACCAAAATGGTTGATTTTGAAAAGGTTTTGAAAGATTGTGCTTTTAACACCAAGAAGCTTGAAGAAAAGTTTTCCAAAAAGCACACTTCTCATGTTAAAGATTCTCATGCTAAAATTCCACATGCTCACACTTCAAATAATACTTCTCATGCTAAATCTTTTCATGCTCACAATGCCCATGCTCACAAATCACACACTCACTATGCTTTTAAATATGATAGAGTGTATAGATGTACTTATTGTGGCAAAAATGGAAATTTAGCTAAATTTTGTTATGATAAATTGCATAGTTCAAATAATCTTGTTTGGGTTAATGGCTCTAACCCTCATGGACCCAAGAAAATGTGGGTACCAAAATCAAGTCCTAAAATGTTTGATGTAGGTACACACCAAGGCTCCAAGACGTAGGGAGCGGTGGTACCTTGATAGTGGTTGTTCGAGACACATGACGTGGGATATCAACAACTTCACAACCCTATCAAGGTACATGGAAGGTGGCTCCGTCACCTTCGGGGATGATTCCAAAGGCACCATCATCGGTATTGGTAATATTCAAATTGGTTCATCTCCTATTATAGAAAATGTAGTTCTTGTTGATGGTTTAAAGCATAATTTACTTAGTATTAGTCAATTTTGTGATCGTGGCCTTAAAGTTGTTTTTGATGATTCTACTTGTAAGATTTTTGATGTTAAATCGAATGATTGTATTTTAACCGGTTTTCGTGATGATAATGTTTATATAATTGACATGCTTAATGTAGAGTGTTCTACTAAATGTTTAAATGCTTTTGATGAAAATTCTTGGCTTTGGCATAGAAGATTAGGACATGCATCTTTTGAACATCTTTCTAGAATTAATTCAAAGGAATTGGTGAAGGGTATTCCTTGCTTGAGTTTTGAGAAAGACCGCATTTGTGGTGCGTGCCAACTTGGGAAACAAACCAAGTCTTCCTTCAAACCAATCAAGGATATCATGTCAACTAGACCTCTAGAATTAATTCATATGGATTTATTTGGACCAACTAAAACTAAAAGCTTAAATGGAAGTAGATTTGCATTTGTTTTAGTTGATGATTTCTCTCGTTTCACTTGGGTTTTCTTTTTGCAAAATAAAGATCAAACTTTTTCTCACTTTAAGATTTTTAGAAAAAGAGTTGAAAAAGAAAAAGGTTTTCCGATTTTGAGTATAAGGAGTGATAGAGGTGGTGAGTTTGTTAACCAACTCTTCATGACTTATTGTGATGAAAAGGGAATTAAGCATGAAATGTCTTGTCCTAGGACTCCACAACAAAATGGAGTTGTTGAAAGAAAAAATAGAACACTTCAAGAGATGGCTAGGATAATGATAAGTGAGTACGACCTCCCTCAATATTTATGGGCCGAGGCCGTAAACACCGCATGTTATATATCGAATCGTATTTATTTATGCAAAAATTCTTCTAAAACATCTTTTGAAATGTATCTTTCTAGAAAACCAAATGTGTCATATTTCAAAGTTTTTGGATGCAAATGTTTTGTTTTGAACACTAAAGAGAATTTGGGTAAATTTGATGCTAAGGCTTATGAGGCTATCTTTGTTGGATATTCCTCTACTAGCAAAGCATATAGAGTTTTTATTAGATCTTCACAAACTATTGAAGAAACTATGCATGTTAAGTTTGAAGAGTCTAATGTGTTTGTTGAGAATGTTGTAGAGATTGAACCATTAGGTAAAAGCATGGAGAAACTATCCTTGAAGGACTCACCCGCTCAAGAAGATAAGCAAGAACCTTTAGGTGAAGTTCAAGAGGATAATGAGGAAAGCGCTCAACCGCTTCCCAAAGCTTGGAGATACGCTACAAATCATCCTAAGGAGCTCATCTTGGGTGATGCTTCCAAAGGAGTCACAACGCGCTCCAAACTCCATGACCTATGTGGTAACTTTGCTTTCATTTCTCATTTTGAACCCAAAGGCATTCTCGAAGCCGAGAAGGACCCATATTGGTTGCTTGCCATGCAAGAGGAACTCAATCAATTTGAGCGCAACCAAGTTTGGCACCTTGTTCCTAAGCCCCACGATAGACCAATAATTGGTACTAAGTGGATCTTTAGGAATAAGTTGGATGAGTCCGGAAATGTCATTAGGAATAAAGCTAGGTTAGTAGCCCAAGGTTACACTCAAGTTGAGGGAATCGACTTTGAGGAATCCTTTGCACCCGTAGCACGGCTTGAAGCCATACGGATAACACTAGCTTATGCATCTTTTAAAAATTTTAAACTTTTTCAAATGGATGTAAAAAGTGCATTTTTAAATGGTTTTCTTAATGAAGAAGTTTTTGTTGCTCAACCTCCCGGTTTTGTTGATCATGTTCATCCCGATTTTGTTTTCAAACTTGATAAGGCTTTGTATGGTTTAAAACAAGCTCCAAGAGCTTGGTATGAAAGACTTTCAAGTTTTCTAATTTCAAATGATTTTATTAAAGGTAAAGTAGACACTACTCTATTCATTAAGCATGTTGATAATGATATTTTAATTGTCCAAATTTATGTTGATGATATAATCTTCGGTTCTACTAATGAAGTTTTATGCAAGGATTTTGAAAAGGTAATGCAACAAGAATTTGAAATGTCCTCCATGGGTGAGCTCAACTTCTTTCTTGGACTCCAAGTCAAGCAATTGCATGATGGGAACTTCATCTTTCAAGCCAAATACGCGAAGGAACTCGTGAAGAGGTTTGGACTTGAAGACGCTAAAGCTTGCAACACTCCCATGGCAACTACAACCAAGCTTGATAAGGACGACCAAGGTAAAAATGTTGATATTAAATTGTTTAGAAGCATGATAGGTAGTCTTTTATATTTAACGGCAAGTAGGCCGGATATCATGTTTAGTGTGTGTCTTTGTGCTAGATTTCAATCGTGTCCCAAAGAGTCTCATTTAATTGCCGTAAAACGCATTATTCGATATGTTAAGGGAACGATTGGATTAGGTCTTTGGTATCCGAAAACCGGAGATTTTTCTATGATTAGTTATTCGGATGCCGACTATGCGGGTTGTAGAGTAGATAGAAAGAGTACTAGTGGGACATGTCAATTTCTTGGTAATTGTCTTGTTTCATGGTCCTCTAGGAAGCAAAATTCCGTAGCTCTATCAACCGCCGAGGCGGAGTATGTTGCCGCGGGGGCTTGTTGTGCACAAGTCCTTTGGATGAAACATACTCTCCTTGATTATGATTTGCATTATAAAAATATTAAAATATTTTGTGATAATACTAGTACTATTCATTTAACCAAAATGCAAATCAACATAGTAAGACCAAGCACATTGAGATTAGATATCACTTTCTTAGAGATCATTTTGAGAAAGGTGATATTGATATTGATTATGTTTCCACCGATTTTCAACTAGCCGATATTTTCACTAAACCACTTGATTTTGCTAGATTTTCGTTTATTTGTGGAGAACTAAATATGTGTATTATTGATTGAACATGTTTTTCATAACCCTTTTTGATGTATGACAAAAAGGGGGAGAGTAAGTTACATGGACAAAAATAAGTTCATTTGGTCTTGGTTCCATATGAATTTATATGTTTTATGAGTTTTTGTATTTTAGTTTAAATTGGTATCTAGAGCATATTATTGTTTGTTTCAATTGGTTTCAATAATTGGTGCATCATTTCAATTATTGGTATCTAGAGCATATTATTGTGTTTTTAATTATAGCATAATTTGAGGGGGAGTTTTCTCCTCCCTATATTTTTGTTAATAGCCTATTTGTTTTGTCATCATCAAAAAGGGGAAGATTGTTAGCCCAAGAGGTTACACTCTCCAATTGTTTTTGTGTTTTGATGATGACAAACCAAATTAGTGCTATTTGGTACTAATGATTTTGTTTAAGATAAGTTTCAGGTTTTGTACCATGTTTGTAACACCCCGCTCCCGAAATACGTACTTAGTTGCGTATTCAGATTTTCGATCTTATTTTTCGATTTACTTCCTGAATTTGACCGATTTTAATTTTAAATATCATTTTCCAATATTATATATTTTCTATGATTTTCTGGAATTTTCCTGATTTAAATGAAAATCTTCAAAACTAGTGTCGACCAGTGCCGCTGATCGATTCCCAAATTTTTAATTTATAATCGGATTGGAATTTCTAGAAAGTCCTTTAGGAATTATTTCTTAGAATCGTATTTCTTACCTAAATACTTTTTCTGGGAATTTTATGATTTTATGAAAATTCCACCGGAGTCGGTAGCTAACTGATTCCGGGATTTTTAGTTTTAAAACTATAAAGTATTTCTTAAAACGGATTTCACCGTGAGTCTTAGAATTATATTCTTGATTTTTGATAATTATTTCGGGTCGTTCCGAGATACTTGATTTCGGGACGATTCCGGTATTTTCCCGAAAGATTTCCTCAACCGAATCCCGGGAATCCGCCACTTTCATTATTTTCATTTTCTCTTCCAAGAGAATATCTTACTTTTCCATTTTCTTTTCCTTTTTCCATTTTCTTCTTTCCTTTTCCTTCCACCACAAGCTACAAGTTTCTCCAAACTTCTACAAGCTTCCTTTTCCTTCCACCCTAAGCTTCTCCAAGCTTCCACCATAAGCTTCTCCAAGCTTCTCCAACACTCCACCAAAAATATCTCCACCTCACCCTTCTCCATGGCAGGCCATGATTGGTCAAGAGAAACACCTCACCCCCTTCCACTTTGCAAATAAGCCCCTCTCTTTTCCATTTTTACATCACCTTCATAATTCCAAATCCTATAAATACCTTTCCTTCTCCATTTCATTTCATTTCTCTCTTCATCACTTCACCAAAGCCTTCACCATCACCAACTCCTTCTTCATCTCCACCACAACAACCACCACTACAACTTCTCCAACCCTTTACCTTCATCTTCTTCCTCCTCCATCTCCATTCAAACCACCACAACTCCAATAACTCCACCAAAGTCTCCACCTTCTCTTTTACCTTCTCCAAAACTACCACTACAACAAAACCTCTCCACAAAACCACCACCACCATCAACACCTCTTCATAAAAACCTCCATCTTCTTCTTCTTCATCATCAACTTCAATCACAACCATCAAAATCTGTTCTGCACTCTGTTTTCAGACTATTAGTCGACTTGATCCCTTCATTAGTCGACTTGAACCCTTTATTAGTCGACTACCCCATTTTTCTAGTCGACTAACTTCCTGAAATGCGACCTTATTAGTCGACTACCTCATTTTCCTAGTCGACTAACTTTTCCTTTGAAACACAGCTCCCTGAGTCGCAGTCCTTACTAGTCGACTTGGTCCTCTTCTATAGTCGACTAACTTCTTTATTAGTCGACTAACCATTTCTTTCTAGTCGACTAACTTTCTTCCTGAAACGTAGTTCTCCCAAACGCAGCCTTACTAGTCGACTTGTCCCTTATCTATAGTCGACTAACTCCTTTATAAGTCGACTACTATATCTCCCTAGTCGACTAATCTTGACTGTTTGCTGTGGTTAATCCTTTTCTTGAATATGAACCTTATCCTCGAGACTTACATCATATTGGTATTGCTTGACTTGTCACTTGACAAACATCATCTTCCCTTCTCTCTCTCTCTCTCTCTCCTCTTCACTCTACATATTTATATCATATTTTATGGCGCGTCCCGAGTTCCATGGATTTCGGACCTTTCGGCATTTCTGGTGATTCAGGCGAGTGTTCTCGCTCGCTACCCTCTTGCTCCCTATTTCATTGATTATGCAAATATTCTCGTTCTAGTCTCCATGTATTTTATTTCATGTTCCATATCTTTTACTGTTTTATACCATGCGTGGCCGACCCTTCGTGGTCGTTGGACTTTGAGTCACTCCCATGTTACCACTTGCTATTACTCAGACCGTCAGTTACATGTTTCTATTTAACACATGTATATCACCTAGCATCTAGTGTGTTATCACCTGACCGCCATGCATGCTATTATTTGGCAAGACCCTCTTGTTATGTCATGACTTACCCAGACTATTATCAATCTCTTGTCATGTTTGGTTGCTTGTTAAATATCATCACCTTATCATGCTATCTCTTGACACCAAGCATGATGCACCTGATTCTGATATAATTATCACGATAACGGGAATGTAGTATCTGATCTCCTGTTATGATTCCAGTTATGATTCTTGTTATGTATTCCAGTTATGATCCTGCTCATTCCCGAAATCTGGTAATTATGTTAATAAACTATAAAAAGGATAACTTGTATGGGGAATGGGAGGAAGTGATGGATGCCGGAATGATACCTTGCTTATAGTAATGGAATAAAATATTGACGATTCGTGTTAGTGGGACTTTGGGCCCACAGAAGATGCGTGTTAGGGGGACTTAGGGCCTCCAAACTGGTCCCAGGTGTATGGGAACTACTATAAGAAGTGTTATCAGTTCTCCATCTACTTCCGGTAACAACCCTCGACTTTCTTATATATGGATGTATGTGCGTTGGGATATATACCGAGACACATACCTAGATATATGGGTCAGACGAGTAATAATAATAGTATAGGTCTCTTGTCATGCCCGTTATGATGCCTGTTATGACTCTTGATAATCCTGTTATGACACCTGTATCGGACTCCAGTTATGATCCTTGTTATGACTCCCGTTATATACTCCTGTTATCATTCCTGTCATGACGCCTTTTTTGATTCCTGTTTTGATACCTGTTATGGACTTCTGTTATTGTAACGCCCCGACCCCACGGATACGGAGACGTCACTGCGACGTATATACGCAGGTCAGAAAGTGCCCCCCACGTATATACGCTAAGCAATAAGTACAACAAGAATCAGAGTACACGACTAAGCGTGGTATCCATACATATGCCAACTGAAAAGTACAACTACAAAGCTATCACAGGATATGATAAAGTATTACACATTACTTGTGTATTACATCACAACCAAGTCCAAAGTAAAAGATACAATATAACCACAAAATGCTCACGAGTAGGATGAAGATCCCGTGAGTCAAAAGAGAGATCTGGCACAAAGACTGGAGCTAATCGGCCTGCTCACTAAAGAAAGCTTGATCCTCGGTGGATGGCTCCACTTCGATCCAAGCTTCAGAACCTGAATATGCAAATCCAAGGGGGTCAATACCTCATAACAATAATCAGGCTACAGCCAAATGGCATAAGAGACATGAATAAGTAAAGGGGAATAGTAAGATAAATATCAATCAGTAGGTAATGAAAGCATAAAGAGTAAGAGTCTGAATACAATAGATCCACAGTTAACGTCTTATTATTATTACTTGTCTTACTATGATATCTAGCTATGTGACCCAGCGTCCCAGCGCACATAGATCCATATCCTAGTGAAGCAAGGTTGTTATTGGAAACCAGCGGTTGTATCGACGAACTATGTTTACAGTGGATCCCGTACATGCCCAGGATAACGGTCCAGGATTGTTCCGTTGCTTGGTGACGGAAGCCAGCCGCTAGGCTAACAGGAGGGACTTATGTATGCCCTTTATCATGATAGTATTCAGGAAGAGGGAGCAAGCACTCCCCTCGGTCCCCTGGTGGCCCACAGGTCAGACCGGAACATGAGTTGCACAACATTCCTAAAACCACTGTAAACACGAACACATATCGATATCCGCATGTTTTCCCCCGACCCAATATAAGTTGGTCCATTTTATACAAAAGTCAAGTGTATCATGCTTGGTTCAAGTGATGGCATGATAAGTGGTAATATCCATTTATTAACAAGTTATGGAATGAGACTACACAATGATAAGTCATGAAGTGGAAATATATAATAACAAGTCATGGTGTAATATGAAGTAATATCCATCAAGTAACATGTCATGAAGCACAAGTAACAATAATACATAGCACATGAACCAATGATAAGATCCAAATTCAGAAAAGAAATCAATTAAGGCAAACAGTCAGAATTAGTCGACTAGGTGAAATGGTTAGTCGACTAATAGGGGTCCTAAGTCGACTAACAGTCTGGATTAGTCGACTAAAACTGGGTTCCAGAGAGTTGGATTCTGGTTTCAGGAAAAGTTAGTCGACTAGGTGGAAGGGTTAGTCGACTAACAGTGATTATAAGTCGACCAACAGATACTTAAGTCGACTAAGTCTGTGATACAGAGAGTTGGGATTTATTTCAGGGAAAAGTTAGTCGACTAGGGTCAAGGATGTAGTCGACTAAGGGTCTCTAGTCGACTGGTAATTTGGTCTGGTCGACTAAAACTGTGTTCCAGAAAAAGGTTACGTTTCAAGTAGATGGGTTAGTCGACTAATACCTAGGTTAAGTCGACTAATCGCCTAGAAACAGAATACAGAACAGATTTTCTGATGGTTGTGTTTGATGTCTAAAAACATGATTTTGAAGATGTAAATATACAAGATATGAGAACACAAGTGTGCTAGGAATTAGACAAGTCTTGGTGAGTGAAAATACTCACTTTGAACGGTTAAATCGAGGATTTACGAGTTCCGAAAAGGTTGTTGTCAACTAAATCACCAACTTGATCCTTGGCGATATTGCGGACGATCCCAATCCAAAGAAGTGGTGGTTGCTTGAGATGGAGTAGATGAAGACCTAGGTGATGTTTTGGAAGTAGGTGGTTGAGGTTGAGATGAAGGAGGATTTGGTGAGGGTGAAGGCTTCTCTTGATGATAGGGAGTAAAAAAGGAAAAGAAGTGTAAAGGGAATGTTTAAATAGGTTTTTGATTTTGTAAAGGAGATGCAATTTATGTAGAAGAGAGGGGGCTTTGTGTAAATAGGGGAGGGGATGAGTGTCCCTCTTCTTGGCCACTTGGCCGGCCATGGGAGAGAGAGAGAGAGAGATGCATTAAATGAGGAAGTAGGTGGGAGTTGGTGGAATTTTGGAGAAAGTGGAATTATTGAAAAATTGGAAAATGGAAAAGCTTGTGGTTGTGGAGGAAGGAAGGAAATTAAGAAAAAGGAAAAAGGAAAAGAAATTATAAATGAAGATATTTTCTCTTGGATTTAAAATGAAAAGACAAATTCCCGAGTTTAAGTCGAGGATGCGGAAAACGTTTCGGAAAATACCGAAATCGTCCGAAATTCAAGTATTTCGGGACGACCCAAAATTTTACAAAAAATCAAGAGTAATATTTTAAGACTCATGGTGAAATTCGCTTGAAGAAATAATTTATAGTTTTAAAACTAAAAATCCCGGAATCAGTTATCTACCGACTCCGTTGGAATTTTCATAAATTCATAAAATTCTCAGAAAAAGTATTTAGATAGAAAATATGATTCTAAGAAATAAAGTCTAAAGGACCTTCTATAAATTCCTAACTGTTTGTGAACTAAAAATCCGAGAATCGATCAGCGGCACTGGTCGACACCGGTTTTGAAAATATTTAATTAAATTCAGGAAAATTCCAGAAAATCATAGAAAATATATAATATTGGAAAATGATTTTTAAAACTGAAATCGGTCAAATACAGGAAGTAAATCGAAAAATACGATCGAAAAACTGAATACGCAACTAAGTACGTATTCCGGGAACGGGGTATTACAATCCACCCACCTTACAAAAATTTTGTCCTCGAAATTTCATAAAGTGAAAGGCAACAGCAAAGAAGGATAACAGTAGAGAAGGATAGAAGGAAAGAGTTTTACCAATCAGAAGTGAAGAGTTGAGGGTAACGCTCACGGATAACATCCTCTCGTTCCCACGTGGCCTCTCCTGGTGCATGTCTGTTCCAAGACACCAACACTAATGGTATTGCCTTATACTTCAATGTCTTGACACTTCTGTCCAAAATAGCCATCGGTTGCTCTTGATATGACAAATCCGGTTGTAGTTCCAGTTCGGAGTGATCCAGGATATGACTATCATCCTTCACATACTTCCTCAGCTGTGATACGTGGAATACATTGTGAACTCCGTCCAAAGATGGCGGTAACGCCAACCTGTAAGACACATCTCCCACTCGGTCCAAGATCTCGAATGGGCCGATATATCTCGGACTAAGCTTTCCACGAGTACCGAACCGGATTACTCCCTTTGTAAGTGATATCTTCAAAACACATGATCTCCGGTCTGGAATTCCAATGGCCTTCTCAGTGTGTCTGCCCAACTCTTCTGCCGACTCTGTGCTGCCCTGAGGTGATCTCTGATAATCCTGACTTTATCTGTTGTCTGAATCAGGATCTCGGGTCCCAAAAGTCTCCTCTCACCGACTTCATCCCAACAAATCGGTGACCTACACTTCCTACCATACAATGCTTCAAAAGGTGCCATCTTGATACTTGCCTGATAGCTGTTATTATAAGAAAATTCAGCCAAGTGAAGATGGTCTTCCCATGATCCCTGGAATTCAATCATGCAGGCCCGCAACATATCTTCAAGAATCTGGATAGTCCTTTCAGATTGTCCGTCTGTCTGAGGATGATATGAAGTACTGAATTTCAGACGAGTCCCTAGACTTTCTTGGAGGCTTTCCCAGAAATGAGATCTGAATCTGGTGTCTCTGTCTGATACAATACTAACTGGAACTCCATGCAGACGAACTATCTCCTTCATGTACTTGTCTGCCAGAACCTCTGTTGTCTGACCTACCCTGAATGGTATGAAGTGAGCTGATTTGGTGAGGCGATCAATGATTACCCACACAGCATTATTACCTTTAGGACTGCGGGGCAATGCCGTGACAAAATCCATGGTGATGTGCTCCCACTTCCACTCAGGTATCGGTAAAGGTTGTAGAAGTCCAGCCGTCCTCTGGTGCTCTATCTTTATCTGCTGACAAACCAAGCACTTGGCAACATACTGGGCTATCTCCCTCTTCATAGCATTCCACCAAAACTGCTTCTTTATGTCCTGATACATCTTGTTTCCCCCTGGGTGTAAGGAATATGCTGAACTGTGTGCTTCTGCTAGAATCTTCTGCCGAACTTCTCCTTGGGGAACACAAATCCTGCTGCCAAAATATAATGCACCATCTGGATGAATACAGATATCAGTCCTCAATCCAGCCTCTACCTGGGCTCGAAATGACTGCAATCTGGGATCTTCCTTTTGAGCTTCCTTGATCTCATCTATCAATGTTGACTGAATCTGCAAGGTCATGAACTGTCCTGCCTTCTCAGTTCCTCGAACCAACATCAAGTCCAATCTGATGAAGTCTCGAATCAACTCCTTCTGCTGAGTAAGTTGGACAAGCACTCTATTCTCTGGCTTCCTGCTCAGTGCATCTGGAACTGTATTGACCTTGCCCGGATGATATTGCAAGTCAATATCATAGTCCGCCATCAACTCCAACCACCGCCTCTGCCTCATGTTCAACTCCTTCTGTGAGAAAATATATTTGAGGCTCTTGTGATCCGTGTATATCAACACCTTATCTCCCAGAAGATAATGCCTCCAGATCTTCAAGGCAAATATAACAGCTGCTAGCTCCAAGTCATGAGTTGGGTAATTCCGCTCATGAGTCTTCAGTTGCCTGGATGCATAAGCTATGACATGATCATGTTGCATAAGTACACACCCCAGGCCTTTTCCTGATGCATCACTGAATATGACCATCCCTCCTCTTCCTGAGGGAGTCTTCAAGATTGGAGCTGAAATGAGCCTCTGCTTCAACTGCTCAAAAGCTGCAGTACATTCCTCTGTCCACATGTACCTTTCTCCTTTCCGAGTGAGCTGGGTTAACAGAGCTGCAATCCTAGAGAAATCTTGGACAAAGCGTCGGTAATATCCGGCTAGTCCCAGAAAACTCTTAATCTCAGTCACCGTCCTCGGAATTGGCCAATCTCTCACCGCCTGGACTTTGCTGGGGTCAACTGAAATCCCTTCTGCTGAAACTGTGTGTCCAAGGAAGGCTATACTGTCCAACCAAAAGTCACACTTGCTCTTCTTAGCATGAAGCTGCTCCTGCTGTAGAGTCTGCAATACAATCCTCAAGTGTTCTGCATGCTCCCTGTTGTTCTTTGAATAGATCAAGATGTCATCTATAAAACAACTACAAACTGATCCAAATAGGGCGAGAACACTCTGTTCATCAAATCCATGAAAACTGAAGGGGCATTGGTGACTCCGAAAGGCATAACTAGAAACTCATAGTGGCCATAACGGGTCCTGAATGCCGTCTTCGGAATATCCTCCTTCCTCACCCTTAGCTGATGGTAACCCGACTGCAAATCTAATTTAGAGAATACTCGGGCTCCATGAAGCTGATCAAACAGATCATCAATCCTTGGTAAGGGATACTTGTTCTTGATGGTAACTTTGTTCAATTCTCTATAATCAATACAAAGCCTCTTACCACCATCCTTCTTATTCGCCAATAGTACCGGAGCTCCCCATGGTGAAGTACTTGGCCGAATTAATCCCTTATCAGAGTATTCCTGCAGTTGCTTCTTCAGAATCTCCAACTCCGTCGGTGCCATCCTGTACGGAGCCTTGGATATAGGAGCTGTTCCAGGTACAGTCTCAATAGAGAACTCAATCATCCTTTCAGGCGGAAGTCCTGAGATCTCAGCAAACACTCCTGGAAATTCATCCCACACCGGTACTCCCTTCTGAACCTCCGAAGTAGTCAACCGAGTCTTTCTCTTAGTAGACTTCACTTCTCCACTGAATTGGAATTCCGGTTGACGAGGGATCCTGAAAATAATCTTCTTCTCCCTACAGTCAATAACTGCATAATATTGACTGAGCCAGGTCATGCCTAAGATTACGTCGTACCCCTTGGTGTCTAGTACGAGCATATCTATGGCCAAGGTCTTATCACAAAGTTCTACTGGACAGTCAGTACAAACTCTAGAAGATATGACTACTCCATTCCCTGTACTAATCTCCCATTTGTGGTCTAAAGATCTAACAGGTATGGAATGCAATGCCACAAAATGATCTGAGATAAAATAATGTGAAGCACCTGAATCGAAGAGGGCTAAAACAGGTTTAGAATGCACCCTGATATTACCTGTTATCACCTCCTCAGAAGTCTCAGCCTCTACTTCTGTCAGGTTGAAGGCTTGACCCCTTCCACGCCCTGCAGCAGCCCTAGCCCCTCTCTGGACTGGGCGAATAGCTTGCTGTGGAGGAGGGGGAGGAACTCTCCTGATCATCGGTCCTTGATTCCTCTGTCCCGGTGGCTCTGGAAGTGCTCTCTGTCCATTCGGTCCCTGAGTGCTGGCAAAGCTTGGCCGGCTATCCCCATTCTCCTGTGTGGACAGGCTTCGATGGAATGGTCTCGGGAACCACACACCAAACATAACCCATTTGCCCTACGGCAATTCTGACGAATATGGCCTGGTTTCTGACAATAACTGCAGAAGGAAAAAGGTTGGGCCGTCTGGTAAGGAGCTGGTCTGAATGGTTGCCTCACAGTCTGAACCTTTGCTGCTCTGTAAGGGCCTCCTCTTCCCATAGGTGCAAATGGCCTCTTCATGGCCTGGTTCCTCATCTGGTTCACTTGCTTCTTCTCTAGCCCACGCTCCACCTCTCGAGCTATGGTGAGAACCTCTGAATAAGTCTTCAGCTGCTGGGGCATTAAGAAAACTTGGATGTCCATCTGCAAGCCCTGCTGAAACCTACTAGCCCGCTTCTCCTCATCAGTTACCATGTACGGAGCAAAGCGGCTAAGTCTGAGAAATTCCGCGGCATACTCATCCACGGATCTATTCCCTTGCTGAAGTCTGATGAACTGCTCTTCCATGTCCTTCTGAGCAGTGGCAGGGAAGAATCTGCTATAAAAGCTCTTGGAGAACGTGTCCCAGGTGACAGGCTTCTCTAATCTGGCCTCCTCAGCTAGCCACCAAGTTCTGGCTATATCCTTCAATTGAATCTTAGCAACCTCCACTTGATTCTCCTTTGGAACTCGAGCTGCATTCAATAAGTCTGTGGTGTCTGTCAGCCATTGCTCAGCATCCAGGGGTTTCTCTTCACCCGTGAATATGGCTGGTTGCAGCCGTCTGAAGTCTGAAACATTTCCCGGCCTCTGTTCCTTTGGAGCTGCCAATTCTTGCCGGAGGAGTTCCGTCTGTTGCTGCTGGTTCTCCATCATCGTCTGAATGACCCTCAGAATGTCCACATTCTCTCCCGTGGGTCCATTTGATGTTTGTCCAGAGTTGCTACGACCCGTCCTTCTCTCCATACCGAATTGGGATAAGATAACTGGAATTGGAAAAATGGAGGGAGTTTAGGACACAAGGAAAGGAATCAAGAAGGATCAAGAAGGACTAGATAACTTTGTACATTGTAGTTGGCAATAGCAAATTTCATTAATTTGCTACTTGATTGTACTATAGGTGTTAGAGCCTAGGCTCTGATACCAACCTGTAACGCCCCGACCCCACGGATACGGAGACGTCACTGCGACGTATATACGCAGGTCAGAAAGTGCCCCCACGTATATACGCTAAGCAATAAGTACAACAAGAATCAGAGTACACGACTAAGCGTGGTATCCATACATATGCCAACTGAAAAGTATAACTACAAAGCTATCACAGGATATGATAAAGTATTACACATTACTTGTGTATTACATCACAACCAAGTCCAAAAGTAAAAGATACAATATAACCACAAAATGCTCACGAGTAGGATGAAGATCCCGTGAGTCAAAAGAGAGATCTGGCACAAAGACTGGAGCTAATCGGCCTGCTCACTAAAGAAAGCTTGATCCTCGGTAGATGGCTCCACTTCGATCCAAGCTTCAGAACCTGAATATGCAAATCCAAGGGGGTCAAGACCTCATAATAATAATCAGGCTACAGCCAAATGGCATAAGAGACATGAATAAGTAAAGGGGAACAGTAAGATAAATATCAATCAGTAGGTAATGAAAGCATAAAGAGTAAGAGTCTGAATACAATAGATCCACAGTTAACGTCTTATTATTATTACTTGTCTTACTATGATATCTAGCTATGTGACCCAGCGTCCCAGCGCACATAGATCCATATCCTAGTGAAGCAAGGTTGTTATTGGAAACCAGCGGTTGTATCGACGAACTATGTTTACAGTGGATCCCGTACATGCCCGGGATAACGGTCCAGGATTGTTCCGTTGCTTGGTGACGGAAGCCAGCCGCTAGGCTAACAGGAGGGACTTATGTATGCCCTTTATCATGATAGTATTCAGGAAGAGGGAGCAAGCACTCCCATCGGTCCCCTGGTGGCCCACAGGTCAGACCGGAACATGAGTTGCACAACATTCCTAAAACCACTGTAAACACGAACACATATCGATATCCGCATGTTTTCCCCGACCCAATATAAGTTGGTCCATTTTATACAAAAGTCAAGTGTATCATGCTTGGTTCAAGTGATGGCATGATAAGTGGTAATATCCATTTATTAACAAGTTATGGAATGAGACTACACAATGATAAGTCATGAAGTGGAAATATATAATAACAAGTCATGGTGTAATATGAAGTAATATCCATCAAGTAACATGTCATGAAGCACAAGTAACAATAATACATAGCACATGAACCAATGATAAGATCCAAATTCAGAAAAGAAATCAACTAAGGCAAACAGTCAGAATTAGTCGACTAGGTGAAATGGTTAGTCGACTAATAGGGGTCCTAAGTCGACTAACAGTCTGGATTAGTCGACTAAAACTGGGTTCCAGAGAGTTGGATTCTGGTTTCAGGAAAAGTTAGTCGACTAGGTGGAAGGGTTAGTCGACTAACAGTGATTATAAGTCGACCAACAGATACTTAAGTCGACTAAGTCTGTGATACAGAGAGTTGGGATTTATTTCAGGGAAAAGTTAGTCGACTAGGGTCAAGGATGTAGTCGACTAAGGGTCTCTAGTCGACTGGTAATTTGGTCTGGTCGACTAAAACTGTGTTCCAGAAAAAGGTTACGTTTCAAGTAGATGGGTTAGTCGACTAATACCTAGGTTAAGTCGACTAATCGCCTAGAAACAGAATACAGAACAGATTTTCTGATGGTTGTGTTTGATGTCTAAAAACATGATTTTGAAGATGTAAATATACAAGATATGAGAACACAAGTGTGCTAGGAATTAGACAAGTCTTGGTGAGTGAAAATACTCACTTTGAACGGTTAAATCGAGGATTTACGAGTTCCGAAAAGGTTGTTGTCAACTAAATCACCAACTTGATCCTTGGCGATATTGCGGACGATCCCAATCCAAAGAAGTGGTGGTTGCTTGAGATGGAGTAGATGAAGACCTAGGTGATGTTTTGGAAGTAGGTGGTTGAGGTTGAGATGAAGGAGGATTTGGTGAGGGTGAAGGCTTCTCTTGATGATAGGGAGTAAAAAAGGAAAAGAAGTGTAAAGGGAATGTTTAAATAGGTTTTTGATTTTGTAAAGGAGATGCAATTTATGTAGAAGAGAGGGGGCTTTGTGTAAATAGGGGAGGGGATGAGTGTCCCTCTTCTTGGCCACTTGGCCGGCCATGGGAGAGAGAGAGAGAGAGAGAGATGCATTAAATGAGGAAGTAGGTGGGAGTTGGTGGAATTTTGGAGAAAGTGGAATTATTGAAAAATTGGAAAATGGAAAAGCTTGTGATTGTGGAGGAAGGAAGGAAATTAAGAAAAAGGAAAAAGGAAAAGAAATTATAAATGAAGATATTTTCTCTTGGATTTAAAATGAAAAGTCAAATTCCCGGGTTTAAGTCGAGGATGCGGAAAACGTTTCGGAAAATACCGAAATCGTCCGAAATTCAAGTATTTCGGGACGACCCGAAAATTTTACAAAAAATCAAGAGTAATATTTTAAGACTCATGGTGAAATTCGCTTGAAGAAATAATTTATAGTTTTAAAACTAAAAATCCCGGAATCAGTTATCTACCGACTCCGTTGGAATTTTCATAAATTCATAAAATTCTCAGAAAAAGTATTTAGATAGAAAATATGATTCTAAGAAATAAAGTCTAAAGGACCTTCTAGAAATTCCTAACTGTTTGTGAACTAAAAATCTGAGAATCGATCAGCGCACTAGTCGACACCGGTTTTGAAAATATTTAATTAAATTCAGGAAAATTCCAGAAAATCATAGAAAATATATAATATTGGAAAATGATTTTTAAAACTGAAATCGGTCAAATACAGGAAGTAAATCGAAAAATACGATCGAAAACTGAATACGTAACTAAGTACGTATTCCGGGAACGGGGTATTACAGTTATGGACTCATGTTATTCTTGTCATGTATTCCTGTTATGATTATCGTGTGATTTGCAACTCTGATTCTATACGCTTGGATTTCGGTGGCATGAGATAAAAGTATATAGATGAGGGTTTCCTTGTTTGGATTATTCCTTCGATGTACTAATCTCATGGGACCGTGACTTAAGCGTATACAATCAATCTTGCTTGTAATCAGCTTTACCCTGGATTTCCTGTTTTATGATGATTATGTTATGCCCGTTCATACATACTACATTTGTGTTCTAACCCCTGTTTTCTGAACTTGATATCCTTTGCTGTATCCTTATTGTGCTCACCCTGGCTCGCCACCTGGCATTGTATCATACTCGCCTGGGGAGTTTCACTGACTCCCCTGGATTCTCATGTCCAGGTTCTGGAGCTTGCTGTGGAGTAGTTAGATCAGCTGCAACTACCATCTCATCCTTGCTTTACCGGTTGGCTCGCGATGTTTCTGGTTATCTCGTGAGCACCCTTTGATACTGTTCATACTTGTATATTTCCTCGTATTCCCGCATTTGCGCATCTCTGATATAATATTCATGTAATATTGGATCACCTCTGGTGATAACTTTGTAATTGTACTCATGTGTTGGAATGTATAATGCACCATTTGCTTCCGTACTCTGATTCTTGCCTTTACTGATGCTTAGCGTATATACGTGGAGGCATTTTCTGACCTACGTATATACGTCGCAGTGACGTCCCCGTATCCGTGGGATCGGGGCGTTACAGGATGGTATCAGAGCTTAGGCTCTAACTTCCTCAGTACAACCAGTCGGCAAATTAATGGTAAAGAAATTTGCAACTGGAATGCTTGAGTCTTGGTTATACATTCCAACGACAAGTGCAGAGTTATCTATTCTATCTTGATCATCCTTCCTTTGATTCCTAATTTCTTCCATCTTTTCCCTGTTTTGGTTTTATGAAGCCTTTGATTCCACCATTTTCCTCTTTGTGTTCAATTTAACCCTTAACGAAATTGCGAGGACGCAATTTTTTGTAAGGTGGATGGATTGTAACACCCCGCTCCCGGAATACGTACTTAGTTGCGTATTCAGATTTTCGAACTTATTTTTCGATTTACTTCCTGAATTTGACCGATTTTAATTTAAATATTATTTTCCAATATTATATATTTTCTATGATTTTCTGGAATTTTCCTGATTTAAATGAAAATCTTCAAAACCGGTGTCGACCAGTGCCGCTGATCGATTCCCGAATTTTTAATTTACAATCAGATTGGAATTTCTAGAAAGTCCTTTAGGCATTATTTCTTAGAATCGTATTTCTTACCTAAATACTTTTTCTGGGAATTTTATGATTTTATGAAAATTCCACCGGAGTCGGTAGCTAACTGATTCCGGGATTTTTAGTTTTAAAACTATAAAGTATTTCTTAAAACGGATTTCACCGTGAGTCTTAGAATTATATTCTTGATTTTTGATAATTATTTCGGGTCGTTCCGAGATACTTGATTTTGGGACGATTCCGGTATTTTCCCGAAAGATTTCCGCAACCGAATCCCGGGAATCCGCCACTTTCATTATTTTCATTTTCTCTTCCAAGAGAATATCTTACTTTTCCATTTTCTTTTCCTTTTACCATTTTCTTTCTTTCCTTTTCCTTCCACCACAAGCTACAAGTTTCTCCAAACTTCTACAAGCTTCCTTTTCCTTCCACCCTAAGTTTCTCCAAGCTTCCACCATAAGCTTCTCCAAGCTTCTCCAACACTCCACCAAAAATATCTCCACCTCACCCTTCTCCATGGCAGGCCATGATTGGTCAAGAGAAACACCTCACCCCCTTCCACTTTGCAAATAAGCCCCTCTCTTTTCCATTTTTACATCACCTTCATAATTCCAAATCCTATAAATACCTTTCCTTCTCCATTTCATTTCATTTCTCTCTTCATCACTTCACCAAAGCCTTCACCATCACCAACTCCTTCTTCATCTCCACCACAACAACCACCACTACAACTTCTCCAACCCTTTACCTTCATCTTCTTCCTCCTCCATCTCCATTCAAACCACCACAACTCCAATAACTCCACCAAAATCTCCACCTTCTCTTTTACCTTCTCCAAAACTACCACTACAACAAAACCTCTCCACAAAACCACCACCACCATCAACACCTCTTCATAAAAACCTCCATCTTCTTCTTCTTCATCATCAACTTCAATCACAACCATCAAAATCTGTTCTGCACTCTGTTTTCAGACTATTAGTCGACTTGATCCCTTCATTAGTCGACTTGAACCCTTTATTAGTCGACTACCCCATTTTTCTAGTCGACTAACTTCCTGAAATGCGACCTTATTAGTCGACTACCTCATTTTCCTAGTCGACTAACTTTTCCTTTGAAACACAGCTCCCTGAGTCGCAGTCCTTACTAGTCGACTTGGTCCTCTTCTATAGTCGACTAACTTCTTTATTAGTCGACTAACCATTTCTTTCTAGTCGACTAACTTTCTTCCTGAAACGTAGTTCTCCCAAACGCAGCCTTACTAGTCGACTTGTCCCTTATCTATAGTCGACTAACTCCTTTATAAGTCGACTACTATATCTCCCTAGTCGACTAATCTTGACTGTTTGCTGTGGTTAATCCTTTTCTTGAATATGAACCTTATCCTCGAGACTTACATCATATTGGTATTGCTTGACTTGTCACTTGACAAACATCATCTTCCCTTCTCTCTCTCTCTCTCTCCTCTTCACTCTACATATTTATATCATATTTTATGGCGCGTCCCGAGTTCCATGGATTTCGGACCTTTCGGCATTTCTGGTGATTCAGGCGAGTGTTCTCGCTCGCTACCCTCTTGCTCCCTATTTCATTGATTATGCAAATATTCTCGTTCTAGTCTCCATGTATTTTATTTCATGTTCCATATCTTTTACTGTTTTATACCATGCGTGGCCGACCCTTCGTGGTCGTTGGACTTTGAGTCACTCCCATGTTACCACTTGCTATTACTCAGATCGTCAGTTACATGTTTCTATTTAACACATGTATATCACCTGGCATCTAGTGTGTTATCACCTGACCGCCATGCATGCTATTATTTGGCAAGACCCTCTTGTTATGTCATGACTTACCCAGACTATTATCAATCTCTTGTCATGTTTGGTTGCTTGTTAAATATCATCACCTTATCATGCTATCTCTTGACACCAAGCATGATGCACCTGATTCTGATATAATTATCACGATAACGGGAATGTAGTATCTGATCTCCTGTTATGATTCCAGTTATGATTCTTGTTATGTATTCCAGTTATGATCCTGCTCATTCCCGAAATCTGGTAATTATGTTAATAAACCATAAAAAGGATAACTTGTATGGGGAATGGGAGGAAGTGATGGATGCCGGAATGATACCTTGCTTATAGTAATGGAATAAAATATTGACGATTCGTGTTAGTGGGACTTTGGGCCCACAGAAGATGCGTGTTAGGGGGACTTAGGGCCTCCAAACTGGTCCCAGGTGTATGGGAACTACTATAAGAAGTGTTATCAGTTCTCCATCTACTTCCGGTAACAACCCTCGACTTTCTTATATATGGATGTATGTGCGTTGGGATATATACCGAGACACATACCAGATATATGGGTCAGACGAGTAATAATAATAGTATAGGTCTCTTGTCATGCCCGTTATGATGCCTGTTATGACTCTTGATAATCCTGTTATGACACCTGTATCGGACTCCAGTTATGATCCTTGTTATGACTCCCGTTATATACTCCTGTTATCATTCCTGTCATGACCCCTTTTTTGATTCCTGTTTTGATACTCGTTATGGACTTCTGTTATGGACTCATGTTATTCTTGTCATGTATTCCTGTTATGATTATCGTGTGATTTGCAACTCTGATTCTATACGCTTGGATTTCGGTGGCATGAGATAAAAGTATATAGATGAGGGTTTCCTTGTTTGGATTATTCCTTCGATGTACTAATCTCATGGGACCGTGACTTAAGCGTATACAATCAATCTTGCTTGTAATCAGCTTTACCCTGGATTTCCTGTTTTATGATGATTATGTTATGCCCGTTCATACATACTACATTTGTGTTCTAACCCCTGTTTTCTGAACTTGATATCCTTTGCCGTATCCTTATTGTGCTCACCCTGGCTCGCCACCTGGCATTGTATCATACTCGCCTGGGAGTTTCACTGACTCCCCTGAATTCTCATGTCCAGGTTCTGGAGCTTGCTGTGGAGTAGTTAGATCAGCTGCAACTACCATCTCATCCTTGCTTTACCGGTTGGCTCGCGATGTTTCTGGTTATCTCGTGAGCACCCTTTGATACTGTTCATACTTGTATATTTCCTCGTATTCCCGCATTTGCGCATCTGTGATATAATATTCATGTAATATTGGATCACCTCTGGTGATAACTTTGTAATTGTACTCATGTGTTGGAATGTATAATGCACCATTTGCTTCCGTACTCTGATTCTTGCCTTTACTGATGCTTAGCGTATATACGTGGAGGCATTTTCTGACCTACGTATATACGTCGCAGTGACGTCCCCGTATCCGTGGGATCGGGGCGTTACAATGTTTAGAGTTCATTCGCTTCGCTGTTGCAAAAACTTCTAAGTTCCACATAGCAATGAAGGCAATTTGCTCATCAAGGAAGGATCATAGAAGAGAAGGCACTAGCAAGGCATTGGATGGCTCAAAGACGTGAAGATTGCTCAAAGGTCCTTAGGTTTTGTATTTTTAGTTTTATAGCTTGTTAAAGAATAGAGATTAGGTTTGAAGCTCAATCACACACGTTTTTGCGCATATACTATTTCTTAGTTTATTTCCTATAAAATATACAAAAATATTTTAGTACAAAATCTTTCTTCTACAAATTTCTTTTTATGTTACATACTGAATTCCTGTTTAAAATAGTTTTGTTAAAAAATATTTTTCTTCTCAAATTCTTTCTTTATTTCGTTTTCTGACCTGATCCGGTCGACCGGCAGTCTACCGACAGTCGACCGAGTCTGTGTCAGGCTGGTCCGGTCGACCGGACCAGTCGACCGAGGTCCTGGCAGAATGCACGTATCCGTGTGCATGTCTGTCGGTCGACCGGGGCAGTCGACCGATATTTATTTTTGAGTCACAGTTTGTATCAGTCGACCGGGTCGGTCGACCGATAGCCTATAACGGTCGGAATTTTGTACTACCGGTCGACCGGCCCGGTCGACCGATATAGCCGTTGAACAGTAACGGGCAGATTTTAAGAGCTGTTTATTTTTGTCTTTTGTGTTTAAAAATTCGTTTAAGGATATATTTTGATCTAATTACCTCCTAAACATCAGTAATTATGTTTATCCTTAAACCCTAGCCCTCTCCTATAAATAGAGGTGTTTAGGGAGAGATTGGTTACAACAACAATTTTCAAGAGAAAAATTCAAAAGTTTGAGAAATTCAAAAGAGCTTGTTTCTTGGTTTTTTGTGCTAATATTCTCACTCTTTTTCTGAATTGGTTTTTGTGATACTCTCTGATTTAATTTTTCTTTTCACCTTACACAAGAGCTTCATTCCTACTCAATATTCTCTAAGGACCTTTGTAAGGGAAGAGATATTTGAAAGAGAGAGTTTGTGGTCTTTTGACTACTCAGAGATAATTTGTACTTGAGCTTTGTGAAATTGGGTACTCCTGTGTGTTGGGTACTGCAGTGATTGTGTAACTGTCTGTGTGATAGTGAAGTAGCTAGAATCCTTCTGGGGAAGGCGGGGAGTAGAGCTGGGTGCTCGAACCTCGATAACATATCCTTGTGTTTGCGATTGGTTTACTTTCTTGCACTCTTTACTTTACTATACTTGCTCTTATTCTTGCTCATCATAATCATTGTCATACTTACTTGCTTGCATTCATCTTGTGATTCTTGTTTGGTGACTGTTGTAGCTTTAATTTTTAAATTGCCCTTTGATTAGCATATTCACCTATTCACCCCCCCCTCTAGGTGATTTTCATAAAAATCATTCAAGATAAGTCATCAGATGCGGACCTCCCAACGTGAAGGTCGCGTTTCAATTAAAACGCGGACTTCACGTCCAAAAAGAAATGCGGACTTCAGATGCAGGTCCGAGGAACCTCGCATCTCACTTCAAATGCGGATCTGAGCAACTCCGCGTCTCATCTCAAGCGCAGGGCTGAGCAGCTCTGTGCTTCACTGCAAATGCAAGTCTGAGGAATCCTGTGTCTCACTTCAAATGCAGGTCTGAGCAACTCCGCATCTTAATTCAAGCACAAGTCTAAGAAACTCTACGTCCCACTTCAATATGATCTGAGAAACTCTGTGTCTCACTTCAAACACGGGTCTGAGCAATTCCGTATTCTGACTGAGACGTCCGCGTCTACAACAAGCAACGCAGGATCCATGTTCAGATGAGACCCATGTTTCTGTTGTAACTGATCCTCATTATTGGGTTAATTAACTCCTCATGTAATATGGGAGTTAATCCCCATAATAGAGAGATTTTAGGGGACAATAATGCCCTTATGACTCCCGATAAATAGTCTGAGTTGCTATGAAGGGGAGAGTTTTTGGGCGAAGAGTAGAGAGGACTCTTTAGGAGCAAATAGGACTTTTTGAGAGGAAAGCCAAAGAAGAGAAATAAAAGCTTTTTCTTGAGAGCTGAAAATTCTCAACCTAAAAGCATATTGCTTTCCTCTTACTTTAAAGAAAAGAGAAATCAGTAGACTCTAAACACTTAGTGTGCTAAAAAATAAGACTCTCTTCTGATTGATCTTTGAGAGCATCCTGAAGAGAAGCTTGACATTCGGTCGGTCAATAGAGAAAAAGATCACTCTCTATTGTCAGATGAAGAACGCGGCCTTAAACAAAGGGGAGAACTAGTTTTTCTTCCCTCTTTTGTAATCGAAATCGTTCCATTTTAACTTTTTAGCTACTCAAAGAAACTTTACATCGAGCATACTTTTCCAACCAAACAATAGATGGTGACTCCGCTGGAGAATTCTTTCTCTACTGACGAGAACACCATGGCGCAAGCTGATATCCAGCTTCTTGGCAAGACGGTGGAATCTCTTGTCATTGAATTTGACCAAGGGAAGTTCGAGGAATACCTTTCCTCAAGCTTTGCCAGTCCCAAGACAATGCGGCAATACCTTAAAGTTTCTTCTGAGACTCGCTCTAGAATCTCTTCGGAGATTTCGCCCAAAGTGGCTCGCACCACTGCTCATAATGCAAGCGGTGCTGCTTCTAATGAGGTTCTAAAAATCTCTCGCACAGCTCGTGCAGCCCGCGTCAACGTCTCTCAGAGTACTCACAGGTCTAACGCGCTGGCATACGATCAAAGTGGTGGTGAAGATCAATCCTGACATCGCTCTCCTCTCCGAACTCTGCAATCTAGGTTGCTGAGGGTTTGCCATAACCCTTGCGACTTAATCAAAACGTCGACGAAGGCGTCGCGAACGTCGGTAATAAATTAAAGATTCTATAGAGGCAATTTGTTCTACAGATTCAGAGCGTGAGGTTCATTCCCGCTTTCCTCTCAGGCAAAGCGAGCTCCGCGTCAAACGCGATACTCGCATTCAGCCTACCCCAAAACGTGAGACCCGCATTCTATCAATTTTAGAACGTGACCCCCGCGTTTCTGATCCAAAATGTAAGACTTGTGTTATGCCTGTTTCAGAATGCGAGACCCCCTGAGTTTCTGGTCCAAAACGCGAGATTCGTGTTCTGAGGCAAGCTCAGCCAACGCTGGAGATCCATGTTTCAACACCACGCGAATCCCGTTTCAACAAAGAAATGAGAGACCCGCATTCAAAATGGCATATCTTTAAGACATATAAAGCCAAGAAGCCCTCACCCCTAGGGGTTCAAGGCTAGTTTCTCAGACGTCCCCGTGACGGACCTAAGGGACTACCTGACAAGGAAAATGAATGTTCATCAAATCACTCCTCAATGTCACTGCAAGCAACTCATCTCAGCAGTATTCTCTTATCGCCATTGTGACTTTCAGATAACCAAGTCTTCAGTTTTTAGCAGGTTGTCAGTGGCTTCAAACTCAGCCAACAGACGACGATCTCAAAAGAAGAAGCCATTTTCTAAGGTCGAGAACCCAGAAGAGACCATAAACATGGTAGGGCTGAGTTTCACACCAAGCAAGTCCAAAGGGAAGCAGCTGGCTGTCAGTTCAGAGGAGTCAGATGTTGATTGATCTCCAGGTTTGAAGGATATTCTGGCCGAACCTGAAGGGGTTTACCGACACACTCGGACCTACACAGGAACAATTGCCCCAGCCGACTATAGTATATTGGCCAGGTGAAGGAGGTGATAATCTCTGCCATCATTGAATCCCAATTTTTGAATTCTAGTTCGAAGACAACTGCCTTTGCTTACATGGCGAGAACACCTAAGGAAGTGGCTAGGCAATTCAAAGAGTAGGCCCGGGTCCAAAAGGAACAGCTCGATATGATTCGAGCTCAGCAAGAATCTATCGATGCCCTTAAATAGATGCTGTCACAACTTCTTAAGGAGGAAAAAAACCAAAAGGTAAAACTCTTTCCAAGAAGTTCAAAGGCAAATGGAAGGAGGGGAGAACTCATCTCCTGCAAACACTGAGAGTGAAGAGTATTCCAATTTTGAGCCACCCAAATCTTCATCTGAAGAGGAGGATAACTTAGAGAATGGAAGCAGTTCTTCCAAGAGGATGAGCAAATTGGAGTAACCCCTCGAGGCCCTCGCGAACCGAGATGGTCTCCAAGATGTGGGTCTAGTCCGGCCCTACCCAGCAAAGTAGGATACGGCTTCCTACCCTCCTAATTTTAAGACACCGACCCTCCATACTTTCGACAGTAAAGGGTCGTCGAACGAACACATATACTACTTTAAATCTCAAATTAGGAATATAGTATCAAAAGATGCTATCATGACTCTTTTCTTCATTGGCACTCTTAAAGAGGTTGCCTTAAATGATTCATGAAACTTTCTGTCGGCTCGATCAAAACATAGGCCAACCTCGAGAAGTTATTTCTGGCTCGTTTCTTTGAAGACGATACAGAAATTCCAGTGGCAACTCTCATTGCAGTCAAGTAAAAGAAAGAAGAGTCCATTAAAACTTTCGTCGAAAATTTCAGGGTATGGCACTCCATTGTCCCAGCGGCATGACCCAGTCCACGCTGATTGAGACATGTCACCACAATCTGCAACCTTTCCTACTCACTCAACTAGGGGGTGGCAGAATGCCGCACTTGGAAACAGTTGGTGCTACAAGATGAATAGGCAGAAGAAATTGTTACCTCATCAGGGCAAAAGAAAAAGACAGCAAATGAAGACCCAACAAACCAACGCGGTGAGCCCCCGAGTCATCTTCTCAACCCAAGAGAAGGCATACTCTGGCAACGGAGGTCAAGTCACCTTCGAAGACCCATCAGTCAGAGGGGGTATGGCTTCCGGCCAACCACATACTAATAAATTGTACTCCTTCAAGGATAAACATGTGGTCTTTTTGTTTAAGTTACTCCAAAAGAGTAATAAACTTAAATTGCTGGAGATCAGATGTCCTGAAGTGGTATGGAAGACTGATGATCCCAGCTATTGTTTATGTCATAGAACTGGTACACCCTATCAAGAATTGCTACATCTTTAAAGATGTTCTTCAAGCTTTGAGGTAGTTAAGCTCCGTCTAGAAAAGAAGAGGGTGACGCCAACATGACCACCTCATCACCTATCCAATTCAGCCGAGATCTTCTGCCAGCTCCGATCAGAGTGGTTCCCATCCCAAAAGGAAAACTAAGAGTTAACAATACAGATCCTCATAATCAGAAGGAGAAAGGTCTTGTTTTTGTTCCTACTCTTCGAGAAGAAATAATGTGGGTCCATCCAAACATTATCGAAAGCCAGCAGTGGACGAATGTCACAAGTAGGAAGTCCAAAGGCAAGACCAAAGCATCCTTCAGCAATGTGGTGGGTATCTTTACAAGAGAGACTGAAGAAGATGTCACTTACCTCACTAGTTCAATAGAAAAGGAGTCAGTGTTGTTGACACATGCGCACCTCCCACGTCAAATACTCGATCCAGCAAGCAGTACTTGAAACAGTATAACGAGCCGATGGTAGACTCCCCCAACTGGCTGAGGAGACAATCGAGCAGCCCATGAGGCCATCTGTGAGAAAAAAAAGGATGAGTTTTGGTATGTCAAAGCTCTTTAGAAAGGCGTTGTAGGACCATCAACTCCCTTCCGTTTTGATGTCATAACTCAACTGACCAACATCCAGCTCGAATCACTCTGTATGAACTCCTGAGGCTTTCTATATCTACAAGGGATGCCTTAAGAGAAGCATTAGCAGATGCAGAGGTTTTTATGACCTAAATTTCTGCTATATGTGAAGAGGAAGACGGCAACCATTGCCACCACACCTCGAAGCAGATTCCCTGCATCACCTTCACCCTAAACGACATGCAAGTTAAATGAAAACATGATAGACCCCTGTATTATATATGGTATATTGGATCATCTTAAGTGAGTCGTATTCCGGTTAATTCGGAACCGCATTAAGCATTATGTCTCGCAGGGTCATGCAGCATTTGGGAATCCCCACCCATCAGTTAACCACCACTCAGACAATCATTTGTGGCTTCAACGCCAATGGCATACACCCGATAAGGAAAATCAAGCTCAGATGTCAATTTGGGGACCTAAAATTTGAGGTGACATGTTCGTCATTAATGCTGACACCTTGTACAACTTGCTGCTAGGACGACCTTGGATTCACCGTAACTCCATCATCATATCCACTCTTCATCAAGTAATGAAATACGTCAGTAAAGATGAAAAAGTGAGAACATTGATTGCCGAAAGGCATTCATTCAAAGGAGTCGAGAATTATTTTACTGATTCCCTCCTTTATCAGGATTCTCTTGAAACTGATGAGAGTTCACACCCGAAGAACACGACTCTGGGAATAAAGCTGATATAGAGCCAGAAAAAGAAGAGTATCTCTGGAAAATAAATTCCTTTGTAACGAGCATTGATAAGCTCGATTTTGATACCACCGCCATTGTTGAAGGCGAGTGGTTTATCAATAAAAATTTAGATTTGGCTTACTTTTTTATATTTGCTTCTAACTCTGTACCATCAGATACTAGTACTGACGTGCACAATGACCCTTGGTCTGCAATGAATGCTCTGACATCATTGCATGCACCAATGAAGTCATCCCTTATGGTACGCAAAAAGATCGAAGACGCATACAATGCTCTATTTGAAGTACCAACCATGAAAGTACACCTAGAGGGGGTGAAAGGTGTACGGCTAATCTAATGAACTAAATGAGAAAATTAAAAATTTAATTGCAACACACTTAATGTAACCAACGAGTGTAGCCGAATTCCCGGTGAAGGGCTCTGGACTAACTCCTCTTGATTCCTCTGAATAAGAGTTGAGGTGCTATATGAAGCTCTCGTGGTTAAACACAAGTGAGGCACACACAAGCAATACAAGCATATATATGATATGGCAATATGAATAGATGCACAAAGTAATAGAGAGAGTTAGAGTTAATGGATCAAACGCAAATACCGAGATTTGTTTCGAGGTTCGAGCACGCAGCTCTACATCCCCGCCTTCACACAAAAGGATTTCCACTAACTTTGTCCACATAGGACTCCCATACAAGGAACCTCCACTGAGAATTTGGGGTAAATACAATCGGGAGTACATAACTCCTCTCTCAACCAAATATAACCTCCCACTAGAGGTTAGACACAAAGCCACACAAATCAACGTCACAAATGAGGGATAGGTACAAAGCCAATACAAACACAATCAACCTCTCACTAGAAGGAAATGGCATAAAGCCATCACTCTAAAATCAACCTCTACACAAGAGGGAAAACACAAGGTATGAGGGTTTACAACTTAGTGATCAAAAGACCACAAACCAATTCTCTTTCTCACAAAACAAAGATCCTATGAGAGGATAGAATGATAAGCTCAAGTGTGAGAAAACAAAAAGTTTGAAAATCAAAAACTCAAAGAAAAACTCTTGGAAAAACTTCTAGAATAGATAGAAAAATATAGATCAAAAACCAACCCAAAAGACTTTCCTTTTTCTTGATTTTTCCAATCCCTTTTAAAACAAATAAAGATGAAAACTTTGAACCCAAAACTCTTTTGAAAACTTGAAATTAAACAATAGAAAAGTAGGAATTTTAGCTTTTGAAAAACCTTAGCCAAAACAGCCAAAGATTGGGGTATATAAAGGCCCCAACAAAAACTAACCGTTGGCAGTTGATTAGGCCCAGAATGGCCTTCCGGTCGACCAGCCGGTCGACCGGCCAACGGTCAAAAAAGTGACCGTTGAGCCTACCAGTCGACCGCCCGGTCGACCGTGCCAATCCAGAGAGCAATTGCTCTCTGGCCGGTCCACCGCTCGGTCGACCGTGCCAAGCCTCACGGTCGACCGTCCGGTCGACCGCCCCTACCCGAGAGTAGGGTACTTACAGTCGGCCGACTGCTCGGTCGACCGACCAAGTGGTAGGTCAGCGTGCACATTCTTGTGCACGTTGGTCGACCGGTCCGGTCGACCGACTCTGGGCCTGGTCGACTGGCCCGGTCGACCGCCAGAGCCTAGCAGGGCTGTTTTAGGACTTGAAACCTGGGTTTTTAATTACCAAATAAATCTCATAAAATCTCTAAAAATCCACAAAATAAGTTTAGTATAATACATTGATATACAAACATGAGAAAAATTTTAACACATATTTCAAATTATTTGAACCATTTTTGTGACTTACAAATTTTGTCGAAAACCAAACCTGTATTTTTCAAAACTTGGATTTTTGAAATGGAAAAACGTCTTGTTCAAAATCATCCAAATACAAAAACATGATATTAAACAACTTGAAGCATGTGTATATGGATATAATCTAATATACATGAAAGATATATATATATATATATATATATATATTATATATATAATAATATATATATATATATATATATTATATATATATATATCAATGTTTTTGACAATAAATCCAAAAATAAGTTTTGTTAAAATACAAAACCTAAATACATGAATAGGCATATCAAAATAAGTTTGTCTAAGTATATGAAGCATACATGTATATAAATCAAATCTATATACATTAAACCATGTAAACTTATTTTGATTCTATCTATTCATGAAAACCAAGATCAGTTAAACCAAAAATCGAAAACCAAAACATGAAACTTAAACAAGTGTGTGTGTTGTGAACTTGAGCATATCACACTATCTAATCTTTAACAATGGATCTAAAACAAAAACTAAATACTGTACCGAAGCCTTCTTGTAAAGCTCCGTCTCCAAGTCGACTTGATCCAAACATGATCCACGAGCTTGACTCCAACGAGTGCTCGATATGAACTTTGATGCTCGGGCTCTTGAATCACTATTTGAACACTCCAAAACACCTTGTTGAAGCTAATCACCTACTAATATCTTGGTTAAGTATATGAAACTAAACATCACAAGATTATTAGTAAACTATAACTACATGAGTTAATCATCATCAAAACTAGAGTGGAAGGCTTCTGGGCCAACAATCTCCCCCTTTTTGATGATGACAAAACCATGGAGTTATATATGTATGGATTAAAGTTAAGCTTCAAAGAAGCTCCCCCTTAAACTCAATAAAAATAAAAATAAGATATTCAATGAAGCACATGATACTAAAACAAATGTATGCATCAATTAGGAAAGAGAAACATGCATAAATCAAACATATGTTTCAAAAAAACCTTCTCCCCCTTTTGTTTAAACACTCAAAATCATTTTTTTCATATATAATAGTAAGATGCTTAAACTCAATATATGCATAAATCAAACATATGTTTCAAAAAACCTTCTCCCCTTTTGTTTAAACTCTCAAAATCATTTTTTCTAATATATAATAGTAAGATGCATAAACTCAATATATGCAAAAACACAAATATACATATATAAAACTTAAAATCTTTCTCCCCCTTTTTATCAATCATCAACAAAGGGGTCAAAGAAAGCAATATTCTCCCCTTTTTGTCTTAAACAAAAAAAATATCAATAAGGGGTGAAATCAAAACAAAACATTATGATATCAATTTGAAAAAAAAAAATATATCAATTGAGTGTGTCATGATATCAAAAAATATACCAATTGAAAGTACATAATGTGGTACATAAAATAAATATTTTTAATATAAATTTTAAATACTAATTGATACTAATTGTAAGTAAATACCAATTAAATACCATTTGTAAGTAAACTTATAGGTAATCTTGATAGCAATTTGTAAAGATTAGTACCAATTGAAAGTAATTTTTCATTAAAAGCATATGATACCAAAATAATCAATATTCTTTTCTTTTCTTTCTTAATCATTTTTAACATAAAGTGTGGGAGTAGAATAAAAAATAATTAGAAAAGGAAATTGAAAGGTGAAATATGAATTTCTCCCTTTATAAAAAAACTAAATAAAATGATGCATAAGTTTGTATATGATACCAATTGAAACATAATCAATTAAAATAAAATAGTCATTTAAAAAATCAAGCTTAGCATAACCAAAATTTGTGCCCAAAGATATAGAGATATAGTAAGCACAAATAAAGCATATATATGTGTATGGTAAATTAAATACCAATCGAAATTGATACTATTTGAAGTTGAAAGCATACATATATAAAAACATATATGAGTATACAAAAAGAATGTCAATAGTGATACCAATTGAAAAAAATCCAATGGTATCAATTGAAAAAATAATAAGATCAAGTGTATAACTCATATTACTTACCACCCATTTCATGCACATGTTTAAAAGGATTTTCAATAATAAGCATACAAGGCATGGTCGCCTAACCAACGCTCTTAAATGGGTAGGGTTTTCAAAAATAGGTTTGAAAATATAGTATGTTTGAAAAATGTAATACCCCTCTCCCGAAATACGTACTTAGATACGTATTCAGTCTTTCGATCGTATTTTTCGATTTACCTTCCGTATTTGACCGATTTTAATTTCAAATATCATTTTCCAATATTTTAGATTTTATGTGATTTTCTGGAATTTTCTGGAATTAAAATGAATTTCTCCGAAACCGGTGTCGGCCAGTGCCGCTGACCGATTTCCGAATTTTTATCTTCCAAACAGTTAGGAATTTTTAGAAAGTCCTTTAGACTTTATTGCTTAGAATCATATTTCTTACTTATACACTTTTTCTGAGAATTTTATGAATTTATGAAAATTCTTTCGGAGTCGGTAAATAACTGATTCCGGGATTTTTAATTTTAAAACTATACAGTATTTCTTCAAACGAATTTCACCATGAGTCTTCAAATATTATTCTTAATTTTGGTAAAATTTTTAGATCATTCCGAGATACTTGAATTTCGGGCATTTTTTCAATTATTGCAAATTCCATTTTCCACCTCATGTGCCACCTCAATTCCCACTCACCCTTCACCTAACCCCACTCACTCTCTCTCCTTCCCATGGCTGGCCAAGTGAGGGACACCTCACCCCCTTCTTTTGCAAGAAAAACCTTCCCTTTCACCTTAATTCCACCCTCTTTGAAATAATCCCAACCTATAAATCCCTTTCATTTGCAAATTTCCCCTTTTCCTTCTCTTTCACTTCATCAAGAGAGAAGCTCTCCTAATTCTCTTCTTCTTCAAGCAAGAACCCTAGCTCCTAGATCACCCCAATCCCTTCACCTCCACCTCAAGATCTCAAGGACTTCAACCAAGGCTTCATCAAGGACTTCAATTTCAACCATCACTCCCCAAGGCAACACCTAGAGCATCTCCTTCAACTCAAGATTTTGGATTGTAGCCACCCTCTTCCTCCATTGGATCAAGCTTCTAATTGAACCTTCTCAAGTGAGTATCTTTACTCACCAAGACCTAGATTTCCCTCTATTTACTTGAGATAGTAATTCTTGTAAAATGGTTCAATAAAAATCCAATTTTTAGGTCATAAAGCTCAAATCCAACCTCCCATGTGTGTATATCTACTCACTAAGGCTAGTCCCTGTTGTGGTGTACTTGTGTTGATAGATCAGGTCCCCTAATAACATAAAAATCCTATCTTGGCTGTTAGAACCAATCCCTTAAAAATCTGATTTTTCTGCCTTAACAGTAGCAGATTCCAGAGGATCGGTCAACCGGCAGTCGACCGATCACTCTACCGATGTGCACAGCGTGCACAGTTTTGAGCTGGAGGTCGACCGGCAGTCGACCGACCACTCGACCGGCTTAGGGAATTAGTATGGACCAGTCGACCGGTAGTCGACCGGCCAAAACCTGGAGCTCACGGCATCTGCACGGTCGACCGGCAGTCGACCGGGAGCCGACCGCCAGTTATATCCCCAGTCGACCGGCAGTCGACCGGGAGGTCGACCGACAGCCTAATTCTGGGCCAGTTTTCTGACTCCTTTCCTTTTTAATTTCTGACCTTTCCCTGATATTTGTATACTATTTTAGCTTTGTTTATACTTCATACCTGTACTGCATGACTTGTTACCTGATAGATCTTGCTTTATTATGCTTCATGACTCATGTTACATATTGCTATTCCATAACTTGTTAAATGTGAAGTATCACCACCCCTTCATGCTATCACTGAAACACCAAGCATGATATACCCGACTTATTATATAAAATAGACCAACTTACATTGGGGTCAGGGGGAAATATGCGGATATCGATATGTGTTTCGTGTTTACAGTGGTTTTAGGTATATTGTACAATTATGTTCCGGTCTAACCTGTGGTACTCCAGGGGACCGAGGGGAGTGCTTGCTCCCTTTCCTGTTTACTGTCATGACAAGGGCACACATAAGACCCTCCTGTTAGGCCTTGCGGCTGGTTCCGTTTTCAAGCAACGGAACACCCTGGACCGTGGTCCCGGGCATGCCACGGGACCCACTGTAAACATAGTTCGTCGATACAACCGCTGTTTCCAATAACAACCTTGCTTTACTAGGATATGGATCTATGTGCTCTGGGACGCTGGGTCACATAGCTAGATATCACAGTAAGACAAGTAAGGATAATAAGACGTTAATTGTAGATTTATTGCATATGACCTTATCTTATTGAGTTTACATCACTTGTTATTCGTTGCTATTTATTACTACTCCATTATCCTTAATCATGATCCTTAGTCACTTGGCTATCTTTTATTTGTTGTTATATGTCTTGACCCCTTGGATTTGCATATTCAGATTCCGAGGCTTGGAACGAAGTGGAGCCTTCCACAGAGGACCGGGCTTATCTTTGCGAGCAGGCTGACCAGCTCTAGTCCCATCGTGCCCGACTCTCCTTTTGGTTCACGGGATCTCCATCCATTACGTGAGCATTTTGTGTTTCTGGTTGTATATCGTTCCTTTTGGACTTGGGTTGTGATAAAAGACACTTGTAAAGTGATGTTGCTTATCATAACTTGTATAACCTTGTATTTGTATCTTGTAAGTTGGCATATGAATATACCACGCTTTGTGTTGTACTCTGATACTTGTTGTACTTAATGCTTAGCGTATATACGTGGGGGCACCTTCTGACCTACGTATATGCGTTGCAGTGACGTCCCCGTATCCGTGGGATCGGGGCGTTACAGGTTGGTATCAGAGCCTAGGCTCTCAAACCTAAAAGTACAATCAAGTGACAAATTCTAGTAATTTGCTAATGCCAACTACCATGTACAAAGTTGTCTAGTCCTCCTTGATTCCGTCCTTAATTCATTTCCTCGTGTCCTAAACTCCTTTCATTTGTTTCCAATTCCAGATCTTATCCCTTTCGGTATGGAGAGGCGCTCGGGTCGTAACAACATCGGGCAAGTACCGAATGGACCCGTAGGAGGAGAGAGTGCTGATATCCTGAAGGTCATTCAGACCATGATGGAGAACCAGCAGCAGCAGACTGAGCTCCTCAGGCAGGAGTTGGCAGCCCCAAAGGAGCAAAGGCCTGGGAACGTGTCAGATTTCCGGCGGCTACAACCGGCCATCTTCACGGGAGTCGAGAAACCATTGGATGCTGAACAATGGTTGACGGACACCACTGATTTGCTGAACGCCGCCCGAGTGCCTAAGGAGAACCAAGTGGAGGTTGCCAAGATTCAGCTGAAGGACATAGCCCGGACTTGGTGGTTGGCCGAAGAGGCCAGATTGGAGAAGCCTGTCTCCTGGGATACTTTCTCCAAGAGCTTCTACAGTCGATTCTTCCCTGCTACTGCTCAGAAGGACATGGAGGAGCAGTTCATCAGACTACAGCAAGGGAACAAGTCCGTGGATGAGTATGCCGCGGAGTTTCTCAGACTGAGCCGCTTTGCCCCGTACATGGTGACGGATGGGGAGAAGAGGGCAAGCAGGTTCAGCAAGGTCTGCAGATGGACATACAGGTCCTCTTGATGCCCCAGCAGCTGAAGACCTATTCAGAAGTTCTCACCATCGCTCGAGAGGTGGAGCGTGGGTTAGAGAAGAAGCAAGAGGATCAGATGAAGAACCAGGCCATGAAGAGGCCGTTTGTACCAGTGGGTAGAGGAGGACCATACAGAGCAGCGAAGGTTCAGGCCAGGCAACCATTCAGAGCAGTTCCTTACCAGATGGCTCGACCAGGTCTTATCTGCAACTTTTGCCAGAAACCAGGACACTCTCAGCAGAATTGCCGGAGGGCAAACGGATTGTGTTTGGTGTGTGGAGCACGAGACCATGCCGTAGAGAGACCTGTCCACACAGGAGAATGGGGTTTGCTAACCAAACCTTGCCGGCACCTCAAGAGCAGAATGGACAGAGGGTACTACCAGGGCCAGTGGGGCAGAGGAACCAGGGACCAGTGATGAGGAGAGCTCTTCCCCTTCCTCCACCGCATGTTGTTCGCCCAGTGCAGAGAGGAGCCAGGACGGCAGCAGGGCGTGGTAGAGGTCAGGCCTACAACCTGACAGCAGAGGAGGCTGAGGCTTCAGAGGAGGTGATTACAGGTAACATCAGAGTTCATTCAATACCTGTTCTCGCTCTCTTCGATTCAGGTGCATCCCACTGTTATATCTCCGATCATTTTGTAGCTTTACATTCTATACCTGTTAAGGCTTTAGACCGCAAATGGGAGATAAGTACAGGGAATGGGGTAGTTATATCTTCTAGAGTTTGTGCTGACTGTCCAGTGGAACTTTGTGAGAAGATCTTGGCCATAAATATGCTACTAGACACCAAGGGGTACGACGTAATCTTAGGAATGACCTGGCTCAGTCAGTACTATGCAGTGATTGACTGTAGAGAAAGGAAGATCTATTTCAGAATCCCACTTCAGCCGGAGTTCCAGTTTAGTGGGGAGGTGAAGCCTGCTAAGAAGAAGATTCGGATGACCACTTCGGAGGTTCAGAAGGGAGTGCCAGTGTGGGATGAATTTCCAGAAGTCTTTGCTGAGATTTCAGGACTTCCACCGGAGAGGATAGTGGAGTTCTCCATTGATACAGTTCCAGGGACAGCTCCTATATCTAAGGCTCCGTACAGGATGGCACCGACGGAGTTGGAGATCTTGAAGAAGCAACTGCAGGAATATTCAGACAAGGGACTGATTCGACCAAGCACTTCACCATGGGGCGCTCCAGTGCTATTGGCGAATAAGAAGGATGGTGGTAAGAGACTTTGTATTGATTATAGAGAATTGAACAAAGTCACTATCAAGAACAAGTATCCCTTGCCCAGGATTGATGACTTGTTTGATCAGCTTCATGGAGCCCGTGTATTTTCTAAGTTAGATTTGCGGTCGGGTTACCATCAGCTGAGGGTGAAGAAGGAGGATGTTCCGAAGACGGCATTCAGGACCCGATATGGCCACTATGAGTTCCTGGCTATGCCTTTCGGAGTCACAAATGCCCCTGCAGTTTTCATGGACTTGATGAACCGAGTGTTCTCTCCTTACCTGGATCAGTTTGTAGTTGTATTTATAGATGACATTCTGATCTATTCAAAGAATTATAAGGAGCATGCAGAGCACTTGAGAATTGTGTTGCAGACCCTTCAGCAGGAACAGCTTCATGCCAAAAGGAGCAAGTGTGAATTCTGGTTGGACAGCATAGCTTTCCTTGGACACATAGTTTCAGCAGAAGGAATTTCAGTTGATCCTAGTAAAGTCCAGGCAGTGAAGAATTGGCCAGTTCCGAAGACGGTGACTGAGATAAAGAGCTTTCTTGGACTAGCCGGATATTACAGGCGCTTTGTCCAGGATTTCTCTAGACTTGCAGCTCCGTTGACCAGGCTCACCAGAAAAGGAGAGAGATACATATGGACAGAAGAATGTGATGCAGCATTTGAGCAGTTGAAGCAGAGGCTTATTTCAGCTCCAATCTTGAGGACTCCTTCAGGAAGAGGAGGGATGGTCATTTTCTGTGATGCATCAGGTAAAGGCCTGGGGTGTGTGCTTATGCAACATGATCATGTTATAGCATATGCATCTAGGCAATTGAAGCCTCATGAGAGGAATTACCCAACTCATGACTTGGAGTTGGCAGCTGTGATATTTGCTTTGAAGATCTGGAGACACTACCTTCTGGGAGACAAAGTGTTGATATACACAGATCACAAGAGCCTCAAGTATATTTTCTCACAGAAGGAGTTGAATATGAGGCAGAGGAGGTGGTTGGAGCTTATGGCGGACTATGATATTGACTTGCAGTATCATCCAGGCAAAGTCAATACCGTTCCAGATGCACTGAGCAGGATGCCAGAGAACAGAGTGCTAGTCCACCTCACGCAGCAGAGGGAGTTGATTCAGGAGTTCATCAGATTGGATTTGATGTTAGTGCAAGGAGGTGATAAGGCCGGGCAGTTCATGGCTTTACAGATCCAGTCATCATTGATAGAGGAGATCAGGAAGCTCAGAAGGAGGACCCCAGATTGCAGACATTCAGAGCTCAGGTGGAGGCTGGATTGAGGTCGGATATCTGCATTCACCCAGATGGTGCATTGTATTTTGGAGATAGACTTTGTGTTCCCCAAGGAGAAGTCAGACAGAAGATTTTGGAGGAAGCACACAGTTCAGCTTATTCTATACACCCTGGGGGAAACAAGATGTACCAGGACCTGAAGAAGCACTTTTGGTGGAATGCTATGAAGAGAGAGATAGCCCAGTTTGTTGCCAAGTGCTTGGTTTGCCAGCAGATAAAGATCGAGCATCAGAGATCAGCGGGACTTCTTCAACCTTTACCGATACCCGAATGGAAGTGGGAGCACATCACCATGGTTTTTGTGACGGCATTGCCTCGGAGTCCCAAGGGTAATAATGCTGTGTGGGTAATAGTTGATCGCCTCACCAAGTCAGCTCACTTCATACCATTCAGGGTAGGCCAGTCGACAGAGGTTCTGGCAGACAAGTATATGAAGGAGATAGTTCGTCTGCATGGAGTTCCAGTTAGTATTGTATCAGATAGAGACACCAGATTCAGATCTCATTTCTGGGAGAGTCTCCAAGAGAGTCTGGGAACTCGTCTGAAATTCAGTACTTCTTACCATCCTCAGACAGACGGGCAATCTGAGAGGACTATCCAGATCCTTGAAGATATGTTGAGGGCTTGCATGATTGACTTCGGAGGATCATGGGAAGACCATCTTCACTTGGCTGAGTTTTCATATAACAACAGCTATCAGGCAAGTATTAAGATGGCACCCTTTGAGGCATTGTATGGAAGGAAGTGCAGATCACCGATTTGTTGGGATGAAGTCGGTGAGAGGAGTCTTTTGGGACCAGAGATCCTGATGCAGACGACAGAGAAAGTCAGGGTTATCAGAGATCATCTCAGGGCTGCTCAGAGCAGACAGAAGAGTTGGGCAGACACTCTAAGGAGGCCATTGGAATTCCAGACCGGAGATCATGTGTTCTTGAAGATATCACCTACCAAGGGTGTAATCCGGTTCGGTACACGTGGGAAGCTAAGTCCGAGGTATATCGGCCCATTCGAGATCCTGGATCGGGTGGGAGATGTGTCTTATAGATTGGCGTTGCCGCCATCTTTGGACGGGGTGCATAATGTCTTCCACGTGTCTCAGTTGAGGAAGTATGTCAGGGATGACAGCCATATTCTGGATCATTCCGAGCTGGAGCTACTACCGGATTTATCATACCAAGAGCAGCCGATGGCCATCCTGGATAGGAGTGTCAAGACACTGAAGAACAAAGCTATTCCATTGGTAATGGTGTCTTGGAACAGGCATGCGCCAGGAGAGGCCACTTGGGAGCGTGAGGACGTTATCCGGGAGCGTTATCCTCAACTTTTCACATCTTGATTGGGTAAGACTCTTTCCTTCTACTCTTCTCTACCGTTATCTTTCCCTGTATCCGTATCTATCTGTTGCTTTTCCTGTTATCTTTCACCCTATGAAATTTCGAGGACGAAATTTTTGTAAGGTGGGTGGATTGTAATACCCCTCTCCCGGAATACGTACTTAGATACGTATTCAGTCTTTCGATCGTATTTTTCGATTTACCTTCCGTATTTGACCGATTTTAATTTCAAATATCATTTTCCAATATTTTAGATTTTATGTGATTTTCTGGAATTTTCTGGAATTAAAATGAATTTCTCCGAAACCGGTGTCGGCCAGTGCCGCTGACCGATTTCCGAATTTTTATCTTCCAAACAGTTAGGAATTTTTAGAAAGTCCTTTAGACTTTATTGCTTAGAATCATATTTCTTACTTATACACTTTTTCTGAGAATTTTATGAATTTATGAAAATTCTTTCGGAGTCGGTAAATAACTGATTCCGGGATTTTTAATTTTAAAACTATACAGTATTTCTTCAAACGAATTTCACCATGAGTCTTCAAATATTATTCTTGATTTTTGGTAAAATTTTTAGATCATTCCGAGATACTTGAATTTCGGGCATTTTTTCAATTATTGCAAATTCCATTTTCCACCTCATGTGCCACCTCAATTCCCACTCACCTTCACCTAACCCCACTCACTCTCTCTCCTTCCCATGGCTGGCCAAGTGGCCAAGTGAGGGACACCTCACCCCCTTCTTTTGCAAGAAAACCCTTCCCTTTCACCTTAATTCCACCCTCTTTGAAATAATCCCAACCTATAAATCCCTTTCATTTGCAAATTTCCCCTTTTCCTTCTCTTCACTTCATCAAGAGAGAAGCTCTCCATAATTTCTTCTTCTTCAAGCAAGAACCCTAGCTCCTAGATCACCCCAATCCCTTCACCTCCACCTCAAGATCTCAAGGACTTCAACCAAGGCTTCATCAAGGACTTCAATTTCAACCATCACTCCCCAAGGCAACACCTAGAGCATCTCCTTCAACTCAAGATTTTGGATTGTAGCCACCCTCTTCCTCCATTGGATCAAGCTTCTAATTGAACCTTCTCAAGTGAGTATCTTTACTCACCAAGACCTAGATTTCCCTCTATTTACTTGAGATAGTAATTCTTGTAAAATGGTTCAATAAAAATCCAATTTTTAGGTCATTAAAGCTCAAATCCAACCTCCCCATGTGTGTATATCTACTCACTAAGGCTAGTCCCTGTTGTGGTGTACTTGTGTTGATAGATCAGGTCCCCTAATAACATAAAAATCCTATCTTTAGGCTGTTAGAACCAATCCCTTAAAAATCTGATTTTTCTGCCTTAACAGTAGCAGATTCCAGAGGATCGGTCGACCGGCAGTCGACCGATCACTCTACCGATGTGCACAGCGTGCACAGTTTTGAGCTGGCGGTCGACCGGCAGTCGACCGACCACTCGACCGGCTTAGGGAATTAGTATGGACCAGTCGACCGGTAGTCGACCGGCCAAAACCTGGAGCTCACGGCATCTGCACGGTCGACCGGCAGTCGACCGGGAGCCGACCGCCAGTTATATCCCCAGTCGACCGGCAGTCGACCGGAGGTCGACCGACAGCCTAATTCTGGGCCAGTTTTCTGACTCCTTTCCTTTTTAATTTCTGACCTTTCCCTGATATTTGTATACTGTTTTAGCTTTGTTTATACTTCATACCTGTACTGCATGACTTGTTACCTGATAGATCTTGCTTTATTATGCTTCATGACTCATGTTACATATTGCTATTCCATAACTTGTTAAATGTGAAGTATCACCCACCTTCATGCTATCACTGAAACACCAAGCATGATATACCCGACTTATTATATAAAATAGACCAAACTTACATTGGGGTCAGGGGGAAATATGCGGATATCGATATGTGTTCGTGTTTACAGTGGTTTTAGGTATATTGTACAATTATGTTCCGGTCTAACCTGTGGTACTCCAGGGGACCGAGGGGAGTGCTTGCTCCCTTTCCTGTTTACTGTCATGACAAGGGCACACATAAGACCCTCCTGTTAGGCCTTGCGGCTGGTTCCGTCTTCAAGCAACGGAACACCCTGGACCGTGGTCCCGGGCATGCACGGGACCTACTGTAAACATAGTTCGTCGATACAACCGCTGTTTCCAATAACAACCTTGCTTTACTAGGATATGGATCTATGTGCTCTGGGACGCTGGGTCACATAGCTAGATATCACAGTAAGACAAGTAAGGATAATAAGACGTTAATTGTAGATTTATTGCATATGACCTTATCTTATTGAGTTTACATCACTTGTTATTTGTTGCTATTTATTACTACTCCATTATCCTTAATCATGATCCTTAGTCACTTGGCTATCTTTTATTTGTTGTTATATGTCTTGACCCCTTGGATTTGCATATTCAGATTCCGAGGCTTGGAACGAAGTGGAGCCTTCCACAGAGGACCGGGCTTATCTTTGCGAGCAGGCTGACCAGCTCTAGTCCCATCGTGCCCGACTCTTCCTTTTGGTTCACGGGATCTCCATCCATTACGTGAGCATTTTGTGTTTCTGGTTGTATATCGTTCCTTTTGACTTGGGTTGTGATAAAAGACACTTGTAAAGTGATGTTGCTTATCATAACTTGTATAACCTTGTATTTGTATCTTGTAAGTTGGCATATGAATATACCACGCTTTGTGTTGTACTCTGATACTTGTTGTACTTAATGCTTAGCGTATATACGTGGGGGCACCTTCTGACCTACGTATATGCGTTGCAGTGACGTCCCCGTATCCGTGGGATCGGGCGTTACAAAAA
>JAVJIF010032451.1:0-55324 GCA_038442645.1 Agave tequilana | reverse complement strand
TTACATCACCTTCATAATTCCAAATCCTATAAATACTTTCCTTCTCATTTCATGTCATTCTCTCTCATCACTCACCAAAGCCTCACCATCACCAACCTCTCATCTCCACCACAACAACCACCACTACAACTTCTCCAACCCTTTACCTTCATCTTCTTCCTCCTCCATTCCATTCAAACCACCACAACTCCAATAACTCCACCAAAATCTCCACCTTCTCTTTTACCTTCTCCAAAACTACCACTACAACAAAACCTCTCCACAAAAACCACCCACCATCAACACCTCTTCATAAAAACCTCCATCTTCTTCTTCTTCATCATCAACTTCAATCACAACCATCAAAATCTGTTCTGCACTCTGTTTTCAGACTATTAGTCGACTTGATCCCTTCATTAGTCGACTTGAACCCTTTATTAGTCGACTACCCCATTTTTCTAGTCGACTAACTTCCTGAAATGCGACCTTATTAGTCGACTACCTCATTTTCCTAGTCGACTAACTTTTCCTTTGAAACACAGCTCCCTGAGTCGCAGTCCTTACTAGTCGCTTGTGTCCTCTTCTATAGTCGACTAACTTCTTTATTAGTCGACTAACCATTTCTTTCTAGTCGACTAACTTTCTTCCCGAAACGTAGTTCTCCCAAACGCAGCCTTACTAGTCGACTTGTCCCTTATCTATAGTCGACTAACTCCTTTATAAGTCGACTACTATATCTCCATAGTCGACTAATCTTGACTGTTTGCTGTGTGTTAATCCTTTCTTGAATAGAACCTTATCCTCGAGACTTACATCATATTGGTATTGCTTGACTTGTCACTTGACAAACATCATCTTCCCTTCTCTCTCTCTCTCTCTCCTCTTCACTCTACATTATATATCATATTTTATGGCGCGTCCCGAATTTCCATGGATTTCGGACCTTTCGGCATTTCTGGTGATTCAGGCGGAGTGTTCTCGCTCGCTACCCTCTTGCTCCCTATTTCATTGATTATGCAAATATTCTCGTTCTAGTCTCCATGTATTTTATTTCATGTTCCATATCTTTTACGTTTTATACCATGCGTGGCCGACCCTCGTGGGTTGGACTTTGAGTCAATCCCATGTTACCACTTGCTATTACTCAGATCGTCAGTTACATGTTTCTATTTAACACAGTATATCACTGGCATCTAGTGTGTTATCACCTGACCGCATGCATGCTATTATTGGCAAGACCCTCTTGTTATGTCATGACTTACCAAGACTATTATCAATCTCTTGTCATGTTGGTTGCTTGTTAAATATCATCACCTTAATCGCTATCTCTTGACACCAAGCATGATGCACCTGATTTGATATAATTATCACGATAACGGGAATGTAGTATCTGATCTCCTGTTATGATTCCAGTTATGATTCTTGTTATGTATTCCAGTTATGATCCTGCTCATCCCGAAATCTGGAATTATGTTAATAAACCATAAAAAGGATAACTTGTATGGGGAAGGGAGGAAGTGATGGATGCCGGAATGATACCTTGCTTATAGTAATGGAATAAAATTGACGATTCGTGTTAGTGGACTTTGGGCCCACAGAAGATGCGTGTTAGGGGGACTTAGGGCCTCCAAACTGGTCCCCAGGTGTATGGGAACTACTATAAGAAGTGTTATCAGTTCTCCATTACTTCCGGTAACAACCCTCGACTTCTTATATATGGATGTATGTGCGTTGGGATATATACCGAGACACATACCTAGATATATGGGTCAGACGAGTAATAATAAATAGTATAGGTCTCTTGTCATGCCGTTATGATGCCTGTTATGACTCTTGATAATCCTGTTATGACACCTGTATCGGACTCCAGTTATGATCCTTGTTATGGACTCCCGTTATATACTCCTGTTATCATTCCTGTCATGACCCTTTTTTGATTCCGTTTTGATACTCGTTATGGACTTCTGTTATGGACTCATGTTATTCTTGTCATGTATTCCTGTTATGATTATCGTGTGATTTGCAACTCTGATTCTATACGCTTGGATTTCGGTGGCATGAGATAAAAGTATATAGATGAGGGTTCCTTGTTTGGATTATTCCTTCGATTACTAATCTCATGGGACCGTGACTTAAGCGTATACAATCAATCTTGCTTGTAATCAGCTTTACCCTGGATTTCCTGTTTTTATGATGATTATGTTATGCCGTCATACATACTACATTGTGGTTCTAACCCCTGTTTTCTGAACTTGATATCCTTTGCCGTATCCTTTGTGTGCTCACCCGGCTCGCCACCTGGCATTGTATCATACTCGCTGGGGAGTTTCACTGACTCCCTGAATTCTCATGTCCAGGTTCTGGAGCTTGCTGTGGAGTAGTTAGATCAGCTGCAACTACCATCTCATCCTTGCTTTACGGTTGGCTCGCGATGTTTCTGGTTATCTCGTGAGCACCCTTTTGATACTGTTCATACTTGTTATTTCCTCGTATTCCCGCATTTGCGCATCTGTGATATAATATTCATGTAATATTGGATCACCTCTGGTGATAACTTTGTAATTGTACTCATGTGTTGGAATGTATAATGCACCATTTGCTTCCGTACTCTGATTCTTGCCTTTACTGATGCTTAGCGTATATACGTGGAGGCATTTTCTGACCTACGTATATACGTCGCAGTGACGTCCCCGTATCCGTGGGATCGGGGCGTTACAATGTTTAGAGTTCATTCGCTTCGCTGTTGCAAAAACTTCTAAGTTCCACATAGCAATGAAGGCAATTTGCTCATCAAGGAAGGATCATAGAAGAGAAGGCACTAGCAAGGCATGGATGGCTCAAAGACGTGAAGATTGCTCAAAAGGTCCTTAGGTTTTGTATTTTTAGTTTTATAGCTTGTTAAAGAATAGAGATTAGGTTTGAAGCTCAATCACACGTTTTTGCGCATATACTATTTCTTAGTTTATTTCCTATAAAATATACAAAAATATTTTAGACAAAATCTTTCTTCTACAAATTTCTTTTTATGTTACATACTGAATCCTGTTTAAAATAGTTTTGTTAAAAATATTTTTCTTCTCAAAATTCTTTCTTTATTTCGTTTTCTGACCTGATCCGGTCGACCGGCAGTCTACCGACAGTCGACCGAGTCTGTGTCAGGCTGGTCCGGTCGACCGGACCAGTCGACCGAGGAGCAGTCCTGCACAATGCAACGTATCCGTGTGCATGTCTGTCGGTCGACCGGGGCAGTCGACCGATATTTATTTTTGAGTCACAGTTTGTATCAGTCGACCGGGTCGGTCGACCGATAGCCTATAACGGTCGGAATTTTGTACTACCGGTCGACCGGCCCGGTCGACCGATATAGCCGTTGAACAGTAACGGGCAGATTTTAAGAGCTGTTTATTTTTGTCTTTGTGTTTAAAAATTCGTTTAAGGATATATTTTGATCTAATTACCTCCTAAACATCAGTAATTATGTTTATCCTTAAACCCTAGCCCTCTCTATAAATAGAGTGTTTAGGGAGAGATTGGGTACAACAACAATTTTCAAGAGAAAAAATTCAAAAGTTTGAGAAAATTCAAAAGAGCTTGTTTCCGTTTTTTGTGCTAATATTCTCACTCTTTTTCTGAATTGGTTTTTGTGATACTCTCTGATTTAATTTTCTTTTCACCTTACACAAGAGCTTCATTCCTACTCAATATTCTCTAAGGACCTTTGTAAGGGAAGAGATTTGAAAGAGAGAGTTTGTGGTCTTTTGACTACTCAGAGATAATTGTACTTGAGCTTTGTGAAATTGGGTACTCCTGTGTGTTGGGTACTGCAGTGATTGTGTAACTGTCTGTGGATAGTGAAGTAGCTAGAATCCTTCTGGGGAAGGCGGGGAGTAGAGCTGGGTGCTCGAACCTCGATAACATATCCTTGTGTTTGCGATTGTTTACTTTCTTGCACTCTTTACTTTACTATACTTGCTCTTATTCTGCTATCATAATCATTGTCATACTTACTTGCTTGCATTCATCTTGTGATTCTTGTTTGGGACTGTTGTAGCTTTAATTTTTAAATTGCCCTTTGATTAGCATATTCACCTATTCACCCCCCCCCTCTAGATTTTCATAAAAAAATTCAAGATAAGTCATCAGATGCGGACCTCCCAACGTGGAAGGTCGCGTTTCAATTAAAACGCGGACTTCACGTCCAAAAGAAATGCGGACTTCAGATGCAGGTCCGAGGAACCTCGCATCTCACTTCAAATGCGGATCTGAGCAACTCCGCGTCTCATCTCAAGCGCAGGGCTGAGCAGCTCTGTGCTTCACTGCAAATGCAAGTCTGAGGAATCCTGTGTCTCACTTCAAATGCAGGTCTGAGCAAACTCCCATCTTAATTCAAGCACAAGTCTAAGAAACTCTACGTCCCACTTCAATATGATCTGAGAAAACTCTGTGTCTCACTTCAAACACGGGTCTGAGCAATTCCGTATTCTGACTGAGACGTCCGCGTCTACAAAAGCAACGCAGGATCCATGTTCAGATGAGACCCATGTTTCTGTGTGTAACTGATCCTCATATTGGGTAATTAACTCCTCATGTAATATGGGAGTTAATCCCCATAATAGAGAGATTTTAGGGGACAATAATGCCCTTATGACTCCCGATAAATAGTCTGAGTGCTATGAAGGGGAGAGTTTTGGGCGCGAGAGTAGAGAGGACTCTTTAGGAGCAAATAGGACTTTTTGAGAGGAAAGCCAAAGAAGAGAAATAAAAGCTTTTTCTTGAGAGCTGAAAATTCTCAACCTAAAAGCATATTGCTTTCCTCTTACTTTTAAAGAAAGAGAAATCAGTAGACTCTAAACACTTAGTGTGCTAAAAAAATAAGACCTCTTCTGATTGATCTTTGAGATCTTTGAGAGCGTGAAGCTTGATCGGTCAATAGAGAAAAAATCACTCTCTATTGTCAGATGAAGAACGCGCCCCTAAACAAAGGGGAACTAGTTTTTCTTCCCTTTTGTAATCGAAACGTTCCATTTTAACTTTTTAGCTACTCAAAGAAACTTTACATCGAGCATACTTTTCCAACCAACAATAGATGGTGACTCCGCTGGAGAATTCTTTCTCTACTGACGAGAACACCATGGCGCAAGCTGATATCCAGCTTCTTGGCAAGACGGTGGAATCTCTTGTCATTGAATTTGACCAAGGGAAGTTCGAGAATACCTTTCCTCAAGCTTTGCCAGTCCCAAGACAATGCGGCAATACCTTAAAGTTTCTTCTGAGACTCGCTCTAGAATCTCTTCGGAGATTCGCCCAAAGTGGCTCGCACCATGCTCATAATGCAAGCGGTGCTTCTAACTAAGGTTCTAAAAATCTCTCGCACAGCTCGTGCAGCCCGCGTCAACGTCTCTCAGAGTATCACAGGTCTAACGCGCTGGCATACGATCAAAGTGGTGGTGAAGATCAATCCTGACATCGCTCTCCTCTCCGAACTCTGCAATCTAGGTTGCTGAGGGTTTGCCATAACCCTTGCGACTTATATCAAAACGTCGACGAAGGCGTCGCGAACGTCGGTAATAAATAAAGATTCTATAGAGGCAATTTGTTCTACAGATTCAGAGCGTGAGGTTCATTCCCGCTTTCCTCTCAGGCAAAGCGAGCTCCGCGTCAAACGCGATACTCGCATTCAGCCTACCCCAAAACGTGAGACCCGCATTCTATCAATTTTAGAACGTGACCCCCGCGTTTCTGATCCAAAATGTAAGACTTGTGTTATGCCTGTTTCAGAATGCGAGACCCCCTGAGTTTCTGGTCAAAACGCGAGATTCGTGTTCTGAGGCAAGCTCAGCCAACGCTGGAGATCCATGTTTCAACACCACGCGAATCCCGTTTCAACAAAGAAATGAGAGACACCCGCATTCAAAATGGCATATCTTTAAGACATATAAAGCCAAGAAGCCCTCACCCCTAGGGGTTCAAGGCTAGTTTCTCAGACGTCCCCGTGACGGACCTAAGGGACTACCTGACAAGGAAAATGAATGTTCATCAAATCACTCTCAATGTCACTGCAAGCAACTCATCTCAGCAGTATTCTCTTATCGCCATTGTGACTTTCAGATAACCAAGTCTTCAGTTTTTAGCAGGTTGTCAGTGGCTTCAAACTCAGCCAACAGACGACGATCTCAAAAGAAGAAGCCATTTCTAAGGTCGAGAACCCAGAAGAGACCATAAACATGGTAGGGCTGAGTTTCACACCAAGCAAGTCCAAAGGGAAGCAGCTGGCTGTCAGTTCAGAGGAGTCAGATGTTGATTGATCTCCGAGTTTGAAGGAATATTCTGGCCGAACCTGAAGGGGTTTACCGACACACTCGGACCTACACAGGAACAATTGCCCCAGCCGACTATAGTATATTGGCCAGGTGAAGGAGGTGATAATCTCTGCCATCATTGAATCCCAATTTTTGAATTCTAGTTCGAAGACAACTGCCTTTGCTTACATGGCGAGAACACCTAAGGAAGTGGCTAGGCAATTCAAAGAGTAGGCCGGGTCCAAAAGGAACAGCTCGATATGATTCGAGCTCAGCAAGAATCTATCGATGCCCTTAAATAGATGCTGTCACAACTTCTTAAGGAGGAAAAAAACCAAAAGGTAAAACTCTTTCCAAGAAGTTCAAAGGCAAATGGAAGGAGGGGAGAACTCATCTCCTGCAAACACTGAGAGTGAAGAGTATTCCAATTTTGAGCCACCCAAATCTTCATCTGAAGAGGAGGATAACTTAGAGAATGGAAGCAGTTCTTCCAAGAGGATGAGCAAATTGGAGTAACCCTCGAGGCCCTCGCGAACCGAGATGGTCTCCAAGATGTGGGTCTAGTCCGGCCCTACCCAGCAAAGTAGGATACGGCTTCCTACCCTCCTAATTTTAAGACACCGACCCTCCATACTTTCGACAGTAAAGGGTCGTCGAACGAACACATATACTACTTTAAATCTCAAATTAGGAATATAGTATCAAAAGATGCTATCATGACTCTTTTCTTCATTGGCACTATTAAAGAGGGTGCCTTTAAATGATTCATGAAACTTTCTGTCGGCTCGATCAAAACATAGGCCAACCTCGAGAAGTTATTTCTGGCTCGTTCTTTGAAGACGATACAGAAATTCCAGTGGCAACTCTCATTGCAGTCAAGTAAAAGAAAGAAGAGTCCATTAAAACTTTCGTCGAAAATTTCAGGGTATGGCACTCACATTGTCCCAGCGGCATGACCCAGTCCACGCTGATTGAGACATGTCACCACAATCTGCAACCTTCCTACTCACTCAATAGGGGGTGGCAGAATGCCGCACTTGGAAACAGTTGGTGCTACAAGATGAATAGGCAGAAGAAATTGTTACCTCATCAGGGCAAAAGAAAAAGACAGCAAATGAAGACCCAACAAACCAACGCGGTGAGCCCCCGAGTCATCTTCTCAACCCAAGAGAAGGCATACTCTGGCAACGGAGGTCAAGTCACCTTCGAAGACCCATCAGTCAGAGGGGGTATGGCTTCCGGCCAACCACATACTAATAAATTGTACTCCTTCAAGGATAAACATGTGGTCTTTTGTTTAAGTTACTCCAAAAGAGTAATAAACTTAAATTGCTGGAGATCAGATGTCCTGAAGTGGTATGGAACTGATGATCCCAGCTATTGTTTATGTCATAGAACTGGTACACCCTATCAAGAATTGCTACATCTTTAAAGATGTTCTTCAAGCTTTGAGGTAGTTAAGCTCCGTCTAGAAAAGAAGAGGGTGACGCCAACATGACCACCTCATCACCTATCCAATTCAGCCGAGATCTTCTGCCAGCTCCGATCAGAGGGTTCCCATCCCAAAAGGAAAACTAAGAGTTAACAATACAGATCCTCATAATCAGAAGGAGAAAGGTCTTGTTTTTGTTCCTACTCTTCGAGAAGAAATAATGTGGGTCCATCCAAACATTATCGAAAGCCAGCAGTGGACGAATGTCACAAGTAGGAAGTCCAAAGGCAAGACCAAAGCATCCTTCAGCAATGTGGTGGGTATTTTACAAGAGAGACTGAAGAAGATGTCACTTACCTCACTAGTTCAATAGAAAAGGAGTCAGTGTTGTTGACACATGCGCACCTCCCACGTCAAATACTCGATCCAGCAAGCAGTACTTGAAACAGTATAACGAGCCGATGGTAGACTCCCCCAACTGGCTGAGGAGACAATCGAGCAGCCATGAGGCCATCTGTGAGAAAAAAAAGGATGAGTTTGGTATGTCAAAGCTCTTTAGAAAGGCGTTGTAGGACCATCAACTCCTTCCGTTTGATGTCATAACTCAACTGACCAACATCCAGCTCGAATCACTCTGTATGAACTCCTGAGGCTTTCTATATCTACAAGGGATGCCTTAAGAGAAGCATTAGCAGATGCAGAGGTTTTTATGACCTAAATAAATTTCTGCTATATGTGAAGAGGAAGACGGCAACCATTGCCACCACACCTCGAAGCAGATTCCCTGCATCACCTTCACCCTAAACGACATGCAAGTTAAATGAAAACATGATAGACCCCTGTATTATATATGGTATATTGGATCATCTTAAGTGAGTCGTATATTCCGGTAATTCGGAACCGCATTAAGCATTATGTCTCGCAGGGTCATGCAGCATTTGGGAATCCCCCCACCCATCAGTTAACCACCACTCAGACAATCATTTGTGGCTTCAACGCCAATGGCATACACCCGATAAGGAAAATCAAGCTCAGATGTCAATTTGGGGACCTAAAATTTGAGGTGACATGTTCGTCATTAATGCTGACACCTTGTACAACTTGCTGCTAGGACGACCTTGGATTCACCGTAACTCCATCATCATATCCACTCTTCATCAAGTAATGAAATACGTCAGTAAAGATGAAAAAGTGAGAACATTGATTGCCGAAAGGCATTCATTCAAAGGAGTCGAGAATTATTTTACTGATTCCCTCCTTTATCAGGATTCTCTTGAAACTGATGAGAGTTCACACCCGAAGAACACGACTCTGGGAATAAAGCTGATATAGAGCCAGAAAAAGAAGAGTATCTCTGGAAATAAATTCCTTTGTAACGAGCATTGATAAGCTCGATTTTGATACCACCGCCATTGTTGAAGGCGAGTGGTTTATCAATAAAAATTTAGATTTGGCTTACTTTTTTATATTTGCTTCTAACTCTGTACCATCAGATACTAGTACTGACGTGCACAATGACCCTTGGTCTGCAATGAATGCTCTGACATCATTGCATGCACCAATGAAGTCATCCCTTATGGTACGCAAAAAGATCGAAGACGCATACAATGCTCTATTTGAAGTACCAACCATGAAAGTACACCTAGAGGGGTGAAAGTGTACGGCTAATCTAATGAACTAAATGAGAAAATTAAAAATTTAATTGCAACACACTTAATGTAACCAACGAGTGTAGCCGAATTCCCGGTGAAGGGCTCTGGACTAACTCCTCTTGATTCCTCTGAATAAGAGTTGAGGTGCTATATGAAGCTCGTGGTTTAAACACAAGTGAGGCACACACAAGCAATACAAGCATATATATGATATGGCAATATGAATAGATGCACAAAGTAATAGAGAGAGTTAGAGTTAATGGATCAAACGCAAATACCGAGATTTGTTTCGAGTTCGAGCACGCAGCTCTACATCCCCGCCTTCACACAAAAGGATTTCCACTAACTTTGTCCACATAGGACTCCCATACAAGGAACCTCCACTGAGAATTTGGGGTAAATACAATCGGGAGTACATAACCTCTCTCAACCAAATATAACCTCCCACTAGAGGTTAGACACAAAGCCACACAAATCAACGTCACAAATGAGGGATAGGTACAAAGCCAATACAAACACAATCAACCTCTCACTAGAAGGAAATGGCATAAAGCCATCACTCTAAAATCAACCTCTACACAAGAGGGAAAACACAAGGTATGAGGGTTTACAACTTAGTGATCAAAAGACCACAAACCATTCTCTTTCTCACAAAACAAAGATCCTATGAGAGGATAGAATGATAAGCTCAAGTGTGAGAAAACAAAAAGTTTGAAAATCAAAAACTCAAAGAAAAACTCTTGGAAAAACTTCTAGAATAGATAGAAAAATATAGATCAAAAACCAACCCAAAAGACTTTCCTTTTTCTTGATTTTTCCAATCCCTTTTAAAACAAATAAAGATGAAAACTTTGAACCAAAACTCTTTTGAAAACTTGAAATTAAACAATAGAAAAGTAGGAATTTTAGCTTTTGAAAAACTTAGCCAAAACAGCCAAAGATTGGGGTATATAAAGGCCCCAACAAAAACTAACCGTTGGCAGTGATTAGGCCCAGAATGGCCTTCCGGTCGACCAGCCGGTCGACCGGCCAACGGTCAAAAAAGTGACCGTTGAGCCTACCAGTCGACCGCCCGGTCGACCGTGCCAATCCAGAGAGCAATTGCTCTCTGGCCGGTCCACCGCTCGGTCGACCGTGCCAAGCCTCACGGTCGACCGTCCGGTCGACCGCCCCTACCCGAGAGTAGGGTACTTACAGTCGGCCGACTGCTCGGTCGACCGACCAAGTGGTAGGTCAGCGTGCACATTCTTGTGCACGTTGGTCGACCGGTCCGGTCGACCGACTCTGGGCCTGGTCGACTGGCCCGGTCGACCGCCAGAGCCTAGCAGGGCTGTTTTAGGACTTGAAACCTGGGTTTTTAATTACCAAATAAATCTCATAAAATCTCTAAAAATCCACAAAATAAGTTTAGTATAATACATTGATATACAAACATGAGAAAAATTTTAACACATATTTCAAATTATTTGAACCATTTTTGTGACTTACAAATTTTGTCGAAAACCAAAACCTGTATTTTTCAAAACTTGGATTTTTGAAATGGAAAAACGTCTTGTTCAAAATTCATCCAAATACAAAAACATGATATTTAAACAACTTGAAGCATGTTGTATATGGATATAATCTAATATACATGAAAGATATATATATATATATATATATTATATATATATATATATATATATATATATATATATATATATAATATATATATATATATCAATGTTTTTGACAATAAATCCAAAAATAAGTTTTGTTAAAATACAAAACCTAAATACATGAATAGGCATATCAAATAAGTTTGTCTAAGTATATGAAGCATACATGTATATAAATCAAATCTAATATACATTAAACCATGTAAACTTATTTTGATTCTATCTATTCATGAAAACCAAGATCAGTTAAACCAAAAATCGAAAACCAAAACATGAAACTTAAACAAGTGTGTGTGTTGTGAACTTGAGCATATCACACTATCTAATCTTTAACAATGGATCTAAAACAAAAACTAAATACTGTACCGAAGCCTTCTTGTAAAGCTCCGTCTCCAAGTCGACTTGATCCAAACATGATCCACCGAGCTTGACTCCAACGAGTGCTCGATATGAAACTTTGATGCTCGGGCTCTTGAATCACTATTTGAACACTCCAAAACACCTTGTTGAAGCTAATCACCTACTAATATCTTGGTTAAGTATATGAAACTAAACATCACAAGATTATTAGTAAACTATAACTACATGAGTTAATCATCATCAAAACTAGAGTGGAAGGCTTCTGGGCCAACAATCTCCCCCTTTTTGATGATGACAAAACTCATGGAGTTATATATGTATGGATAAAGTTAAGCTTCAAAGAAGCTCCCCTTAACTCATGCATAAAAATAAAAATAAGATATTCAATGAAGCACATGATACTAAACAAATGTATGCATCAATTAGGAAAGAGAAACATGCATAAATCAAACATATGTTTCAAAAAAACCTTCTCCCCCTTTTGTTTAAACACTCAAAATCATTTTTTTCATATATAATAGTAAGATGCTTAAACTCAATATATGCATAAATCAAACATATGTTTCAAAAAACCTTCTCCCTTTTGTTTAAACTCTCAAAATCATTTTTCTAATATATAATAGTAAGATGCATAAACTCAATATATGCAAAAACACAAATATACATATATAAAACTTAAAATCTTTCTCCCCCTTTTTATCAATCATCAACAAAGGGGTCAAAGAAAGCAATATTCTCCCCCTTTTTGTCTTAAACAAAAAAAATATCAATAAGGGGTGAAATCAAAACAAAACATTATGATATCAATTTGAAAAAAAAAAATATATCAATTGAGTGTGTCATGATATCAATAAAATATACCAATTGAAAGTACATAATGTGGTACATAAAATAAATATTTTAATATAAATTTTAAATACTAATTGATACTAATTGTAAGTAAATACCAATTAAATACCATTTGTAAGTAAACTTATAGGTAATCTTGATAGCAATTTGTAAAGATTAGTACCAATTGAAAGTAATTTTTCATTAAAAGCATATGATACCAAAATAATCAATATTCTTTTCTTTTCTTTTCTTAATTTTAACATAAAGTGTGGGAGTAGAATAACAAATAATTAGAAAAGGAAATTGAAAGGTGAAATATGAATTTTCTCCCCTTTATAAAAAACTAAATAAAATGATGCATAAGTTTGTATATGATACCAATTGAAACATAATCAATTAAAATAAAATAGTCATTTAAAAAAATCAAGCTTAGCATAACCAAAATTTGTGCCCAAAGATATAGAGATATAGTAAGCACAAATAAAGCATATATATGTGTATGGTAAATTAAATACCAATCGAAATTGATACTATTTGAAGTTGAAAGCATACATATATAAAAACATATATGAGTATACAAAAAGAATGTCAATAGTGATACCAATTGAAAAAAATCCAATGGTATCAATTGAAAAAACATAATAAGATCAAGTGTATAACTCATATTACTTACCACCCATTTCATGCACATGTTTAAAAGGATTTTCAATAATAAGCATACAAGGCATGGTCGCCTAACCAACCGCTCTTAAATGGGTAGGGTTTTCAAAAATAGGTTTGAAAATATAGTATGTTTGAAAAATGTAATACCCCTCTCCCGAAATACGTACTTAGATACGTATTCAGTCTTTCGATCGTATTTTTCGATTTACCTTCCGTATTTGACCGATTTTAATTTCAAATATCATTTTCCAATATTTTAGATTTTATGTGATTTTCTGGAATTTTCTGGAATTAAAATGAATTTCTCCGAAACCGGTGTCGGCCAGTGCCGCTGACCGATTTCCGAATTTTTATCTTCCAAACAGTTAGGAATTTTTAGAAAGTCCTTTAGACTTTATTGCTTAGAATCATATTTCTTACTTATACACTTTTTCTGAGAATTTTATGAATTTATGAAAATTCTTTCGGAGTCGGTAAATAACTGATTCCGGGATTTTTAATTTTAAAACTATACAGTATTTCTTCAAACGAATTTCACCATGAGTCTTCAAATATTATTCTTGATTTTTGGTAAAATTTTCAGATCATTCCGAGATACTTGAATTTCGGGCATTTTTTTCAATTATTGCAAATTCCATTTTCCACCTCATGTGCCACCTCAATTCCCACTCACCCTTCACCTAACCCCACTCACTCTCTCTCCTTCCCATGGCTGGCCAAGTGGCCAAGTGAGGGACACCTCACCCCCTTCTTTTGCAAGAAAACCCTTCCCTTTCACCTTAATTCCACCCTCTTTGAAATAATCCCAACCTATAAATCCCTTTCATTTGCAAATTCCCCTTTTCCTTCTCTTTCACTTCATCAAGAGAGAAGCTCTCCCTAATCCTCTTCTTCTTCAAGCAAGAACCCTAGCTCCTAGATCACCCCAATCCCTTCACCTCCACCTCAAGATCTCAAGGACTTCAACCAAGGCTTCATCAAGGACTTCAATTTCAACCATCACTCCCCAAGGCAACACCTAGAGCAACTCCTTCAACTCAAGATTTTGGATTGTAGCCACCCTCTTCCTCCATTGGATCAAGCTCCTAATTGAACCTTCCCAAGTGAGTATCTTTACTCACCAAGACCTAGATTTCCCTCTATTTACTTGTGATAGTAATTCTTGTAAAATGGTTCCATAAAAATCCAATTTTTAGGTCATCAAAGCTCAAATCCAACCTCCCCATGTGTGTATATCTACTCACTAAGGCTAGTCCCTGTTGTGGTGTACTTGTGTTGATAGATCAGGTCCCCTAATAACATAAAAATCCTATCTTTAGGCTGTTAGAACCAATCCCTTAAAAATCTGATTTTCTGCCTTAACAGTAGCAGATTCCAGAGGATCGGTCGACCGACAGTCGACCGATCACTCTACCGATGTGCACAGCGTGCACAGTTTTGAGCTGGCGGTCGACCGGCAGTCGACCGACCACTCGACCGGCTTAGGGAATTAGTATGGACCAGTCGACCGGTAGTCGACCGGCCAAAACCTGGAGCTCACGGCATCTGCACGGTCGACCGGCAGACGACCGGGAGCCGACCGCCAGTTATATCCCAGTCGACCGGCAGTCGACCGGAGGTCGACCGACAGCCTAATCCTGGGCCAGTTTTTTGACTCCTTTCCTTTTTAATTTCTGACCTTTCCCTGATATTTGTATACTGTTTTAGCTTTGTTTATGCTTCATACTGTACTGCATGACTTGTTACCTGATAGATCTTGCTTTATTATGCTTCATGACTCATGTTACATATTGCTATTCCATAACTTGTTAAATGTGAAGTATCACCACCCCTTCATGCTATCACTGAAACACCAAGCATGATATACCCGACTTATTATATAAAATAGACCAACTTCCATTGGGGTCAGGGGGAAATATGCGGATATCGATATGTGTTCGTGTTTACAGTGGTTTTAGGTATATTGTACAATTATGTTCCGGTCTAACCTGTGGTACTCTAGGGGACCGAGGGGAGTGCTTGCTCCCTTTCCTGTTTACTGTCATGACAAGGGCATACATAAGACCCTCCTGTTAGGCCTTGCGGCTGGTTCCGTCTTCAAGCAACGGAACACCCTGGACCGTGGTCCCGGGCATGCACGGGACCCACTGTAAACATAGTTCGTCGATACAACCGCTGTTTCCAATAACAACCTTGCTTTACTAGGATATGGATCTATGTGCTCTGGGACGCTGGGTCACATAGCTAGATATCACAGTAAGACAAGTAATAATAATAAGACGTTAATTGTAGATTTATTGCATATGACCTTATCTTATTGAGTTTACATCACTTGTTATTCGTTGCTATTTATTACTACTCCATTACCTTTAATCATGATCCTTAGTCACTTGGCTATCTTTTATTTGTTGTTATATGTCTTGACCCCTTGGATTTGCATATTCAGATTCCGAGGCTTGGAACGAAGTGGAGCCTTCCACAGAGGACCGGGCTTATCTTTGCGAGCAGGCTGACCAGCTCTAGTCCCATCGTGCCCGACTCTTCCTTTTGGTTCACGGGATCTCCATCCATTACGTGAGCATTTTGTGTTTCTGGTTGTATATCGTTCCTTTTGGACTCGGGTTGTGATAAAAGACACTTGTAAAGTGATGTTGCTTATCATAACTTGTATAACCTTGTATTTGTATCTTGTAAGTTGGCATATGAATATACCACGCTTTGTGTTGTACTCTGATACTTGTTGTACTTAATGCTTAGCGTATATACGTGGGGGCACCTTCTGACCTACGTATATGCGTTGCAGTGACGTCCCCGTATCCGTGGGATCGGGGCGTTACAGGTTGGTATCAGAGCCTAGGCTCTCAAACCTAAAAGTACAATCAAGTGACAAATTCTAGTAATTTGCTAATGCCAACTACAATGTACAAAGTTGTCTAGTCCTCCTTGATTCCGTCCTTGATTCATTTCCTCGTGTCCTAAACTCCTTTCATTTGTTTCCAATTCCAGATCTTATCCCTTTCGGTATGGAGAGGCGATCGGGTCGTAACAACATCGGGCAAGTACCGAATGGACCCGTAGGAGGAGAGAGTGCTGATATCCTGAAGGTCATTCAGACCATGATGGAGAACCAGCAGCAGCAGACTGAGCTCCTCAGGCAGGAGTTGGCAGCCCCAAAGGAGCAAAGGCCTGGGAACGTGTCAGATTTCCGGCGGCTACAACCGGCCATCTTCACGGGAGTCGAGAAACCATTGGATGCTGAACAATGGTTGACGGACACCACTGATTTGCTGAACGCCGCCCGAGTGCCTAAGGAGAACCAAGTGGAGGTTGCCAAGATCCAGCTGAAGGGCATAGCCCGGACTTGGTGGTTGGCCGAAGAGGCCAGATTGGAGAAGCCTGTCTCCTGGGATACTTTCTCCAAGAGCTTCTACAGTCGATTCTTCCCTGCTACTGCTCAGAAGGACATGGAGGAGCAGTTCATCAGACTACAGCAAGGGAACAAGTCCGTGGATGAGTATGCCGCGGAGTTTCTCAGACTGAGCCGCTTTGCCCCGTACATGGTGACGGATGAGGAGAAGAGGGCAAGCCGGTTCCAGCAAGGTCTGCAGGTGGACTTACAGGTCCTCTTGATGCCCCAGCGGCTGAAGACCTATTCAGAGGTTCTCACCATCGCTCGAGAGGTGGAGCGTGGGTTAGAGAAGAAGCAGGAGGATCAGATGAAGAACCAGGCCATGAAGAGGCCGTTTGTACCGGTGGGTAGAGGAGGACCGTCCAGAGCGGCGAAGGTCCAGGCTAGGCAGCCATTCAGAGCAGTTCCTTACCAGATGGCTCGACCAGGTCTTATCTGCAACTTTTGCCAGAAACCAGGACACTCCCAGCAGAATTGCCGGAGGGCAAACGGATTGTGTTTGGTGTGTGGAGCACGAGACCATGCCGTAGAGACCTGTCCACACAGGAGAATGGGGTTTGCTAACCAAACCTTGCCGGCACCTCAAGAGCAGAATGGACAGAGGGTACTACCAGGGCCAGTGGGGCAGAGGAACCAGGGACCAGTGATGAGGAGAGCTCTTCCCCTTCCTCCACCGCATGTTGTTCGCCCAGTGCAGAGAGGAGCCAGGACGGCAGCAGGGCGTGGTAGAGGTCAGGCCTACAACCTGACAGCAGTAGAGGCTGAGGCTTCAGAGGAGGTGATTACAGGTAACATCAGAGTTCATTCAATACCTGTTCTCGCTCTCTTCGATTCAGGTGCATCCCACTGTTATATCTCCGATCATTTTGTAGCTTTACATTCTATACCTGTTAAGGCTTTAGACTGCAAATGGGAGATAAGTACAGGGAATGGGGTAGTTATATCTTCTAGAGTTTGTGCTGACTGTCCAGTGGAACTTTGTGAGAAGATCTTGGCCATAGATATGCTCGTACTAGACACCAAGGGGTACGACGTAATCTTAGGCATGACCTGGCTCAGTCAGTACTATGCAGTGATTGACTGTAGAGAAAGGAAGATCTATTTCAGAATCCCACTTCAGCCGGAGTTCCAGTTTAGTGGAGAGGTGAAACCTGCTAAGAAGAAGATTCAGATGACCACTTCGGAGGTTCAGAAGGGAGTGCCAGTGTGGGATGAATTTCCAGAAGTCTTTGCTGAGATTTCAGGACTTCCACCGGAGAGGATAGTGGAGTTCTCCATTGATACAGTTCCAGGGACAGCTCCTATATCTAAGGCTCCGTACAGGATGGCACCGACGGAGTTGGAGATCTTGAAGAAGCAACTGCAGGAATATTCAGACAAGGGACTGATTCGACCAAGCACTTCACCATGGGGCGCTCCAGTGCTATTGGCGAATAAGAAGGATGGTGGTAAGAGACTTTGTATTGATTATAGAGAATTGAACAAAGTCACTATCAAGAACAAGTATCCCTTGCCCAGGATTGATGATTTGTTTGATCAGCTTCATGGAGCCCGTGTATTTTCTAAGTTAGATTTGCAGTCGGGTTACCATCAGCTGAGGGTGAAGAAGGAGGATGTTCCGAAGACGGCATTCAGGACCCGATATGGCCACTATGAGTTCCTGGTTATGCCTTTCGGAGTCACAAATGCCCCTGCAGTTTTCATGGGCTTGATGAACCGAGTGTTCTCTCCTTACCTGGATCAGTTTGTAGTTGTATTTATAGATGACATTCTGATCTATTCAAAGAATTATAAGGAGCATGCAGAGCACTTGAGAATTGTGTTGCAGACCCTTCAGCAGGAGCAGCTTCATGCCAAAAGGAGCAAGTGTGAATTCTGGTTGGACAGCATAGCTTTCCTTGGACACATAGTTTCAGCAGAAGGAATTTCAGTTGATCCTAGTAAAGTCCAGGCAGTGAAGAATTGGCCAGTTCCGAAGACGGTGACTGAGATAAAGAGCTTTCTTGGACTAGCCGGATATTACAGGCGCTTTGTCCAGGATTTCTCTAGACTTGCAGCTCCGTTGACCAGGCTCACCAGAAAAGGGGAGAGATACATATGGACAGAAGAATGTGATGCAGCATTTGAGCAGTTGAAGCAGAGGCTTATTTCAGCTCCAATCTTGAGGACTCCTTCAGGAAGAGGAGGGATGGTCATTTTCTGTGATGCATCAGGTAAAGGCCTGGGGTGTGTGCTTATGCAACATGATCATGTTATAGCATATGCATCTAGGCAATTGAAGCCTCATGAGAGGAATTACCCAACTCATGACTTGGAGTTGGCAGCTGTGATATTTGCTTTGAAGATCTGGAGACACTACCTTCTGGGAGACAAAGTGTTGATATACACAGATCACAAGAGCCTCAAGTATATTTTCTCACAGAAGGAGTTGAATATGAGGCAGAGGAGGTGGTTGGAGCTTATGGCGGACTATGATATTGACTTGCAGTATCATCCAGGCAAAGTCAATACCGTTCCAGATGCACTGAGCAGGATGCCAGAGAACAGAGTGCTAGTCCACCTCACGCAGCAGAGGGAGTTGATTCAGGAGTTCATCAGATTGGATTTGATGTTAGTGCAAGGAGGTGATAAGGCCGGGCAGTTCATGGCTTTACAGATCCAGTCATCATTGATAGAGGAGATCAAGGAAGCTCAGAAGGAGGACCCCAGATTGCAGACATTCAGAGCTCAGGTGGAGGCTGGATTGAGGTCGGATATCTGCATTCACCCAGATGGTGCATTGTATTTTGGAGATAGACTTTGTGTTCCCCAAGGAGAAGTCAGACAGAAGATTTTGGTGGAAGCACACAGTTCAGCTTATTCTATACACCCTGGGGGAAACAAGATGTACCAGGACCTGAAGAAGCACTTTTGGTGGAATGCTATGAAGAGAGAGATAGCCCAGTTTGTTGCCAAGTGCTTGGTTTGCCAGCAGATAAAGATCGAGCATCAGAGATCAGCTGGACTTCTTCAACCTTTACCGATACCCGAATGGAAGTGGGAGCACATCACCATGGATTTTGTGACGGCATTGCCTCGGAGTCCAAGGGTAATAATGCTGTGTGGGTAATAGTTGATCGCCTCACCAAGTCAGCTCACTTCATACCATTCAGGGTAGGCCAGTCGACAGAGGTTCTGGCAGACAAGTATATGAAGGAGATAGTTCGTCTGCATGGAGTTCCAGTTAGTATTGTATCAGATAGAGACACCAGATTCAGATCTCATTTCTGGGAGAGTCTCCAAGAGAGTCTGGGAACTCGTCTGAAATTCAGTACTTCTTACCATCCTCAGACAGACGGGCAATCTGAGAGGACTATCCAGATCCTTGAAGATATGTTGAGGGCTTGCATGATTGACTTCGGAGGATCATGGGAAGACCATCTTCACTTGGCTGAGTTTTCATATAACAACAGCTATCAGGCAAGTATTAAGATGGCACCCTTTGAGGCATTGTATGGAAGGAAGTGCAGATCACCGATTTGTTGGGATGAAGTCGGTGAGAGGAGTCTTTTGGGACCAGAGATCCTGATGCAGACGACAGAGAAAGTCAGGGTTATCAGAGATCATCTCAGGGCTGCTCAGAGCAGACAGAAGAGTTGGGCAGACACTCTAAGGAGGCCATTGGAATTCCAGACCGGAGATCATGTGTTCTTGAAGATATCACCTACCAAGGGTGTAATCCGGTTCGGTACACGTGGGAAGCTAAGTCCGAGGTATATCGGCCCATTCGAGATCCTGGATCGTGTGGGAGATGTGTCTTATAGATTGGCGTTGCCGCCATCTTTGGACGGGGTGCATAATGTCTTCCACGTGTCTCAGTTGAGGAAGTATGTCAGGGATGACAGCCATATTCTGGATCATTCCGAGCTGGAGCTACTACCGGATTTATCATACCAAGAGCAGCCGATGGCCATTCTGGATAGGAGTGTCAAGACACTGAAGAACAGAGCTATTCCATTGGTAATGGTGTCTTGGAACAGGCATGCGCCAGGAGAGGCCACTTGGGAGCGTGAGGACGTTATCCGGGAGCGTTATCCTCAACTTTTCACATCTTGATTGGGTAAGACTCTTTCCTTCTACTCTTCTCTACCGTTATCTTTCCTTGTATCCGTATCTATCTGTTGCTTTTCCTGTTATCTTTCACCTTATGAAATTTCGAGGACGAAATTTTTGTAAGGTGGGTGGATTGTAATACCCCTCTCCCGGAATACGTACTTAGATACGTATTCAGTCTTTCGATCGTATTTTTCGATTTACCTTCCGTATTTGACCGATTTTAATTTCAAATATCATTTTCCAATATTTTAGATTTTATGTGATTTTCTGGAATTTTCTGGAATTAAAATGAATTTCTCCGAAACCGGTGTCGGCCAGTGCCGCTGACCGATTTCCGAATTTTATCTTCCAAACAGTTAGGAATTTTTAGAAAGTCCTTTAGACTTTATTGCTTAGAATCATATTTCTTACTTATACACTTTTTCTGAGAATTTTATGAATTTATGAAAATTCTTTCGGAGTCGGTAAATAACTGATTCCGGGATTTTTAATTTTAAAACTATACAGTATTTCTTCAAACGAATTTCACCATGAGTCTTCAAATATTATTCTTGATTTTGGTAAAATTTTCAGATCATTCCGAGATACTTGAATTTCGGGCATTTTTTTCAATTATTGCAAATTCCATTTTCCACCTCATGTGCCACCTCAATTCCCACTCACCCTTCACCTAACCCCACTCACTCTCTCTCCTTCCCATGGCTGGCCAAGTGGCCAAGTGAGGGACACCTCACCCCCTTCTTTTGCAAGAAAACCCTTCCCTTTCACCTTAATTCCACCCTCTTTGAAATAATCCCAACCTATAAATCCCTTTCATTTGCAAATTTCCCCTTTTCCTTCTCTTTCACTTCATCAAGAGAGAAGCTCTCCCTAATCCTCTTCTTCTTCAAGCAAGAACCCTAGCTCCTAGATCACCCCAATCCCTTCACCTCCACCTCAAGATCTCAAGGACTTCAACCAAGGCTTCATCAAGGACTTCAATTTCAACCATCACTCCCCAAGGCAAAACCTAGAGCAACTCCTTCAACTCAAGATTTTGGATTGTAGCCACCCTCTTCCTCCATTGGATCAAGCTCCTAATTGAACCTTCCCAAGTGAGTATCTTTACTCACCAAGACCTAGATTTCCCTCTATTTACTTGTGATAGTAATTCTTGTAAAATGGTTCCATAAAAATCCAATTTTTAGGTCATCAAAGCTCAAATCCAACCTCCCCATGTGTGTATATCTACTCACTAAGGCTAGTCCCTGTTGTGGTGTACTTGTGTTGATAGATCAGGTCCCCTAATAACATAAAAATCCTATCTTTAGGCTGTTAGAACCAATCCCTTAAAAATCTGATTTTCTGCCTTAACAGTAGCAAATTCCAGAGGATCGGTCGACCGGCAGTCGACCGATCACTCTACCGATGTGCACAGCGTGCACAGTTTTGAGCTGGCGGTCGACCGGCAGTCGACCGACCACTCGACCGGCTTAGGGAATTAGTATGGACCAGTCGACCGGTAGTCGACCGGCCAAAACCTGGAGCTCACGGCATCTGCACGGTCGACCGGCAGACGACCGGGAGCCAACCGCCAGTTATATCCCCAGTCGACCGACAGCCTAATCCTGGGCCAGTTTTCTGACTCCTTTCCTTTTTAATTTCTGACCTTTCCCTGATATTTGTATACTGTTTTAGCTTTGTTTATGCTTCATACCTGTACTGCATGACTTGTTACCTGATAGATCTTGCTTTATTATGCTTCATGACTCATGTTACATATTGCTATTCCATAACTTGTTAAATGTGAAGTATCACCACCCCTTCATGCTATCACTGAAAACACCAAGCATGATATACCCGACTTATTATATAAAATAGACCAACTTCCATTGGGGTCAGGGGGAAATATGCGGATATCGATATGTGTTCGTGTTTACAGTGGTTTTAGGTATATTGTACAATTATGTTCCGGTCTAACCTGTGGTACTCCAGGGGACCGAGGGGAGTGCTTGCTCCCTTTCCTGTTTACTGTCATGACAAGGGCATACATAAGACCCTCCTGTTAGGCCTTGCGGCTGGTTCCGTCTTCAAGCAACGGAACACCCTGGACCGTGGTCCCGGGCATGCACGGGACCCACTGTAAACATAGTTCGTCGATACAACCGCTGTTTCCAATAACAACCTTGCTTTACTAGGATATGGATCTATGTGCTCTGGGACGCTGGGTCACATAGCTAGATATCACAGTAAGACAAGTAATAATAATAAGACGTTAATTGTAGATTTATTGCATATGACCTTATCTTATTGAGTTTACATCACTTGTTATTCGTTGCTATTTATTACTACTCCATTACCTTTAATCATGATCCTTAGTCACTTGGCTATCTTTTATTTGTTGTTATATGTCTTGACCCCTTGGATTTGCATATTCAGATTCCGAGGCTTGGAACGAAGTGGAGCCTTCCACAGAGGACCGGGCTTATCTTTGCGAGCAGGCTGACCAGCTCTAGTCCCATCGTGCCCGACTCTTCCTTTTGGTTCACGGGATCTCCATCCATTACGTGAGCATTTTGTGTTTCTGGTTGTATATCGTTCCTTTTGGACTCGGGTTGTGATAAAAGACACTTGTAAAGTGATGTTGCTTATCATAACTTGTATAACCTTGTATTTGTATCTTGTAAGTTGGCATATGAATATACCACGCTTTGTGTTGTACTCTGATACTTGTTGTACTTAATGCTTAGCGTATATACGTGGGGGCACCTTCTGACCTACGTATATGCGTTGCAGTGACGTCCCCGTATCCGTGGGATCGGGGCGTTACAGTTTTAGCTTTTGGTGTTTCAAATATACATATGTTTTTAACCAAAACCTTTTTAGAACTCTCGTCCGTCCTGCTGATCTGCTCGACACACTTTTAGTTTTCTAGTCATAACTTTTGATTCCTATATTCAATTAACATGATTTATATTGCATTTTAAAGATGACTTTCAGAGCTACATTTAATATTCAATAATCATCTTCTGATTTAAATGTTAAGAATGTCAAATATTGGGTTGAAGTCTGAAAAATAGTTTTCAGTTTCTGATTTGATACCTTTTAGTATTTTATTGATAACTTTCAATTACAAATTGATATTGATTTGATTTAAGTTGAATTAGAAAGAAGACTTCAATATCTATAAATTCATCATATATACTTATCCCAAATTCGAACGTTTTAGACCTCAAAACTGTGCTCCAAGTTAACCCATTGCACAGAGGTCAGTCGACCGGGCGCGGTCGACCGACGTGCACAAAAACTGTGCACGTCTGGCAGTTTTGTGCGGTCGACCGGGCCGGTCGACCGGAACTGAGAGCAGTGCTCTCTGTTCTTCTCGGTCGACCGGGCCAGTCGACCGGAGGCTGTAACGGTCAGATTTTTGACCGTTACCGGTCGACCGGGCGGTCGACCGGCAGCTCTGACAGACCCCAACAGTCAGATTTTTCTGACCTCTATAAAAGGGGGTTTTGTCATTGTTTTGAGCCAAGATTTTAGGAGAGCTTTTGTCCAGTTATTTCCATTCTTTTAGCAGAGTTTCTCCACAAAATAGAGTGCCAATATTTCCTATCAAAAAGGAGTTTTATCAAAGAGTGTAAAAGAGATTTTCTTGAGTTTTTCACCAAAGATTCTTTCCTTGCTTTCTCACACAAAACACTTGAGCATCCATTGAGCTATTCATTCTATAGGAGTGTTATTGTGAGAGGATTTTAGGTGATCAAGAGTTGTGATCACCAAAGTTCATCTTTGTTCTTTGAGAAGGCGGACGGTTGTGTTCGCGGTTTGTTTCGGGTCCTAGTGAGGACTTGGTGTTGTTGGGTCCTAGTGAGGACTTGTAGCTTGAGGTGCGGCCTCAACGAGCCGGTGAGCTTGTGGTGTGTAAGGGACTTTGGGAGTCCGAGGGCTTGTAGGTGTTGCGGCACCAAGGAGAGATCCGGTTGGATCGTGCATAGTGGAAATCCTTCGTGTGTCGAAGGCGGGGATGTAGAGCAAGTGTGCTCGAACCTCGAAACAAACCCTTTGTGTTTGCGATTGCTCACTCTTGCTCTCTTACTCTTTTTGTCTCTATTATATCTTGCATTACTTACATTGTATTTACTCTTCACCTTCCATATATGGATATTAGTGATTGGGAAAGAGATGTGTTGTAGATTGCACAGATATTATAGAGAAAAGAGAAGGTTTAGAATCAACCTTTGTGCTTGATCAATCCACAATTGTATTTATAAGGTCAATGTATCCTTTCCAATCTCCGTTATAGCAAAGGCTATACCGGGTCGATTCTCCGGGAGAGCTAGCGATGGAAGCGTTACGGTTCAAAGTGAAACAAGAAAACGAAGATTCTTCTTTGTATTTACACAAATGCAAGAAACATGGAAAAGAAAATAGAAGAAGTGGTTGATTTGTGCATGATGGAAAAGAAACCAAAAGAACTTTAGTAAAGTGTATTGCTAAGAGAAAAGAAGCTAGTAAAGAAAATGTTTGGAAGACTTTAGATGAGAAAGTACATGGCTAGCTAACTTTACTTCGCTAACTTACTATACTCAATGGTGATGCTTGATTGCCTCATGTTGATTCATTGGCAAATAGAGATGACTTTGCTTGTTTGTTCAAGTACTTTACCGTTTTGAAGATGAGTGTTCCTTTAGTTCTTAGCTTGGAGTCTCATATTGATTCATTGGCTCTCTAGATAGATTATCAATGATGAACTCTAGGATTGGTACTCAAGGGATGCTAGGTTAGAAGAATCAACATTCATTTAAACATTCAAGACATAACAACAAATTAGCTTGAAGTAAAGAAGTTGTTCTACAAGTAGCACATGTTTGGTGATCCATCTCCATGTTCCATCAAGGCACTTGTTCTAGACAAGGCTCTAAATGAGGCACACATGAGTCATATGGAGTATGTATAAGCATTCACCAAGGGAAAGCAACTCTACTTCCTTGGTAAGTAAAAGAAACTCTCACAATGCAAGTGTAAAGATAAACAATCATCCAAAGAGATAGAAGTTAGCTAGGTACATTGTTAGCTAGCCATGCAATAGAAATTTAGCTATCCATTACACAAGTAACAAAGCAACAATTCATGATGTAAAGCAAAGAGAAGTAAAGCAATGAAAGTGAAAGAAAGCAAAGTAAGTAAAGCAATGCAAAGTAAAACGTACTAGAACTTGCAAAGAGAAGACGAAGCTTTGATTAACCCTTGTTACAAGTGATGTCACCTCCTTGATTACAAGCTTTCAACACATACTTTCTCTCTTTGACAAAATCTCTAGGAGGAAGATGGAGACTAAAACCTAGGAGAAGACTAAAACAAAATACAAGAGTTTCCCTAGTTCTCTCCTCTCTCTTCTCTGTTTTTTGTGCAGACCCTGGTCCTCTATTTATAGCCCTCAGTGAGAAGCTTCGAGAGCCAGGTTGTTGGCGCAAAATCTGGGATCTAACGGCTTCATAACCGCCGCAGATACGCGGGAAAATCTAGGTTTTGACGGCAAAATCTGGGCCGTTGAGCCCAGATTTTCTGGTACAGGTTCGTTGCGAGGTTGTTATCCACGTGGCCTTCTGGAAGATTCAGTTGGCGCGCGGATCTCTCTGAATCCAGATTCAAATCTTGGGCTTCTTTTTGGGCTTTTGAATTAATCTCTTTAATTATTGCTAATTAAAGAGATTAATGGGCTTCTCTCTTTTAAGTTGTGGACCTGCAAAAAATAGAGAGGAAAGGATTAAAAATCACGTTTTTATATACAATATGCATGGTATGGAAGTGGTAAAATATGCAAATATGTGTAACAATCACACCCCCATACCTAGCTTTTGCTCGTCCTCGAGCAAAAAGAAAGAAAGAAAAAAGAAAATCCTAACTAATTTATTACACCACTTTCGTAGGTGACACGATTGCACTGAGCACGTGCAACAAGCCGTTAAACCTCTAGGTTACTCTAGAGAAGGAGTGTTGTCTCCTGAGGGTTTTCAGCGGATTGCACCCACAAAATCCATAAAGAAAAATAAAAGGGTTAGTGAAATCTTTGATCCATGTTTTAAAGATTCTAACTTGAGCTATAGGTTTCAGGTTACCCTAAATTTTTCATTCCTCTTATAAGTGTCTAATTGGAGTTTTGTTTTCAGCTTAGGTTAAGATTTTAGGGAAAAGATCAAAAACTGGATTTTGCATCAATCCTAGGATATATACATCTATAAATATGAAGGATCTTTCTTAGACCAAGTTCATTTATTTACTAATATATATAATATTTTTTTTTCTTTATTTTTTATTTTATTTACAATGTTTATTTATTTACATTTCCTTAGCATCCTTAGGCTTTCTAGTTTACCCTTGTAGCGAGCCTTTAACCGATGACTCCCAAACCAGACGGTCTTAGGGCACCAGATGAGAAAACATCCCTCGGGTTTAAGGTCTCGAGTAAAAAAGGCCACGAAGGAATTTAAGGACTTAACCACCTTTAGGCGTGATCGGCAATGCTTCTTGAGGCACGGCTAACCAGCTTAGTCAGTGGCTAAGTATTTATTATTTATTTATGTACATCTCTTTTTTTTCTTTTATATTTTTTTATATATATATATGTAAATAAAATCACAAAGTCTTTAATTAATCCTTCAATATGTTTAATGTTTATATCTAAAGAAAGAATTAAAATCTAGTAATTTTTCTAATCCTTTATTACTTAACCTAAAAATCTAACAAAACTCCTCTTTTCAACTTATAATTAGAAATCTTAATTTAGAGCTTCCTTAATCCCTAAATTTCAAGTTTGATTCTTTAAACATGGATCAAAGAATTTCTTCTTTTTTTTTTATATATTTTTTTTTCTAAAAGAAAAAGTAAAATCTAAAAAGAAAGTAGAAAATCTCTAAAGAAAGGTAAAATCTAAAAGAAAATAAAAACCTAAAAAGAAAGTGAAAAATCCTAAAAATAAAAGGCCTAAAAAGAAAGTGAAAAATCCTAAGTTAGCATCTACCCCCCCATACCTATCTCATGCATTGTCCTCAATGTATGCATGATAAAAAGAATGCATGAAATAGATAAAGGATAAAGCTACTCCCTCTGTCGTTTTGGACCCGCGGTGGTGCTAGGTCCAGCCGACTGTGATCTCCTCAACATTGCCTCCATACTAGCTAATCGAGAGGATTGCTCCTCTACCTTCTTTCTCAGCCTCACTTGACCCCTAAAGATTTTCTTCATGCCCTTCCAGATGGTGGACATGAAGGTTCGTGACTCAGTTGGGGGGTCCTGCCTCCAGAATTGGGGCTCATCTATCGCCTCCAGGCTTCCTCTGAAGAGGACTCCACAGGTACATTCTCAGGCTGGGCACTGGGTGTCCAGAGCGCTGCAAGCAATCATTATATGAGCTTGTGGGTCTCTCTACAGTAACAGGCACTTGGTCAAATGTATTAAAGACAGCGTCTGATATGAACTGTTTACACAGACGCTGATTAAGATTGCATGGGAATGCTTTGCACCCCGAGTGCGGGAGGAATTGTCAAGAATAGCATGGAAGATGGCCCTATTCAAACAGACCGTGTGGTTATGTGTCATTAAATCATGGATTATCTGTAACACGGGTCTGTTAAAGGAAGATTGGTGGTCAAGCCCAAAAATGTTGCGTTGGACCCAACGTCCAATGCAATGAACATTTCGAAAGGTCGTGTTGGCTTTGAGCCCACGGTCCTGAATTGTACAGCGGACCCCCATGATGGGTATGTAATCTAGCAAGGGCAAAGGGTCACTATGGTGGGGATAAATGGGGACAGCAGTGATTTCAGCAATAAGTGGGATGGTAACAAAGATGTCACCGAATGGCATGTGAGATACAAATTGGTGTGTGTCATGATTCACAGATGCATGATTAATTGAATTATAAAAAGTAGTGACAAGATCAGGGCAATAATATGCATCGTAGTCATTGTTATCATAGACCAAAGAGTACCAATTCCATGAACGTATTCTATCCACAAAATTGTGCCCATACCCCCCACTATCATTCAAAAGTATGGAAAAATCCCTTTCTACAACAAATTCGGGGCCATGTATGATAATGGATCTTAAAGCAAAGGATTTTAGAGAAGAAATTGCAAACCACCCCGGAGATCGTGGGGGGAAATCCAAAAACAGTTGTGCAGAAGGCACCCAGGACAGAATCTGGAAGAAGAATGGCTCTGGATCAGCCAGCAACAGAGGAAATCAGCCGACCAAAATTTTTCTGGGCGCCAGAGATGGCCGGAGTGAGTGCGCGGAATTTCGGCCGGAAGTGGGTTTTTGCGGCAGATCTGAAGATTTTGGTGAAGGAAAAAATTGGCAGGGATTGGCTCTGGAAGAAGGAGTTTAGATCTGAAGGGATTTCTGCGTGTGAGGGAGAAAAGGTAGGTGAGGAGAGTATTTATAGGGGGTAGAAAAAATGGGATTTCCAATTTTATCCCTAGGTCAAAGGTATATTTACAACCCTAGGTCAAAGGAGTTTGAAAATGAATGGAATCCTAGGGAAGAGAAATTCCTAGGAATGTGAAACTCTTATAAGCACAAAAAATCCCTAATTTTTTTTCTTTATTTTTATTTTTTTTATGTATTATTTACAAAAAGTGTAAAAGAAAATTATTTACAAGTTGGTCCCAAAATGATATTCAGGAAAATGCGCGGGAAACTATACAGATGGAATGGTCACAGATAAACTTGGTCGTGAAGACCCAATTCATGAACTTCTTGTGACACGACTTCCTGGTAAGGAATGGCTTTAAACGTTGACCATTCACAGTGAATGTGTTGCCATTATTCGGGTCAAGAATCTCGATCACACCGTGGGAAAAGACTTTGTGCACTACGTATGGTCCAGACCACCTGGTTCTCAATTTACCAGGGAAAAGGTGGAGTCGTGAATTATACAACAGAACCTTTTGTCCTACGATAAAAATTTTCCTGTGAATGGATTTATCGTGAAAAAGCTTGGTTCTGTGTTTAGTGATCCGAGCATTGTCATATGCTTCGTTTCTTAACTCTTCAAGCTCAGATATCTGCAACTTCCTTAATGCACCGGCTTTATCCAAATCCAAGTTTAGCTGCTTTAAAGCCCACATAGCTCGGTGTTCTAATTCAACTGGCAAGTGACAAGGTTTTCCAAATATAACTCGATATGGAGACATACCGAGGACAGTCTTGTAAGCGGTCCTGTATGCCCATAAGGCATCAGTGAGTTTGATGGACCAATCCTTACGGTTCTGTCCTACAGTTTTCTCCAAAATGAGTTTTATCTGTCTATTCGTGACTTCAACTTGCCCATTGGTTTGAGGATGGTAAGCCGTGGATAATTTGTGAGTAATAGAGTATTTACGCATCAAGGCTTCAAAAGCCCTATTGCAAAAATGACTCCCATTGTCGCTTATTATCGCACGGGGGGCTCCGAAGCGAGAGATGATGTTTTCTCTTAAAAACTTAATGACAACATGGTTGTCATTTGTCCTTGTAGGAATTGCTTCAGCCCATTTGGAAACATAATCTACGGCTACCAAAATGTATTGGTTACCGTATGACAGAGGAAAGGGTCCCATAAAATCGATGCCCCAGAGGTCGAAAATTTTGACTTCCAAGATAGGTGTGAGGGGCATCATGTCTCTCTGTGTGATACGACCCGTCATTTGACACTTATCACAAAGCTTGCAAAAATTATATGCATCCTTAAAGAGAGTGGGCCAGTAAAATTCACTCTGAAGCACTTTCTCAGCAGTTTTCGTGGACCAAAATGTCCACCGCAAGCTAATTTGTGACAAAATGTCAAAACACTCTGATGTTCATCCTCAGGAAGGCACCTACGTATGATCTGGTCAGGACAATATTTGAATAAATACGGTTCATCCCAAAAGAAGAACCGCATTTGACGCATGAAACGATGTTTTCCTGACTTGACCAATGAGAAGGTATTTGCCTGGTAGCAAGGTAATTCACAATGTCAGCATACCAGGGCTCTCCACACATCCCAAAAATGTGTTCGTCAGGGAAATCGTTATTAATCGGTATACTCTCCTTAGGTGCATTTGGGATTCTCGACAAATGATCAGCTACCACGTTCTCAACGCCCTTTTCATCTTTAATCTCCAAATCAAACTCTTGCAAAAGAAGTATCCATCGAATCAGTCTTGCCTTAGCATCCTTCTTTTGCATCAAGTATTTTAGGGCGAAGTGATCAGTGAAAACTATCGTCCTGGACCATAGCAGATATTGGCGAAATTTCTCCAACGCAAAGACAACCGCTAAAAATTTCTTTTCAGTAGTTGTGTAATTGAGTTGGGCATCATTCAGCGTTCTGCTAGCATAATAGATTACGTGTTGCCTATTATCAATACGCTGCCCTAAAACAGCGCCTATAGCAAAGTCAGAGGCATCACACATAATCTCAAAAGGCTTGGTCCAATCTGGTGCAGAGATGATCGGTGCTGAGATAAGTCTACTTTTAAGCTCTTTCCACGATTTTTGACATTCCTCATCAAATATAAAGGGTACATCCTTTCCTAAGAGATTTGTCAAGGGTCTTGCAATGTTGCTAAACCCTTGAATGAATCGTCTATAGAAGCCGGCGTGCCCTAAGAATGATCTAATGTCCTTTAAACATGTTGGTTCAGTGAGCTTCGTTATGACTTCCACTTTAGACTTGTCCACCTCGATTCCTATTCTTGATACCTTGTGCCCAAGTACGATTCCTTGCTTGATCATAAAGTGACATTTTTCCCAGTTAAGTGTCAAATTTTTCTCCATACAGCGTTGTAACACCAGCTTTAAATGGTACAAGCATTGCTCAAAGGAATCCCCATAAATCGAGAAATCATCCATAAAAATTTCCAGAAATTTCTCCACCATGTCCGAAAAGAGGCTCAACATGCAACGTTGAAATGTTGCAGGAGCATTGCAAAGGCCGAAGGGCATCCTTCGGTATGCAAACGTTCCAAAAGGACAGGTGAAGGTAGTCTTATCTTGGTCCTCGGGAGCAATTGGGATTTGATTGTATCCTGAATATCCATCCAGGAAACAGTAATACTCGTGTCCTGCCAATCTCTCCAGCATTTGATCAATGAAAGGAAGTGGAAAGTGGTCTTTACGTGTGGCAGTGTTCAGTTTCCTGTAATCAATACAAACTCGAATTTTCGTTGGAAGACGTGTTTGTATCAATTCTTTATTCTCATTTCCACCACAGTAAATCTAGCTTTCTTAGGCACAGCATGAACTGGACTAACCCACTGACTATCGGATATGGGATAGATAATCCCATTGTCTAATAGTTTCAAAATCTCAGATCTAACAGCTTCTTGCATAATGGGGTTAAGTCTACTGTGGGTCTCGTTTAGGCTTGGCATCTTCCGTCAAATGAATCCTATGTTGAACAATGGAAGGACTAATCCCCTTGATATCAGCCATTGTCCAACCAATGGCCTCTCTATTTTCTCTTAACACAGTCAGAAGGTCCTCTTCTTATTGTTTAGTTAGATTGGATGCAATGATTACCGGAAAGGATTCCTTCTCATCCAAGTACTTGTACTTGAGATGGTCGGGAAGAGTCTTAAGCTCAGAATAAGGGACCGGATCTATCACTGGTTGTTCATGGGTGCAAGGGAAGAATAGGGTGGAATTAGTAGTCCTTTCAACATTAGATCCAACAATCTGATCAAGGTTGAAGTCATCCCACTCCAACTCAAACTCCTCTTCAGACTCATACTCCACCTCGTCGACATGTTCACTAGTCAAACCCTCAATCAAGTTCACTTCGAAAGAATCATTGTCCACATCCCTTGGTTGCTTCCCCAGATGGAAGACATTCACCTCTTTCGTCATATCTCCGAACGTTAGACGCATCGATCCATTTCGGCAGTTGATGATCGCATTCGTTGTGGCTAAGAAAGGACGTCCGAGAATGACAGGTGTTTGCGCTCTGTGATTTTGTACGGGTTGTGTTTCTAAAACAACAAAATCCACGGGGTAAATGAATTCCCCGACCCGTATCAAAACATCTGTAATTTTCCCCTTTGGAATCTTTACAGAGCGGTCAGCCAATTGGATAGTCATCTGGGTGGATGAAGGTTGCCTAACCCTAACTGCTGATATACGGAAAAGGGGAGAAGATTGATGCTCGCGCCCAAGTCTAGCAAAGCTCTATTTATGGTGGTCTGCCCTATGATGCAAGAAATGGTAGGGCTCCCTGGATCTTTGTATTTCACAGGGATCGGACCATTGAGCAGTTCACTTATGTTGGAAGCCAAGAAGACTTTTTTAGGGACATTTGCTTTTCTTTTTTTGGTACACATTTCTTTCAGAAACTTGGCGTAGGATGGGACTTGTTGAATGGCATCTAAGAGAGGGACATTGATTTGTACTTGGTTGAATATCTCTCTTATCTTCTCCATGTGAGCATTCATCTTATGATTTGTAAGCCTATTTGGGAACGGGACAACAGGCTTGTATGTTTGCTCATCAACTTTCTCTTTTCCTTTGGACTGGGAAGTGGATGGTTGTGTGCTTGATGAAGGATTGTCTTGCAAGGGCTGGTTTGGAACAGAAGGTGGTGGCACAGATTTGGGAGACTGATTCGAAACCTTATTATCTACATGCTTCCCAGATCTAAGGATTTGAATGGCTTGGCATTGGCTGGGTCCCAAGTCTTCAACTTCGTGCAGGGAAAAATTGGCTTTGGGATTTGGCACAGGTTGGCTAGGCAGCATTCCTTTTTGTCTTTCAGTCAGAGTGTTAGCCAACTGCCCTATCTGGATTTGCAATTTGTTCATGTCCTGCTGCTGATTGTTCATCATTGAAGCTTGGGTCTTAGATAAAGTTTCTATCATTTTCTCCAAATCAGAAATTCTCTTGTCTGAAGGATTGGGTGGTGGATGATGCTGATACTGGGGCGGAAAATTTGCTTGGTAAGGCATAGGATTTTGATATGACTGGAATCTTGGTGGGCTCTGGTATGAATGGATATTTGGTGGATTCTGGTGGTAAGTCGGTGGATGAGACTGAGCAGGGTATTGTTGTGGAAATGGTTGTCTCGGCTGCTCAGGACCAGACTGACTCCAAGAAAAATTAGGATGGTTTCGCCATCCAGGATTATAGGTTTTGGAGTAAGGATTGTAAGTGGTGTACGCGGCATTCGTACTCTCCTGAAACATTTGAGTTTGATACGCTGGACACTCCTCAAACAGATGATTCAGATCATGACAGTAGGTACAACCCAGATTTACCACAGATGGGTTGACCTGATTCACAGCAGAGTTTTCCCTGCACTCTAGCAACTCAATCCTCTTCATCAACTGTGTGATTTTAGCTTCTGCAGCTATTGAGGATTCTATGGAATGTAAACCAGTTCTGGAAGTTGTGGGTGTGGGTTTCTCAGTACATGACTCCCACTGGACTGTCTTTTCAGCTAAAGCCTCAAAAAGATCCCAACCCTGATCTTCATCCTTCTTTAAGAATTCTCCTTGACACATGGTTTCAAGGAGCATCTTAGTCTGATAATCGAGCCCATCATAGATAATCTGGCACTGGCGCCATTTTTTATACCGTGATGGGGACACAGGGCTACTAGGTCTTTGAAGCGCTCAAAGTACTTCCAAAACGGTTCATTTGCTTCTTTTTGAATTGCATTATATTCTTCCTCATAATGGCTGTCTTATGGATAGGATAAAACTTTTTAAGAAAGACCTTAACGAAATCATCCAAGAAGAAATTGAGCTGACTGGGAGATTATAAAGCCACTTCTTAGCAATATCCTTAAGTGCAAAAGGTATAAACCTAAGTCTGACAGCATCTTCGGTAACTGGGAAATTCTCATCATAAGGCATACTTCTTCAAACTCCCGAATGAAGAAGTACGCATCCTCAGATTCAAGGCCATGGAATCGTGGAAGTGTGTTTATGAACTGGGGCTTCAACTCAAAGTTATTTCCATTTGTGTTTGGGAGGAGAATGCAAGATGGAAGTGATGTGCGAATAGGATAGAACTTGTCTTGCAACGAAACGTTGGTGGTCATGATTGTGTCGAGTGGTGGTGTATGTGGCAGTGTAGAGATTCTCACAAGCCTAGCAGAATTCGGATCTCGATACCACTCTTGCATACAATTACACAATCAACGTGCACCGATCACACAGGCGAAAAATGAAAAAGAACAATCAAGAAAAAAAAAAAAAATCAATCCAAGCTTTCTAGGTTTCCTGGACCTAGACGACTCCTAACTTTAGATCGTCCACAGGAGGTTTGGTGTAGACTTTGACTATAAGCAAATCAGCCAGGTAAGGGTAAGGTTGGTGGGAGGTTTTCCGTCAGAGACGTTCCTTAATTAAGTAACCAGCAACCTTCGGGCTTTCGGCCCTCAACCCCTTTCCTAGACACTGATTTTACAAAAGTCACTTTCCAACACTTTTCCCCTTAGGATAATCTCCTAAGTGAGTCCGAATGTCCCTAGGGCCAGCGTCTAGCATTTTTATTTAGAAGCTTAGGATTGTGAGTGCTTGGAAAATGATTTGTGGGCTAAGGAAAGGGTGATAAAATCCCCACCTTATCTTTTTTATGGGTGATGCCCTTAAAGTTGATTTGTGCAAGTGTACGATATCAACAAACAAGGTTCACTCAAAGCGTAATTAAATCAAACAAAGAGTGAGTCCTAGTCTATATGCTATGCTTACGTACCTTGTCTCCAGCACTCTTCAACAGTAAATGTAAAGGAATTGAAAGACACGTGCCTAGTATGCAAATGTTTAAACAATTTTTTAACTTTGCAACAAATTTTTTACTGTTGATTAGCAGATATCAGGTGAAGCAAACAAGATTTAAAGTATTGCAGCAGCTGTATTTTGCAGAGAAGCAAGCCCTGCAGAAAAGTGGTCAGTAGTCAACTCTTCCTTGCCGCAATTCTGCGGCAAAATCCCAGAATTTGCGGCAATTCAGAGGGATCCTGGTCTCTGCTTTCGAGAGCAGAGGCCCAGGTCCACTTATATGTTTCTGCAATGCAATTTTTCTGTTTTCTTCTCCTGTAACCTGCAACAGAGAAGAGAATTCGTTTAGTTCTTCACTTGAAATCAAAAACCGTTGCTCTCCCCGGCAACGGCACCAAAAAATTGATTGGGAAAGAGATGTGTTGTAGATTGCACAGATATTATAGAGAAAAGAGAAGGTTTAGAATCAACCTTTGTGCTTAATCAATCCACAATTGTATTTATAAGGTCAATGTATCCTTTCCAATCTCCGTTATAGCAAAGGCTATACCGGGTCGATTCTCCGGGAGAGCTAGCGATGGAAGCGTTACGGTTCAAAGTGAAACAAGAAAACGAAGATTCTTCTTTGTATTTACATAAATGCAAGAAACATGGAAAAGAAAATAGAAGAAGTGGTTGATTTGTGCATGATGGAAAAGAAACCAAAAGAACTTTAGTAAAGTGTATTGCTAAGAGAAAAGAAGCTAGTAAAGAAAATGTTTGGAAGACTTTAGATGAGAAAGTACATGGCTAGCTAACTTTACTTCGCTAACTTACTATACTCAATGGTGATGCTTGATTGCCTCATGTTGATTCATTGGCAAATAGAGATGACTTTGCTTGTTTGTAAAAGTACTTTACCGTTTTGAAGATGAGTGTTCCTTTAGTTCTTAGCTTGAAGCCTCATATTGATTCATTGGCTCTCTAGATAGATTATCAATGATGAACTCTAGGATTGGTACTCAAGGGATGCTAGGTTAGAAGAATCAACATTCATTTAAACATTCAAGACATAACAACAAATTAGCTTGAAGTAAAGAAGTTGTTCTACAAGTAGCACATGTTTGGTGATCCATCTCCATGTTCCATCAAGGCACTTGTTCTAGACAAGGCTCTAAATGAGGCACACATGAGTCATATGGAGTATGTACAAGCATTCACCAAGGAAAGCAACTCTACTTCCTTGGTAAGTAAAAGAAACTCTCACAATGCAAGTGTAAAGATAAACAATCATCCAAAGAGATAGAAGTTAGCTAGGTACATTGTTAGCTAGCCATGCAATAGAAATTTAGCTATCCATTACACAAGTAACAAAGCAACAATTCATGATGTAAAGCAAAGAGAAGTAAAGCAATGAAAGTGAAAGAAAGCAAAGTAAGTAAAGCAATGCAAAGTAAAACGTACTAGAACTTGCAAAGAGAAGACGAAGCTTTGATTAACCCTTGTTACAAGTGATGTCACCTCCTTGATTACAAGCTTTCAACAGCACTCACTTTCTCTCTTTGACAAAATCTCTATGAGGAAGAAGATGGAGACTAAAACCTAGGAGAAGACTAAAACAAAATACAAGAGTTTCCCTAGTTTTCTCCTCTCTCTTCTCTGTTTTTTTGTGCAGACCCTGGTCCTCTATTTATAGCCCTCAGTGAGAAGCTTCGAGAGCCAGGTTGCTGGCGCAAAATCTGGGATCTAACGGCTTCATAACCGCCGCAGATACGCGGGAAAATCCAGGTTTTGGCGGCAAAATCTGGGCCGTTGAGCCCAGATTTTCTGGTACAGGTTCGTTGCGAGGTTGTTATCCACGTGGCCTTCTGGAAGATTCAGTTGGCACGCGGATCTCTCTGAATCCAGATTCAAATCTTGGGCTTCTTTTTGGGCTTTTGAATTAATCTCTTTAATTATTGCTAATTAAAGAGATTAATGGGCTTTCTCTCTTTTAAGTTGTGGACCTGCAAAAAATAGAGAGGAAAGGATTAAAAATCACGTTTTTATATACAATATGCATTGTATGGAAGTGGTAAAATATGCAAATATGTGTAACAATCAGTTAGCAATGTCAAACATGGGTGGTGACATGAAGTCCATGTGTGTGTACAAAATATTGTGATTAGCCTAAAAATGAGGATCTTTAACTCTAGGTTGTTAGACCAAATCAGAGTACCAAGCTCTGATACCAATTGAAGATTTCACCTAGAGGGGGTGAATAGGTGAAGGCTAATCTAAAGGTCACTTAATGATGAATGATGCAAATAATACGGAAGCAAAAAGCAATTATGACCTAATTAAAACTTTTACACTAAACACTATGTATAACACAAGAGTGTTGCCGAATTCCCCGTGAAGGGCTCTGGACAAACTCCTCTAGATTCCCCTTGAATGGGTTGAGGTGCCGCGTTGGCTCTCTGGTTGAATACAAGTGTTAGCAAACAAACCCAAGCAAGTATATCAATTTAAGCACAAATGAATATCTAGCATATAAAGATGAGCACAATAAAAGTATGCAAGATATAAAAGAGACAGAGAGAGAGTGAGCAATCGCAAACACAAGGGTATGTTTCGAGGTTCGAGCACACTTGCTCTACATCCCCGCCTTCGACACACGCAGGATTTCCACTATGCAAGATCCTAATGGATCTCTCCTCGGTGCCACAACACCTACAAGCCCTCGGACTCCCTAGTCCCGTACACACCGCAAGCTCACTAGCTCGCCGAGGCCGCACCTCAAACACGGAGTTCGCACCCGAACCCGAAACACCAAGTCCACACTAGGACCCGAAACAATCACGAGCACACTTGCCCGTCTCCTCAAAGAATAAAGTAGAACTTTGGTGATCACAACTCTTGATCACCTAAAATCCTCTCACATAAAACACCTATAGGATGAATAATCAATGGATAGATCAAGTGTGGTGTGAGAAAAACAAGGATGAAAGCTATGGTGAAAAACTCAAGAAATCTCTTTTACACACTCTAAATAAAACTCCCTTTGGATTGGAAGTATTAGCTCTCTATTTTGTAGAGAAAAACTGCTGAAAGGAGTGGGAAAAACTGGCTCTAAAAACTTCTCCAAATCTTGTTGAAAACAGTCCACAAACCCCCAAATATATAGGCTGTCAAAAACTAGCCGTTGGGGCTTTGTCAGAACTGCCGGTCAACCGGTGCGGTCGACCGCCAACGGTCGGATTTCTGACCGTTGGAGCCAGGGTCGACCGCCAGGGTCGACCCACCCACTGGAGCTGAGAGTCCAACTCTCTGTCGGTCGACCCGTGCGGTCGGCCGAACTTTCCAGAGAGCTCTGCTCTCTGGAGCGGTCGACCGGCACAGTCGGCCCGTCCTCCAGTACACAAAGGCGTGCACGTTTGTGTTTGTCGGTCGACCGGTCCGGTCGGCCGACTTCATATAGTCGACTATTAAAGGATGCTAGTCGACTTATACGAAGCCTGAAACAGTTTTCTGGGATTAAAAAGTTAGTCTTTTTGGCTCAAATAAAATCCCATAAAATACTTAAAAATCTACAAAAATAGTTTTACTAATATACTTTTATATACAAACATGCTTGCACGAAATCAAGGCATGTTATAAAAGATTGGACTATTTTTGTAAGTTGGAAATATTTAGCTCATGATAAAAACTGTATTTACCAAAATAATATTTTCTAAACTTTGTTTTCCAAAACATCTTCAGAATACAAAAACAAGATATTATAATTCATTTTAAGGCATAGTGTGTATGGATATGATTCACTACACAATCATGATGAAATATCTAAGTTTTTGACATTAAGCTCTAAACTTGATTTTGGTTAAAAGATAAGTATATGAGAAACACCAAAAATCAAACTTGTATTTTTTCAAAATGAAAATCTTTTCTAAACTAAAAAATCTTTTATGAAAACAATTCTATCAAGAGTGTGTGTGCATGGTATACCTGAGCAATCCACCAACTATCTATCCTTTACATTTTATCTAAAAACAAAAACAAAATCTTATACCTAGACACAAGTCTTCATCTTCTTGAAGTCTTCACTTGAAGGCTTCTCATCTTCTTGACTTGGTCCAAGCTTGATCCAAAAGCTCCTTGGATCACACCGTGCTAGCTCCAAATCTTGACATTTTATCCTTTGTTGAGCTATGCACCTACTAAGATCTTGATAATGAATCTATCACTAATTAAACACAAGATCATTAGTAAACATAACTTCATGAGTTGATCATCATCAAAACTAGGGTGATAGGCCTTTGGGCCAACAAGCTTATGCATTGATTTCAATTGGTATTTTTGGGTATCAAAATGTACTTCATGTTTCACATACAATTGGTATCACTTTCACATTCAATTGGTATCAAAATCTACTATTGGTATCTTAAAATTTTTGTTTATTTACAAGTGGTATCAATATTTGTTTTGTCAACTACAATTTGATTTAAATTGGTGTCAAAATTTATTTTATTGACTACAAGAAATTTTAAATTTTTTTAAAGTGGCATCAAAATTGTTTTCAAAATTTGTTGATATATATTGCCTATATATAAGAGGAGCTTAACATCTTCTCTATATATAGATTTATGTTGAGTGTATCTCACATTGAGGAGCTTGACCTCTCTTTCTTATGGGATACACGTGTAGGGTAAGCTTAACATCTCCGTTTATACATTGTATATTATGCTTTATGTGAGTTAGAGTCTAGTCATCCCTACTCCATGTAATGCATGTATGTAGGGGGAGCTAACTTAACGCCTCTTCTCTTCATGATTGTATATCGCATATGCATCTTTCTTGTTTATTTGTCTTCCCCTTTGTTAATCAGTTGACACAAAAGAGTGAGAAGAATTTAGAGAGTTGATATATGCATGCTTAATATTAGTGTTTATGTATATATGTTTGTTTTTTTATATAATTCATTGAATATCTTGATTTATTGCTATGCATGAGTTAAGCGGGAGCTTCTATGAAGCTTATCTTTAATCCATGCATATATAACATAATGAATTTTATCATCATCAAAAAGGGGGAGATTGTTGGCTCAAAGGCCCATCACTCAAGTTTTGATGATGATTAACAAAATTTATATGTGTTTTCATAAGAATAATTTTGATTTAGAAAACACCATTTTGATTTTGAACTTCAAAGTAGACATCTTTATTATTCATGAATAGATTTCATCAAAATGAGTTTATATGGTTTATATGTGTTTGGATTTCATCCATACACATTGTTGGTTCAAATATTTAGAAAAAACTTATTTGATGTTTCTATATCATGTGTTTAAGTTTTGTTAAAGTCAACTTATTTGAGCTTAATGTCAAAAACATAGATATTTCATCTTATATGTGTATTGGATCATATCCATATACACTATACTTCAAATGAGTTTTAATATCTTATTTTTGTATTTAAACAAGTTTTGGAAAAATCCGTCTTTCATTTCAAAGTTGATTTTGAAAAATACGATTTCAGTTTAAAGCTTAATTTCTATATCATAAATATGGTTTAAAATGTTTGTAATGTATATTGATTTTTGATCATACATATTTTACTTCAAAGTATTTAAATGAACTTATTTTTGTGGATTTTATGTGATTTTATGAAATTTTATTGGATATTATAAGACTAAGTTTTTAATCCCTTAAAACCCAGACCTGGTCGACCGAGCCAGAAGTCGGTCGACTGACTGGTCGATCGATGTGCACAGGCAACATGCACAAGCCCTGGCTTGAGGGCCGGTCGACCGAGCGGTTGACCGATCTAGAGAGTTCACTCTCTGGATCTGGCCCCGGTCGACCGAGCGGTCAACTGGCCAGAGAGCCGCAACCCCAACAGTTATAAATATGACCGTTGGCCGGTTGACCGGCCGGTCGACCGACAGGCCAATCTGGCCTGAACGGCTAGTTTTCTAAACTCTATAAATTGGGGTCTCTTGGCCAGTTTTACACAAGATTTTGGAAAAGTTTTAGAGCCAGTTTTTCTCATCTCTTTTAGGGTTTTCTTCACATGTTTTTGGGCTAAAACTTTCATATCAAAAGGAGAGTTTTTAAGAGTATTTTTAAAGAGATTTCTTGAGTTTTCTACCACTCAATCTACCTTATTTTCTCATACAAACTTGAGCTTTTCATTGTTATATTTATCCTCTAGGGATCATTATTGTGAGTGTTTTTTGTGATCAAAGTGTAGAGATCACAAAGTTTTCATCTTTATATTTAAGGAGGCGAACTTGTAGGTTCACATTGTGACGAGTTCCTGTGGGAGCTCGATGTAGAGGTGCGGCCTCGGCAAGCTAGTGTGCTTGCGTGTGTTGTTCTTGCGGGAACAAGTGAGGAATTATGAGTCCAAGAGTTCTAGTGTGAACTCGTTGCAGGTGTTGCGGCACCAAGTGATCTTGCAGGATCGTTATAGAGGAAATCCTTCATAGTGTTGAAGGCGGGGACTGATTGAGTTAGAATCTGTACACAAAATACAGTATTTCAGAACTTAAGATTAAAGAATGCAAGTTACTCAATTCTACCACAATAGCAAGTGGCTAAGCGGTCGTGATCCACAAGGAGGGACTAGGGATAGAAGCTTTTTAGTAAGTTTTCTTTTAAGATATAAAGTATGGTTAAAGTTCTTCTTTAGTTCTTTAAAAAGAAAAGAGAAAAATTAGGTTAAGGTAAAGTTAGAGAGAAAGCGGTAGAATAAGAAGTGGAGAATTAAGAAGTGATTTGTATAAATGTGATTGAAAAAGAGTGATAAAAGAAGTGGGTGTTGGTGATCTAAACTAAAGAAATAAAAGAAAAGAAAGAAAAGTTACTTACCTCTTTTGGCCAAATGCTTAACTTGAATCTTGTGCAATGGAGTTACCTTGAAGCGAGGCGATCAACGTATAGCCCATAAGAGTTGATTCCCGTTTCCTTGACATTATATTATCAAAACGTTGCAAGTATGAAGTGATACAGAATGAAACTCAAAATCCATCGTCATGGGCTATCGGTGGCACTCGCAAAGGCAAGGCTCTGTCGATGCTTTTAGACTCACATGGATAACAATTATACCAAAAGAAGAAACGTAGAGAAGAAGAAGAAGAACACAAAAATAAAGTACATACAAAAGGGAACTACAGATTTGATTTTATAACAATAAGAGAAAAGAAGGAAATCTTACACCGGTGTCACTCTCAGCACAAGCTTCGTTCTCGTTCTCCTATGAAACTCTGACTCCTCTGATTTACATAAATTAAAACTAAAAATTACATGAAAAGAAAAACAAAAATCTACACTACAAAGAATGAAAAACTGGACTAAATCCTATCTCTGCATGGTCGTCCCCATTTTCAGTGAAAATCCTGCCTTTTATAGGCAAAAACCCAGAGGGAGAGGTGTGAGAAGATAGGGGGAGCAAACACTCCCCCTAACTCACTAACTAAGCCGCAGAAATGCGGCTTTGGCCGCGTTTACTGGCCACACCCTGTTGGTGGTGCTCCCCGTTTTCTCGATTTGTCTTTATCTTCACTGGATTTGCAGTTTAAGTCCAGGATTTTGACGAAATGGCCTTTGATCCTTGGCTTCAACCGATCGATTCATAGGGATTTGTTCTAACTGATTTTCAACCGATCTGAACCAATCTGATCTGCCCTGATTTACTGAGTTCGAATTAATTCTAATTTAATTCAGAATTTGATGGGCTTTTAGGCTCATTTCTCTTCACTCTCCTTTAGGAATGGGCCTGCAAATAAATTAAACATTTAATTAGGAAAAAGCAGAGTTTATTCTATAATAAGTATGAGAATATGATAATAAATGTGCAATATTAGTGACCAATCACATCCCATACCTATCTTTTGCTCGTCCTCGAGCAAAACAACTAAACTATACTAAGGATTATTAGACCACTTTCGCAGGTCACGTGATTGCACTGAGCATGTGCAACAAGCCGTTAAACCTTTAGGTTACCCCTAGAGGATAAGTTTTGTCTCGTAAGGGTTTTCAGTGGATTACACCCACAAAATCCATAAAGAAAGAGAAACAAAGAGTTAGTGTTTTCGAAAAACATTTGAAAGAGAAAAATATTTGAAATATAATTGTAAGATTTAAGTAATCTATAAGTTATAGGAAAACTGAATTTTTCATTCCTAAACTTAGTCTTTATTCAAAAATTTGTTATCAATCAAAGTAAGGAGTCAAATTGTACTTCTCATTTAGTCTATACTTTATCTTAAGTCATATGCACCTTGTGACGTGAAAATTTTGACTAAGGGTTCAGTAAATCTAACTCTTATGCCTTATTTATTTATATATATATATATACTTTTTTGTGGTATATTCCTTAGTTCTATTAGGCTTTCTAATCTGCCCATGTAACGAATCTTTAATCGATGACCCAAACCAAACGGTCTTAGGGCACCGGGTGAGAAAACACCCCAAGAACTTAAGGACTCGAGCAAACAAGGCCACAAAACTAAGGATTTTATTATATGAACCCCTTTTAGGCGTGAATACTTATGCTTTATTAGGCACAAATACCCAGCTTAATCAGAGGATATATATATACATATATATTTACATATATATATATATTTTAAACTTATCTAATCATCTTTCGCATAAATACTAAGGCTTACTGAGGCCAAAGCACCTAGCTAATCAATAATTAGATTTGTTCATCTTTCATAGATATTTTTTTCTTTTTTTTTATAAGGCATAAGAATCTTCGTTTTTTTTTTTTTTTGAACCCTAAGTGTGTAAGTGTATGAAGTGTGCATATTTCATTAAGGTAAAGATCAACACTAAATTACTTTGACAAATTATCTTCCTAACTCTAAAAATCAAACAAATAATCTTATTTTGACCAAGTTTAAGAAATACTAATTTTGATTTTCCTATTCCTTAAAATTGACTTAATTTCTTACAAAAAATATGTCAAAATATAGTTTTTTTTTTCAAAAAGTTTTTGAAAGTAAGGAAAATGTTAAGTTTTTTTTTAATAAAAAGAAAAACCTAAGTTATGTTAGAACCCTCCCCCACACCTATCTCATGCATTGTCCTCAATGTATGAATTAATGCATAGATGCATGAAAAAGAAGAAAGGGAGGAAAATGTTACCTTAAGGTGGTGGTTCTGGTAGTGTCTGATTGGTCCACGAAATGCGGCCCAATCGACTTTTCGTGGAGTTCGGAGGAACCCCCAGAAATCTCTTTATATAACCCACTAAAATGATATATATATGAACATTTTTTATTAAAAATTTAACCCCATCTAATTTTCAAATTCCATAATTAATTTCGGAGTCAATTTTGTCAACCGCCTTGTCCCAAAATGGAGTGCGAAAAGATAGAATGATTGACTTGGACTCAGAAAGTACTGGAACTAATACCGACTCAGGAAAGTGACTTAAGTCAAGTAAAGGTTCAGGAGTCGAGATTGGCTCAAGAAGTGGGTCCTAATCAAGAAGTTGAAATTCTAGTCCACATTCCGTTCCCATAATGGAATGTGACTTAATATTGGTGATTCAAGTTCAAGAATGACAGGTGTGGGAGTCAAAACTGACTAAAAATATTACTCAACTCGGGTAACAAAACAGGAGTCAATATTGATTCGAAAATTTGAACTGGATCACAAAATTTGAGAATCTTGGTCACATCTCTCATTGAGTTCAATTTCATAAAAATGAGAACTTGCCAATTTGTCAATAGGACTTTCAAAAGTGTGAAATTGGTCAAGTTCAATATGATGATCATCAAAGATGGGTGATTCAATTTCATGATGAATTGGCATAGGATCTAATGTTGACTCGGGAAAAAGATTGAAATCAGGTGAAGACACCGGAGTCATTATTGAATCAGGAAGTAGAATTGAATCACTAAGTTGAGGTTCATGATCATATTCATTATCAAGTTCAATTTCAGGAAAGGGATAACTTGCCAAACTGTCAATGTCATTTTCAAAATTTAGAGTTGGGCAAGTTCAAATGATTGTTCTGAAATGGAACCTTATTTTCCAAAACAAAATGACTCTTTGGCTCTAACAGAATGGTTAGCGACATCAGAATTGGCCAAACGGTAAGAACGTATAGTTTGGACCATCATATACTATGTCATGATTACGAACGTTTTGAGCCTGAGTCATGGCTTCAAGCATCTTTTCATAGTTGATTGGTTTATCGTTTTGTTGAAAAGATGAAGTGTTGTCTTGGAATTGGTGGTGAAATTGTGAGTCCATCAGATTTTGTGATTGTTGTTTGGACTCACACATACTCATTTTCAAAATTAATGATTTTCTATTTTGGACTGGTGGAACTGAGTATGAATCTTGAAAATATGTGGACAAGGTGGATAAGGAGGGCAAGTTGGTTGAAAATTGGACTCGGGAGAGGTGAATCCCTACTGACTCTGTGAAGAGTTGAAATTATTCTGGAAATTATGGTTATAAGATTGGGGGCATGGGTTATATTGATTCGGATAAGACCAATCCGGCACACTAGGTTGGTTAAAGTTATGATATGCCGGGTTGGTAATATCTGAAAAAGAGGTTGGTGTGTAATATGGATTACCATTAAAATTGATAAAATTGTTGTTATAAGCCAAATCACACAATAAAACACAAAGAAAGAAAAAAAACAAACAAATAAGCAAACAAAAAAGAAAAAATTCTAACCTAAGTTAGGGTAGACCTTGACCTAGACGACTCCTAACTGGGTCCATAGGAGGTATAATGCAGACTTTGACCACAATCTAATCAGCCAGGTCAGGGCAAGATTGGTGGGAGGTTATCCGTCAAAGACGTTCCTTAATTAAGTAATCACCAACTTCGGGCTTTCGGCCCTTAATCCCCTTCCTAGATACTGATTTGGCAGGAGTCAAATTCTAACACCTTTCCCTCTTAGGATAATCTCCTAATTGAGTCCGATATGTCCCTAGGGCCAACGTCTACTCATTTTTAGTTAGGCTTGGGTTAGTGAGTGAGGAGATTGTTTGTGGGCTAAGGGAGGGTAATGACTTCCCTACCTTATCTTGTTTCTAGGACAAGCCCTTAGATCAATTTAGTATAGTATACAAGAAAAGAAACACTTAAGCAATGTAAACAATCCAAAAGTGTTCTTATATTAGATGCTATGCACACGTACCTTAACTCCAGCACTCTTCAACAGTAAATAGAAAATGTAATGAAATAGACACGTGCCTAAATGCAAAGTCTAAATCATTTTTTAGCATTTACAATCATCATTTTACTGTTGAGGTTAGAAAGTAAATACAGTGAGACAAACAAGGAAATAAATACTACAGATATTTAAACTACGCAATTCAGCCAACCTGCAGAAAATACAGGTTAGTAGTTCACTCAGTTTGCCATAGGACTGTAGCAAATCTGAGGGCTTCTTGGCTCTACTTTCTTGAGCAGAGTCTAAGGCCACTTATGTGTCCACTGCAGTAAGAATTCCTTGTTGTCAAACTGTACATCAAGAACAAACAAGAAAGTTAACCAAAAATGTAAATCTAAAAAGAGAAATACTTACCGTCCCTCCCCGGCAACGGCGCCAAAATTTGATTGAGTTAGAACCTGCACACAAAATACAGTATTTCAGAACTTAAGATTAAAGAATGCAAGTTACTCAATTCTACCGCAATAGCAAGTGGCTAAGCGGGTCGTGATCCATAAGGAGGAACTAGCGATAGAACCTTTTTAGTAAGTTTTCTTTTAAGATACAAAGTATGGTTAAAGTTCTTCTTTAGTTCTTTAAAAAAAACAGAAAAATTAGGTTAGGTGAGGTGAAGTTAAAGAGAAAGCAGTAGAATAAGAAGGTGGAGAATTAAGAAGTGATTTGTACAAATGAGATTGAAAAAGAGTGATAAAAGAAGTGGGTGTTGGTGATCTAAACTAAAGAAATAAAAGAAAAGAAAGAAAAGTTACTTTCCTCTTTTGGCCAAATGCTTACCTTGAATCTTGTGCAATGGAGTTAACTTGAAGCGAGGCGATCAACGTATAGCCATAAGAGTTGATTCCCGTTTCCTCCACATTATATCATCAAGACGTTGCAAGTATGAAGTGATACAGAATGAAACTCAAAATCCATCGTCATGGGCTGTCGGCTATCGGTGGCACTCACAAAGGCAAGGCTCTTTCGATGCTTTTAGACTCATTTGGATAACAATTGTACCAAAAGAAGAAACGTAGAGAAGAAGAAGAAGATGTTGGCCCAAAAGGTTACACTCTCCATTTGTTTAGAGTTTTGATGATAACAAAACAAATAAGTGCTATTTGGTACTAATTAGTTTGTTTAGATAAGTTTCAGGTTAGTACCATATTTGGAGGCCATTGCTTAGCTATTGCAAGAATTTCTAGGTTCATGAAGCAAAGAAGGCTTTTTGCACATCAAGGAAGGAACATAGAAGAGAAGGTTCTAGCAAGGCATCGCATGGCTCAAGACTTCAAGATTGCTCAAGATAATTTATTAGATTTGTTTTTAATTTAGAATTTTGTTAAAGAATAGTGAATAGGTTTGAAGCTCTATCACACACGTTTTTGCGCACATCTTGTTTCCTAACATAAATAGTTTGTATACAATTCTCAACCTACAAACTTATTTTGATATACATAATCATGTGTTTTAAGTTTTGTGTTTTATCAAAACTTATTTTGGTATTGGAATTTTTGACAAAAACTTTGATATACATATGTTTCATGAATATAGGATTATGCTTCAAAATAGTTAAAAATCATGTTTTTGTATTTGGAAGAGTTTTGGACAAAACGTATTTTTCATTCAAAATCCAAGTTTTAGAAAATACAGTTTTTGATTTTTGGTAAAAATGATAAGAGACAAAAATAGTTCATATTGATTGATATTTGAGCTAAACTTTTTACCACATGTTTATATATCAATGCAAAATGATAAAACTATTTTGGTGATTTTTAGGAGTGTTAAAAGATTTTTCATAATATTTTTAAAACTATTTTCTGTCCTTTCCAGACTTCATCCAGTCGACTAGTCTTCTGACTAGTCGACTTGGCTAGAAGTCGGTCGACCGGGTCAGTCGACCGACGTGCACAAATCTGTGCACATTTGGAAGTCTTTGGACGGTCGACCGCCCCGGTCGACCGGTCTGAGAGCAGAGCTCTCTGTTTGTTTGGGTCGACCGGGCCGGTCGACCGTAGATCGCAACGGTCATTTTCTTTGTCCTAGCGGTCGACCGGGCCGGTCGACCGGACTAGCCGTTTGAACAGTAACGGCTAGTTTTCTGAGCAGATTTATTTTTGTCCTTTCTCACTTAAGTGTGTTTAAGTGACATGTTTGGTTTTAAATCATTCTGATTAGCCTTAAAAATGTTTTATCTCTAAACCCTAGCCCTCTCCTATAAATAGGGGTGTTAGGGAGAGTTTGGTTACTAGAAAATTCTCAAAAATTTCCAAAAGTTTAAGGCATTCAAAAGATTTGGTTTCTTGGTTTTGTGCTGAAATTCTCTCTCATTTTCTGAAGTGTTTTTAAGAATTCTCTGATTTCATTTCTTTTCTCCTTACACACAAGAGCTTCATTCCTACTCATTATTTCTCTAAGGACCTTTGTAAGGGAAGAGATTTTGCAAGAGAGAGTTTGTGGTCTTTTGACTACTCAGAGATTGCTTGTACATGAGATTGTGGAGTTGGTACTCCGGTGTATTTATGACATCTTTGTGATAGTAGAAGTGGTTGGAATCCTTCTGGGGAAGGCGGGGAAGTAGAGCTGGGTGCTCGAACCTCGATAACAAATCTCGGTGTTTGTGTTTGATTACTTGCTCTTATTTCTTGCTCTATTTTCATTGCTCTTATTACTTGTTCTCTACATTCATTGCTATATTCACTTGCTTTGTGAGATTGCTGCTCCATAATTTTTAATTTGTGCATTAATTAGCATTATCACCTATTCACCCCCCTCTAGGTGATTTTCAATTGGTATCAGAGCTTGGACTCTAGGTTTGGCTTAACATCCATAGAGAGATCCTTAAAATTTGCTAATCAACATTTGCATTCCATTTGTCATCACTAGTAAACATGGCCGATAACATCAAAACCCTCCTAAATTTGATGGACTCAACTTCCCTATTTGGAAGGCTAGGATGACTATCTTTTGCAATCCCTAGGTAGCTTAGTGGCTAAATCATTGACCAAACCCTATGTTGCACCCGATAGTGATGAGAGCACATGGACCGACTTCAACTTTAGAGAATATGAGGCTAACTCCAAGGCCCAAAATTCCCTCTTAACCGCCTTGAATGAGGATGACCTTACACGGGTAATTCATTGCCAATCCGCCTATGAGATTTGGCAACACTTATTGATCACACACGAAGGGACTTCACAAGTCAAGAGAGCTAAGATAGATCTCTTGAGGTCCCAATATGAGTCATTTAAAATGATTGATGATGAATCTATTGATTATATGATTACTCGATTTACTAAAATCACCAATGGTCTTTCTTCTTTAGGTGATGAGATTTTCAATGATCAAAAGGTGCGGAAAGTGATTCGGGCTCTTCCTACATCATGGGAGATAAAGGCCACACCTTGAAGGAATTAAACGACAAGGACGAGATGGACCTCATTAGTCTCATTGGGAATTTAAAGACCCATGAGATGGAAAAGAAAGCAAGAGAGGAGGCCGCTCCACTAAAGAAGAAATCCTGGCCTTCAAGTCTTCATCCACTCTTGAAGACGATGAAGAAGATGAAGAAGAAGATGAGGAGCTATCACTACTTGTTCGCAATGTGAAGAGAATGTACCGGAGGAACAAGCTCAACTCCGAAGGAAATTTGAAGGCAAAGAGGAGAGGAAAATCATATGCTATAATTACCGAAAGCCCGGACACATCATGGCGGATTGCCCGGAGTTCAAGAAGAAGATGACCTCCTCCTCAAGCCAAAGAAACCGGAAGAAAAGAAAGCGTACAAGGCAACTTGGGATTCAGAAAGCGAGTCCGAGGAAGAGGCGGATGTAGCGAATATGTATTCATGGCAAACACACAAAGGTAACACCTCAACCACTTGATGATGAAGATGATGAATTAAGTAAGGAAGTTCTTGCTCATGCCTTTGTTGAACTTTCCGAAACTTATGATAATAAGAAGATTGAATGTTATAAATTGCAAAAAGAAGTTGCATTTCTCAAAAATCAACTTGCTATGGTTTCTAAAGAAAAGGATGATATTTCTTCTAATCTTATTTCTATTCAAAATGAGTTTAATGCTTACAAGGTTTCTTGTAAAGGAAAATCTCCTATTGTTGATGAAAAAGAAATTTCCTCTCTAAAAACTAAATGGTTGATTTTGAAAAAGTTTTGAAAGATTGTGCTTTTAACACTAAGAAACTTGAAGAAAAGTTTTCCAAAAGGCACACTTCTCATGCTCACACGACACATAACACTTCTCATGCTAAATCTTTTCATGCTCACAACTCTCATGCTCACAAATCACACACTCACTATGCTTTTAAATATGGTAGAGTATATAGATGCACATATTGTGTAAGAATGGACATTTAGCTAAATTTTGCTATGACCAAGTAATAGATCAAATAATCTTGTTTGGGTTAATGAAACTAACCCTCTAGGACCCAAGAAGATGTGGGTACCAAAATCAAGTCCTAAATTATTTGATGTAGGTACACACCAAGGCTCCAAGACGTAGGGAGCGGTGGTACCTTGATAGTGGTTGTTCAAAGACATATGACGTGGGATATCAATAACTTTACAACCCTATCAAGGTACGAGGAAGTGGCTCCGTCACCTTCGGGGATGACTCCAAAGGCACTATCATCGGTATAGGTAACATTCAAATTGGTGCATCTCCCATTATAGAAAATGTTGTACTTGTTGATGGTTTGAAACATAATTTGCTTAGTATTAGTCAATTTTGTGACCGTGGACTTAAAGTTGTTTTTGATGATACTTCTTGCAAGATTTTTAATATTAAATCCAATGATTGTATTCTTACCGTTTTTCGTGATGATAATGTTTATATTATTGACATGCTTAATGTGGAATGTTCTACTAAATGCTTAAATGCTTTTGATGAAAATTCTTGGCTTTGGAATAGAAGATTAGGGCATGCATCTTTTGACCATCTTTCTAAGATTAATTCTAGGATTTAGCGAAGGGTATACCTTGCTTGAAGTTTGAGAAAGACCGCATTTGTGGTGCGTTCCAACTTGGGAAACAAACCAAGTCTTCCTTCAAACCAATCAAGGATATCATGTCAACTAGGCCTTTAGAATTAATTCATATGGATCTTTTTGGACCTACTAAAACTAAGAGCTTAAATGGTAGTAGATTTGCATTGTTTTAGTTGATGATTTTTCCGTTTCACTTGGGTTTCTTCTTGGAACACAAAGATCAAACTTTCTCTCATTACAAAAATTTTTCGAAAAAGGGTTGAAAAAGAAAATGGTTTTTCGATTTGAAAATAAGGAGTGATAGAGGTGGTGAGTTTGTTAACCAACTCTTCATGACTTATTGTGATGAAAGGAAATTAAGCATGAAATGTCTTGTCCTAGAACTCCACAACAAAATGGAGTTGTAGAAAGGAAAAATAGAACACTTCAAGAGATGGCTAGGACAATGATAAGTGAGTATGACCTCCCTCATTATCTATGGCCGAGGCCGTAAACACCGCATGCTATATATCAAATCGTATTTATTTATGTAAAAATTCTTCCAAAACATCTTTTGAAATGTATCATTTAGAAAACCTAATGTTTCATATTTCAAAGTTTTTGGATGCAAGTATTTGTTTTGAACACAAAGATAACTGGGTAAATTTGATGCTAAGGCTTATGAAGCAATCTTGTTGGATATTCTACAACTAGTAAAGCTTATAGAGTATTCAATAGATCTTCACTTACCATCGAAGAATCCATGCATGTTAAATTTGAAGAATCTAATGGTTTGTTGAGAATGTTGTAGAGATTGAACCATTAGGTGAAGACATGAGAGACTATCTTGAAGGACTCACCCGCTCAAGATGATAAGCAAGAACCAATTGGTGACGTTCAAGAGGATAAAGAGGAAAGCTCTCAACCGCTTCCTAAAGCTTGAAGATATGCCACAAATCATCCCAATGAGCTCATCTTAGGTGATGCATCTAAAGGGGTAAAAACTCGCCAAAACTCCATGACCTATGTGGTAATTTTGCTTTCATTCTCATTTGAACCCAAAAGCATCCTCGAAGCCGAGGCGGACTCATATTGGTTGCTAGCCATGCAAGAGGAACTCAATCAATTTGAGCGCAACCAAGTTTGGCAACTTGTTCCTAGGCCCCACGATATACCAATAATTGGTATAAGTGGATCTTTAGAAACAAGATGGATGAGTCCGGAAATGTGATTAGGAATAAGGCTAGGTTAGTGGCCAAGGTTACACTCAAGTTGAGGGAATTGACTTTGAGGAGACCTTTGCACCCGTAGCACGGCTTGAAGCCATACGGATGACACTAGCTTTTGCATCTTTCAAAAATTTTAAACTTTTTCAAATGGATGTGAAAAGTGCATTTTTGAATGGTTTTATAAATGAAGAAGTTTATGTTGCTCAACCTCCCGGTTTTGTTGATCATGTCATCCCGACTTTGTTTTAAACTTGATAAAGCTTTGTATGGATTGAAACAAGCTCCAAGAGCTTGGTATGAAAGGCTTTCTAGTTTTCTCATTTCAAATGATTTTATTAAAGGCAAAGTAGATACAACATTATTCACTAAGCATGTTGATAATGATATTTTAATTGTGCAAATTTATGTTGATGATATAATTTTTGGTTCTACTAATGAGTTTTTATGCAAGGAATTTGAAAAGGTTATGCAATGTGAATTTGAAATGTCTTCAATGGGTGAGCTTAATTTCTTTCTTGGACTCCAAATCAAGCAATTGCAAGATGGGAATCATATGTCAAGCCAAATACGCAAAGGAACTCGTAAAGAAGTTTGGACTTGAAGACTCAAAGGTTTGCAACACTCCCATGGCAACTACCACCAAGCTTGATAAGGATGACCAAGGTAAAAATGTTGATATTAAATTGTATAGAAGCATGATAGGTAGTCTTTGTATTGACGGCAAGTAGGCGGACATCATGTTTAGTGTGTGTCTTTGTGCTAGATTCAATCGTGTCCCAAAGAGTCCATCTTATTGCGGTAAAACGCATTATTCGTTATATTAAGGGAACGATTGGAATGGGTCTATGGTATCCGAAAACCGGAGATTTCTCAATGACGAGTTATTCGGATGCTGACTATGCGGGTGTAGAGTAGATAGAAAGAGTACTAGTGGGACATGTCAATTCTTGGTAATTGTCTTGTTTCATGGTCCTCTAGGAAACAAAATTCCGTAGCTCTCTCAACCGCCGAGGCGGAGTATGTTGCCGCGGGGGCTTGTTGTGCATAAGTCCTTTGGATGAAACATACTCTCCTTGATTATGATTTGCATTATAACCATATAAAAATATTTGTGATAATACTAGTACTATACATATGACAAAGAATGCAAATCAACATAGTAAGACCAAGCACATTGAGATTAGATATCACTTTCTTAGAGATCATTTTGAGAAAGGAGATATAGATATTGATTATGTTTCTACGGATTGCAACTTGCCGATATTTTCACTAAACCACTTGATTTTGCTAGATTTTCATTCATTTGTGGTGAACTTAATGTTTGTGTATTGAATAAAATGTTTCTTAACCCTTTTTGATGTATGACAAAAAGGGGGAGAATGAGTTTATGTATGGAAATATGAGCTCATATGGTTTTGGTTCCATATGAGTTTATAATATGTTTGAGTTTTTGATGTGTTTTCATGAATTCTTGTAATTTGAGTTTAAGTGTCTTGCAAGTTTTTTGGTTTTTGGTTTCATGATGTTTACTTACAAATTACAAGTTACATGGTTTTCTTTGTTTAAATAGCATAATTTGAGGGGGAGCTTTCTCCTCCCCTATACTTTTGTTTATAGCCTATTTGTTTTGTCATCATCAAAAAGGGAGAGATTGTTGGCCCAAAAGGTTACACTCTCCATTTGTTTAGAGTTTTGATGATAACAAAACAAATAAGTGCTATTTGGTACTAATTAGTTTGTTTAGATAAGTTTCAGGTTAGTACCATATTTGGAGGCCATTGCTTAGCTATTGCAAGAATTTTTAGGTTCATGAAGTAAAGAAGGCTTTTTGCACATCAAGGAAGGAACATAGAAGAGAAGGTTCTAGCAAGCATCGCATGGCTCAAGACTTCAAGATTGCTCAAGATATTTATTAGATTTGTTTTAATTTAGAATTTTGTTAAAGAATAGTGAATAGGTTTGAAGCTCTATCACACACGTTTTGCGCACATCTGTTTCCTAACATAAATAGTTTGTATACAATTCTCAACCTACAAACTTAATTTGATATACATAATCATGTGTTTTAAGTTTTGTGTTTTATCAAAATTATTTTGGTATTGGAATTTATGACAAAAACTTTGATATACATATGTTTCATGAATATAGGATTATGCTTCAAAATAGTTAAAAATCATGTTTTTGTATTTGGAAGAGTTTTGGACAAAACGTATTTTCATTCAAATCCAAGTTTTAGAAAATACAGTTTTGGTTTTTGGTAAAATGATAAGAGATAAAAATAGTTTCATATTGACTGATATTTGAGCTAAACTTTTTACCACATGTTTATATATCAATGCAAAATGATAAAACTATTTTTGGTGATTTTTAGGAGTGTTAAAAGATTTTTCATAATATTTTTAAAACCATTTTTCTGTCCTTTCCAGACTCATCCAGTCGACTAGTCTCTGACTAGTCGACTTGGCTAGAAGTCGGTCGACCGACGTGCACAAATCTGTGCACGTTTGGAAGTCTTTGGACGGTCGACCGCCCGGTCGACGGTCTGAGAGCAGAGCTCTCTGTTTGTTTGGGTCGACCGTAGATCGCAATGGTCATTTTCTTTGTACTAGCGGTCGGACCGGGCCGGCGACCGGACTAGCCGTTTGAACAGTAACGGCTAGTTTTCTGAGCAGATTTATTTTTGTCCTTTTCTCACTTAAGTGTGTTTAAGTGACATGTTTTGGTTTTAATTCATTCTGATTAGCCTTAAAAATGTTTTATCTCTAAACCCTAGCCCTCTCCTATAAATAGGGGTGTTTAGGGAGAGTTGGTTACTAGAAAAATTCTCAAAAATTTCCAAAAGTTTAAGGCATTCAAAAGATTTGG